>OY856409.1:861870113-862215113 GCA_963693085.1 Alisma plantago-aquatica
ATATCATAGCACATCATAGGAACACGAAAATTTAAACATACATAAGCACTTGTTTTAAACGAAAGGTTGTGTTTCACTTCATGTCCCAGTGCAAGTGCAACAATCTCAACTCAAAGTCACATTCTCATGCATAAATTTTGTTTTTTATCACAACATGTTCCTCAACTCATTTATATCCACTCTCGTGGTAGAATAAGAGTTTCCAAGAAGAGCACCTCCATACATTCCTACCTATCTTCTCAGATCAAGCAAGAAAGTCTAACACATGCACATAAAGTGGCCAACAATACATGCAAGACAAGATAAAACTGATACTTCCATGGTGGAAAAACAAGAAACAAAGTATTCAGTACAAAATTAACGGGTTCCATACATTCTATGACATGGGAGCTACTCTCCCATGCCCAAGAAAAGGGAATTACTCATCCATAATCATCCTTTGCAGATTTGCTATAGAATATTCAGGTTTTAACATGATCTAAAGGAGGAAAAACAATGAGTTCCAAAAATGTAACCACAAGAAGGAGGAATTCCGGCTAGGGGATGAAATTCGCCTTCTTTAGATGCTCCAAAACAAATTGTCTCCTCTCTTGAGAAGCTGCACGAAGTCGAGGAAGCTTGGTTGCACCTTGGAGAAGACAATGGAGAAGAAGAGAAGAAAAGAATGGACTCCTTGGGTAAGAAACCACCTCCTTTCTCCTCAAAATCACCCTCCTCTGATCTAGACTTGCTCTGGGATGATAGAACTTTCAATTATGACCGGGATAACCGCCCATTAAGTTTCCTCTTCATTTTAAACAAAAACTCATATTTTTCGAAATGTTGAAACTGCCAGAGACACAGCGTGTGTCCAAAGTGCACGTCAGGCAAAATCTTCGACAGTGCTCCATAATGTACTGCACACAGTGTGTGCTGAAGTAATGCATGTCGTGCGACTTTCTAGTAGATTTTGATTTTCTTGACACTCCAGGTGCACGCCGTGCAATTACATGCATGTTGTGCAATTGCGTGCACGTCATGCGTTTTCTTTTCTGCACTTTTCTAGAAACTTGCACACCGTGCTCAAGGCCCGAACACACCGTGCGTTTTGCTGTCTGGGTGAATTGAAACTCTTTTGAAATATTGCATGTCGTGCCTTTAACATGCACTCCGTGCAATCTGAGCAGAATCATACTCTACAATTCAGTCTTTCTTGGAACATATCTGCAATGCAAGTTATACGATAAGTAAAGTAACAAAAAGATGGCAAAAGTAATATGAAAAGAGGCTAAGTGATATCAAAATGAATCAAATTTGTGTGTGATAACATGTGAAAATATGATGTGGAAAACACACAACAAATCCCCCTAAGCTTGAACTATTGCTTGTCCTCAAGTAGAAATAACATGGCTACATTCAAGGTGAAAGAATAATCAAGCTCGTGCATGGATTAAATGAAAAGAAGATATGCAATTAGCTCAACCAACCATGTACATTGTGTTTGTGTTCATTGTTATCTTCTCAATTTAGACATCTAAGATAGAGAACTAAAGTTCAGCAATGGCGGTGGTTTCAAATTCAAACAAGATAATCAACTAGACAACACTAAATAGAATTTGGATAATCAAGCCAAACAATCAGTGCATGTACATTACAAAATTTTCAACTAGTATGGATGTAAGATGATGAAATCAGTGCTAACATTAACAAACTTAGTTGTACTCTTTTTCTCAAGGATATGATGATGGGAATTTTTGGGTTTCTGGCATTCAACTACTAATTTAGGCTTATGCTCATGTGGAATGTCGGTTGGGGTGTTATTTTTACCCTCTTTTGATTTTCATATCACCTAACCATCGTTGCCAGATCGGACTCACACTAGGCTAGCATAATATGTGGGCCAATTGCCATCTTTTATCGGGTAAAGGTAAACAATTGATAGCACAAGTATGGTGCAACACCAAAGAGTCAACAAGAGTGTTAAGGCTAGCAAGATTTCAATCATTCTTTTGAAAAATTTCCAAAATGAACTAGCTCCTCTCTCGAGAAGCTGCACGAAGTTGGGGAAGCTTTGTTGCACCTTGGAGAAGACAATGGAGAAGAAGAGAAGAAGAGAATGGGCTCCTTTGGCAAGAAACCACCTCCTTTCTCCTCAAAATCACCCTCCTCTACTCTAGACTTGCTCTGGGATTGGAGAACTTTCAATTATGACCGGGATAACTGCCCATTAAGTTCCCTCTTCATTTTAAACAAAAACTCATATTTTTTGAAATGTTGAAACTTCTAGAGACACGGCGTGCGTCCAAAGTGCACGTCGTGCAAAAGCTTCGACAGTTGCTCCAGAATATATTGCATATGGCGTGCGCTGAAGTAATGCACACCATGTGACTTTCCAGTAGATTTTGATTTCCTTGACGCTCCAGGTGCACATTGTGTAATTGCGTGCACACCGTGCATTTTCTTTTCTGCACTTTTTTGAAACGCGCACACCGTGCTCAAGGCCCGAACACACCATGTGCTTTGCTATCTGGGTGAATTGAAACTCTTCTAAAATATTGCATGTTGTGCCTTTAACATGCACGCCATTCATTCTGTTGTTTCAGCATAATTAAACTCTAAAATTCAATCTTTCTTGGAACATATCTACAATGCAAGTTATGTGATAAGTAAAGTAACGAAAAGATGGCAAAAGTAATATAAAAAGAGGCTAAGTGATATCAAAATGAATCAAATTTTTGTGTGATAACATGTGAAAAGATGATGTGGAAAGCACACAATAGATTCATGTCATCAGACTGTAATATGATTAGGAGAAAGTTGTGCACTTACAATCTAGTAAGATGAGAGGGACATAGAGGGCCTTGACACATAAAATGGTTCTCTGACCATGATTAGTGTCTCTTACTAGATGAGGACAAAATGAGAATAATTTTAATAAAGGAAAGTCATGAATCCAAATGGATTTGATTATGATGGTTTAGATGGTGTACTTTTTAGACGAATTTTGATACTATTCTCAGAAAATTGAGGTTTAAGATGATAGTTAAATTTAAGATCTATGACATACTAAAGTGGAATGTTTATATGATAGTTTTGAATCAATAGCCTTATTTATGATCTTGATAATTTATGAATAGTATGAGTATTGTGGACCCCTATGATGCATGTTGCAAATAGTATGGGCAAATAAAATTCCTATCTCAGATAATGTTGTATATATCACTAGTGATAGAAGTGGAGAATAAATCTAACTTATGAAAAATATCAATTGTAACAACTTTATGATCAAAACAAAATTAGTATACTTTCAGAATGAGATACCAGATAGAAGCTAATTTGTTTTGAATCCCAGTATACCATACATGGTCAATCATGTGTCATTTGACATGCATTTAGATCATATGAGGTAGTTAGCTTTGGTGAGGTTTTCCACACACGTGTGATATTTCTATAAGGCCCCAAAGAAGGTTCACTCACAACACTAAAATATGCTCCCACAAGTGCATGGGGTCATGTTATAGTATTGGTGAGAGGCAAGAAAAGGGGGTTGATCCATAGGGAGAGAGGAGGTACTAGAATTAGGTTCATGTTAGCTATGTTCCTAAAGTGGAGAATAGGGTTTTAGGGTTTAAAGGTTGGTTTTGGTTTATTACACTACAATTGCAAGAAATTTAAGAGCAAGAAAGAAACTAGATTACCAACAAACCTAGATTACCTTAAGCAAGTTAAGACTAAAAAACTAGGCAAGACAAACAAAAGAGCAAGGGAAAGGAGTTATACACTACACTAGCAAGGCAAATTATCAACTAAGAGGAAATCTATGCAATAAGACAAGCAAGAGCCTAAGTTATCACTAGTTAATTAAATTAATACAAGCAAGATATAAAGAGCCCTAACTACTTAAGTAAGACCTAACTAGAAAAAACTAAGCAATTATCTAAGAAGTAACATAGGAAATTAACTAAGCTAGCATTAATAAGTTAATAAGGCAAGGGTGGATTTTAAGCAATAAGACTGATAGGTGGGCCGTTTGGGAATGAAACTTGATATTTTTTGGGGGGAAGGCTAACATAGCATGCAATTCTCATGTTTCAATCTAGAACACCAAACCAAAAAACAAGGCAAGTGCTATTGGAATATACCTTATGCTACTAGTTGGAGAACTAGGGCTAGGTGTAATTTTAATAGGACTTGGCAAGTCTAGGTTTCTAGGGTAAGTGGTAATAGGGTAATTTAGAGCCAAGGGTAGGGATGGGTGTAGAGATGAGGGTATTTCACCTCATGTTACTTGCCATCTAGCCTTTAGTAAGCTCTAAGCAAATTGCACTAATCACACTTACACTAGCTACTTAATTAGATCTCACACTTACTTGTAGAAGAAGGGAGATGTATGTAGGAACAAATGGGTCTAGATAGGAATCCACTAATTGGACCTAGGATCCATTCCTAAGATAGCCACATTCATTCCATTTTTTCCTAGAAGCTAAGTGTCATCAAGCATCACAAAATAAGCAATCCATGTTTAGTAGCACAAACCACATCCAAGATAATGGGAAATGAGACAGAAGCAAGAAGTAATCATCATAGAATGAAATTATGTTCAATACAAATTATTTTCCCCCAACATGGTATCAAAGTAACATTTTAACCCCAAATAGCCCACCACTAGGGGCTTAGCTAGACATGCTCATACAAAAGAGAAAAGAAAGGAGAAGAAAGGGGTAGGAACCAATGGAGCTCATAGTAGCTTCTTCTTCTTCACCTCTTGCTACTGTAGGGCATGGCTCCTCCTCCATGGTGGGTGAAAATCATTGAGATATGGGGGATTATGGTAGGGAACCTAGAAAACTAGGTTTGTGTGGTGGAAATGGAGTGGAATATGGAGTGGGATGTAGGTGAGTGGAGTAAATGCAAGGAAGTGGATGATGGATCTCTAGAGTAGCTAGGAAGAGGATAAGGGAATCTAACCTCCATGTTGTGGCCACCACCTTTGTATATATGGGTGGTGGGAAGGCACTAGGGTAAGTGGGGGGGGGAATGGGGAAAATAATGGACAAAATGGGTAGGTTTAGGTGGTCACCACGGTCATGGTGAAGTGCCACATCCTGGTGGGGGTTGCATGGCATAGTCATGGGCATTGGAATGGTCGAGGTGGAAGGTGGAGTTAAGGTGTAAGTGTGTATAGTGGCTACAGCCATGGCGGATGCCACAATCATGTTGGGTAGAGGGTACCACGATCGTGTTGGGGACAACGACCGTGTTGGAGGAGGTATCTACATGTGAGGTTGATCTAAGATCATCTTGTCTTCATCTTGCCACAGTCATGATGTTCACCAAGGGTGGGTGGCCTTCAAGAGCCATGATCGTGCTGATGGCCACGACCATGGTTATTCATGTGTAAAATGAGTCGAGTCCCTGTTGATTTTTGGGGTCTTCATGAATAAATTGCCATGGTCATTTTTCTGACCACGGGCGAGCTGGGAAGTGTTGGCCATGGATGTTCTGAGGACCACAATCGTGGGGTCTTTAGTGACCACAGCAGTTTTGCTGACCATGGCCGTGGTCATTCATGTACAAATTTGGCAACTTCCCCACGACCATGGTGATTTGCCACTGCCATTTTGGGGCTTCTTGCTGATGATCTCCACTCCAACTTCTTCATTTAACCTCCTTTTGCTTTGAATTGATTCTTGTACATCCAAAGAGAGCCCAGGGAAGAGGTAGGTCCAATCTTAGGGTGCAATGACCTGAAGATGTTCTTCATCTCTCTCCCATGCATCAATGCATGCATAAGTACCCTGTAATACACACAAAAGGAGGCATAAGTGCATATGTCATACAAGATCATAATGGAGGAAATAGCTTGTAATATACAATGTTTAGATGTGATCATTTTTGGTGAACCCAGCTCGTCTATTACTATTTTTGTAAAAATTTGTACATAAAAATTATGTACACTCAACTTGTGTATAGAAAGAGAGTGAGACTAAATAAGGGCAAAAAAAAACAGAGAATAAGCTAAGAAGGAATGAGTCAAAAAAGCCCCTGTAGCTAATCAGCTCAGCCAAAAGAGACCGCAGCTCCAAGCAACTCAGCAGCAACGTCCAATCAGTCCATGAGCCGCTGGATGTCTTCCAAAATGAGCAACCAAAGACCAGCAGATTCCCTCCCAAAGTTCCTGTGGACTCTGTCGTTTCTTTCCTTCCAAATCTAGTGAAGCACACAAAGGCTAACCATCAGCAAAACTTTACCCTGTAGAGTACTCAAATCCTCCACACCTCCAGGAACCTCAAAGTGAAAAAAAGAACAAGCACGGCTCCATATAGAGTGAGTGAACAAACAGCCGAAGAATAAATGAACCAAGTCCTCTTCCGCTGACTTGCAAAGCAGACATCTAGAAGCAAGACTAATGCCCAACCGCTTCACATAATTATATACGATGTTTATATGTGATCATTATGCAAAAAGACACATGATGAAGCCCTAAAATAGGACTTCATCACTATCCCAAACTCAAAACATACTTCTCCTCAAGTATGCTCCAACTTAATCTCTCTCACTCTTTAGTTTCTTTAAATCAAACAAGAATGATAGAATGCATTACAAAAGATGATTATTTACTAAATGGTCTTAGAAGTGACTAAGTACATGTGTTCCACCTCTCTCCTCTCCACTTTCACAAACCAATCATGAAAAGAGCATTGAGCATACAAACTTTAAAAATAGAGAATCGAATACACAAGCTTTCCATATGTTCTTCATGTAATTTCGAGTAAACTGTTTCATGATGGCGTGAATCAATGATGATTAGGAGTTTTGTTTCACATTCATTCATTCAATCTTATGCTTCAAACTGCACCAAATGACCCATATGGCTATAGAAAAGGGTAAAGTGAGCTAGGTTTGATGTTTTATAGCTCAATGTGTATGAAAATGGAAGAAAGGATTGTGGTAATAAATTAGAGTGTTTTAACACTCATCTTTTATTTAGATGCTTTTAAATAGGAGGTGGATAGGGCCCTTGGTGTAGCTAGGGCATATGGTGGATAGAGTGAATCAGGGAGATGTAGATATGGCCACCCCAAGCTATTGGAGGTGTTCAAGGCTAAATATGTGCACTAAGGAATCCTTTCATGAGGCGGAGAGGTATGAATATGGTGAAAGAAGAGTAAAGTCAAAGAGGGGTCATTTATGTAGTCCTCAACATAAAATTTTGTGCATGAGAACTAATCCAACACTTCGTCAAATGATATCACACCCCATGACTGAACAACATGAGATTCACATTTATATAATGTGATTCTATAGGCTCTAAACATTCATAGCTTGCTCAATTCACAACCAAAATATTTACAAACTTAAGAGAGGTGATGCACACATAAAAAGTCAACAATCAAGACCATATAACAATAAACTCTAAAAATGTGGCATGCATTTGTAGAAGATCAACATTTTCAGTTCAAAAAGTGGAGATTAAGTTAACACATGCTTTTAGGCAAGAACATTCAAATTTTTCAAAGTTGGCCAAAATGGTGCCAATTTGCAGTCAGTCACATCTAAACCTACATCTAAGGAAATTAAAGCATAAAGCAGCAAATCCTACTCAAAACACACAAAAATTACCAAAATATACATGGAAATGCAATGCATGACATGTAGGAGCAATGTTTTTTTGAAAAATTACACAAAAAATGCATGAAACAGAACTACATGTATGCATGAATGCTAATATGAATAAATTTAAACTAAAAAGAGTAAAGTCAAACTATCCAAAATAGGTGGAACATGCATAAATAGAGTCAGGTTGGTGCATACCTCCCTACCACCCCAAACTTTTGAATCATGTTGTCCTCAACATGAAACTAAAGCTTAGGGATAGTAGGGTGAAGATCAAGGCTAGTGTTGCTGGTCAGAAGGCAAGTCTCCCTACTATGGTTGGTATGACTTCTCTGGTTGGTACTGATGAGAACTTTATAGAGGAGGTGATGGACTTGGATGAGCTGGAGGAAACTGGTATTAGTAGCCCCAATATGTGTCCTGAGGCAAAGGTAGGTCTCTTAATTGCCTGAAATACCACTCCAAAAGTCTTCATCCCATTTAGGGTTTCTTTATGCTTGAGCATGGTGGTAGTGGTACAAGTGGTTGACCTAATAGTGCATCTGTTGTTGGTTATGCCACATGTACTGTTGGGTGAGCTGCACATCTTGTTGTGTCTTTTAAATACCTTTAAGATGTTCCTAGATGGATGACATATCATAGGCATTTGTTGAAGGCTCCTGTAGCTGGGATGTTGCCTCATCCCTTCTTCTCACCCTTCAGGCCTATCTTCTCGACTCTTCTTCCTCTTGATGTGCATTTAATTCTTCCACTTCTTCATGTGCGATAGTTGGGTTATAGTTTTCTCGAGGGTTGTTTTACTACCATAGATTTAGTTTGTCGTGTAGTAAGTGAGGGGGGGGCAAGGAAGAGAGTAGTGGGATAACATGATAGGGAAGCTCAAGAATTCTTTGTACTATTACAGATTTCACATTATATATCAACCTCTTATTCTTGATCGTGATCATTTCAGAACGAACAAGGTACTTCAAACCAACAAATTGAGATCCCTCAAACTCTTTAAGTCTGGTGACATTAAAGCCTAGGGCTAGAGCGATTGAGGTCACAATCCCTCCCATAACAAATGGAGATTTGCTTTTAAAGGTAATTGTCCTCATGTGATCTATCAAGAGCGACCCTAGGTTAATGTGTAACTTCTTATTTATTCCAAGTAAAACAAGAGGTCATTTTGTGAAATGATGCCCTGCTTGTCATACCACCCTACAATCGTGTTGGCGAAGACTTTCTGCAAATATCTGCAAGGGATTACTGATGAACATAGTCTTTGATTTTCCAGCTGTATATGTCAGTTTCGCTGTCAAACTGTGCCAGAAGTCACCCTAGTCTATGTCAACCTCTCTCTCAATCATTCCATCATTCATTTTGTTGGCTTCTTCAGGATCCTTTGCAAAGATACAGTTCAATTCAGAAGCAGTCAACGTGTGTATTCTATTAAACATTCCAAACTTGATGGCTTCCTCCCCTTTACCTTGAGCTTCTCGAATGTGGTGAAAAATTGATGAGACAACTCCACGTATGTGGTTTTTTTCGTGAAAATCATCTTCCACAAATTGATTTTCTTAAGCTTCCTTTCCACCTCTAGTTTAATGCTCATGTCTTCAATCACCTTCTTGTACCCATACCCTGTGCAGAGACTCTCCTTGACATGCATTCAGGATATATGGGTGTGATTTGCATTTCATTTTCCCTCTTCCACATGAAGTCCCCTCAGGAGCTTTTTCGAATCCTTTCAATCTATCTTCCTCTAGGTAGGCCATGGTATCCTCTAGCTCAAAATCTAGCTCTTCCTTATCAATGCCATCTTCTTCTTCGTCATCCTGGTAGGATCTTGACCCCGAGCTCATATCAAGATTGAGTGGTACCCATTGATTATGGTATCGTTGTAGATGATCCTCCTCTTCAATCATCAATTGTTGCCTTGCCTACGACTATTTTTGTGGTCTCTCCCCTGATGAAGAGGTAGAGTGGATAGCTGGCGTAGCTTGTAGAGGTAACCTTAATGAAGATGGGGCTACAACCCCCTTGCCCCGCTTTTGGTGAGTAGTGATCTCTAGCTCCACCTCATCAATCATGGCATCGAGTTTCTCCTCATATGCCTCCTCCTCCTCCTCCTACCGATAAGTCTCATTGGTTATGTGGTGGTTGTTTGAAGACCGGGTGTGGGAGGCACTCACGGATGTTGAACGATGGAGTGAATGGGAAATGGAGTGTGGGATGGCATGGAGACTTGAGATGAGGCTCTCTTAGTGTGCACTTTTCCTCCAATGATCACCTCAAGGTTCTTTTGAGCCCCCTTCTTCACAACCTTAGTTATCCCATTCATTTTATGGAGGTAGTGGTGGTGGTAGAGTTGCGATTTTTGGATTTTTTAGGAGGAGGCAAAGTGGAGGTTGAGGGATGAGTGGAATAGGCTAGGATGGTTGTTGTGATGGTGGAGGATGGATTGGTTAATGGTTTTGAATGAAAATTGGTGGATTTTTGTGGGTTTTGGGAGGGAGTGTTTGTATATGGGGTCGAGGAAGAAAATGGAGATGGTGGCTAGATTGATGGATGATTTGGGGTGGAAATGGAAGAGGGGGAGGTGGTGGAGGTGTAGGAAGTTATTAGAGGTTGATTGAGTGGAGAATTTGGGTTGGAGGAGCAAAGGCGAAGGTGCTAGAGCCATTGTAGATCACCACGTATGAAGGGATCATGAGGAAGTGAGTTAGAATGAGGAGGGGGTCATGGTGTTTTTCAAAGTTTAAGTGAAAATGGGTGGGTCAGGCCCCTCCACGGCCGTGGTGGGCCGCCACAGTCATTGTGGGGATTTGACGACACGGATGTGGCAGGTGACACGGCCGTGGCGAGTGACCCGGTCATGGTGGTTGGTGAAGATGGTTGATGTTTGACCCTTGCCACCATCGTGTTGGTCGCCACGGTCCTTGTGTCCTCCTCTTTCCCCAGCTGTGGTGGTTACCACGGTCATGGTTGTTCATGTACAAAATCACCTTGAATTTTTGCAATTAAATAACCACGGCCATGGTGGTCACCACGGCCGTGTAGCTGCCATGTCACCACGGACATGTTGTCCTGTATGTGCCACATCTATTTTAAGCTCCACGGCCGTGGCCAATCCTTCACAAAATTTGCCATGCCACTATAACTTTTTCAATCAATTCCACCATGGCTGTTTTGAAGCACCATAGTCGTGGTGGGTCTTCATTCTATACTTTGTGAATTCAATTTCAAGAACTTTGATATATTTGCACTACTTTGAATCTTTTCCACATTTTATCTTCAAAAACCATGACTTGACCTCTCTTTCTCTCTCTTAAACATGTCACCTGCATCTCATCAAAACTTAAACAAAAAACTATCAACCACAAGTATGCGTGTGTGTATTCTTGAAATCATGTGAAAACAAAGCAAAAGTATAAAAAAGTGAAGGTTGGGTGAAAAAGTTCTCAAAACCTAAGTGGGTTGCCTCCCACTAGAGCTAAATTTTCTGCCTTCAACTGGGCTTATTAATTCTTGAACTCTTTCATCCTCTCAGAACTCTCAAAGCATCTTTGTAGTAAATATACTTCTCATGTGCATTCAAGCACATCTCTTCACCATTTGGGTGTTCTTCAATCAACATTACAATTTCAAAACTTTGATTGGATTTATTTGGACCTACTTCAACAACTGCTTTCAATCTTTTTCAATACACGGTAAACTCTCTTGCTCCATCCTTCTCACATATCACAACAACTCCAGATGGGTATAAATTCTTGATTAGATAAGGCCCTTCCCTTCTAGACTAAAGATTTTGGGAACAAACTTCATCCTAGAGTTGTACAACCATACCCATTGCCCAGGCTCAATTCTTCTTCTTGATCATCTTATCATGAAGAAACTTTGTCCTTTCCTTGTAGCTTTTGGATAATTCATAGGATTCATGTCTCATCTCCTCAAGCTCATGTATTTGCAACTTTCTTTTCAATCCAGTGGTGTCTCCATCCATGTCCATGGCTTTCAAATCCCATAAAGACTTATGTTGCATTTCTACGGGTATATGGAAACTTTTTTGATACACAAGCTTAAATGGTGTGGTGCCAATCAGGGCTTTATTTGCATTCCTATATGCCCATAAAGTTTCGATGAGACGTAAAGACCAATCCTTCTGGTCTGGCCTCATCTTCTTTTCAAGAATGAGCTGTATCTCCTGATTATCTAACTTGACTTGACCACTCATTTGAGGATGGTAAGAAGTAGCCATGCGATGGTTCGGAACATGCCTTTTTAGTAGTCCCTCAAAGGTGTGATGGATAAAATGCCTTGCGCCATCACTAATCATTTCTCTTGGCACACCAAATCAGCTGAAGATGTTTGACTTCACAAAATCACAAATCACTTAATGATCATTTGTTCTAGTAGTAATTGCTTCAATCCACTTTGATACAAAATTGACCGCCACCAAAACGTACACATGCCCAAACGAGGGAGGAAACAGGCCCATGAAATAAATTCCCCAAACATCAAATGCCTCAACCACAAGAATGGGTGATAGAGGCATCATGTCCCTCTTAAAGGTATGCCCACCTTTTGGAACTTCAAACATCATTTGCAAAACTCGTGAGCATCTTTGAACAAGGTTGGCCAATAAAATCCACTTTGAAGAATCTTGGCGGTTGTACATTTCCCGCCGAAATGACCTCCACATGCACCGGTGTGACACATGGCTATGATCTCTTACTACTCAATTTCTGGAACACACCTTCTAATGAGTTGGTCGGGAAAATATTTGAATAGATGCGGGCCATTCCAAGCACAATTTTTCACCATAGCAAATAGTCTCTTTCTCTCCTCCCTTGTCCAAGTACTCAGTATCCTCCCACTAGATAAGAAGTTAGCTATATGCTTGTACCATGGACTTTGGGTGGATGAAAGTAATAATAGTTGCGCATGTGGCATTGTTTCGTTGATTCGATTCCTATCATCATATGATGCTTCAATGCAGGAGAGATGATCGACTATAGTTTTTTCTACTCCCTTGTTGTCAACAATCTCTAAAGCAAACTCTTGGAATAATAGAATCCATCAAATCAATCTTTGTTTAGAATCTTTCTTTGACATAATGTATTTCAAGGCTACATGATCTGTGTACACCACCACCTTATTTTGCAAGAGATAAGAGCAAAACTTGTCAAGAGAAAAAATCATGGAGAGTAACTCCTATTTTGTGGTGGTGTAGTTCCTTTGAGCTTCATCAAGGTTTTTGCTTGCATAATATATGGCATGTGGAATTCGACCAATCCTTTGGCCCAGAATAGCCCCCACTGCCATATCTAATGCATCGGTCATGATCTCAAATGGCAAGGAGAAATTTGGGGGTTGCATGATAGGTGTAGAGATGAGCTTGTTCTTCAAGTGGTTGAAAGCTTCAACACACTTGTAATCAAAATTGAATTCCATATCTTTTTTAAGAAAATGACAAAGTGGCCTTAAGATTTTGCTGAAGTCTTTAATGAAGATACGATAGAAACCCGCATGCCCCAATAAAGATCGGACATGTCTTACGGTGGAAGGAATAGTGAGAGTTGAAATCAGGCCCAATTTGGCCTTATCAACTTCAATTCTGGACTTGAAAACTCAGTGACCCAAAATAATGCCTTCGGGCACCATGAAATGTTTTTCTCCCAAGATAGCACCAAGCGGACCTTGACACACCTTTCTAGCACATCTTCTAGGTGGAGCAAACACTCATCAAATGCCTTACCAAATACAGAAAAATCAACCATGAAGACTTCAAGTGATGAATCAAGCATATCAGAAAAGATGGATGTCACACATTTTTGAAATGTTGAAGGAGCATTGCACAACCAAAATGGCATTCTTATGTAAGCAAAAGTACCACTTGGACAAGTGAACATCGTCATCTCTTGATCAACAGGATGAACAACTATTTGGAAGTAACTAGAGTACCCATCAAGAAAATAGTAAAAACTTTGTCCAGCTAATCTCTCGAAGATCTAATCAAGGAATGAGAGAGGGTAATGATCTTTCTTGGTCTTTTCAATCAATTTTCTGTAGTCCATGCACATCCTCCACTTGGATTGCTCTCTCACAACATCAATTCTCCACCTTCATTCTCACAATAGTGATCCCACCCTTATTGGGTACAACTTGGATGGGACTCACCCATAGGACTATTAGAAATGGGATATATGATTCCAACATCAAGTAGCTTCACGACCTCTTTTGCTAGAACTTGTTTCAATTTTAGATTCAACAGTCTTTGCATTTGACAGGCTGGTCTAGCATCATCCTCAAGGTAGATTCTGTGGACACAAATAAAGGGATCAATACCCCATAAATCATCAATGGACCATCTGATGGCTTGAATGTTCTTCTTTAAAACTACCATCAAATCATCTTCTTGCTCCAGATAAAGAATAGAAGAAATGATCAGTGGGAGGGTGTCATTGGAGCCTAAGAAACCATATTTCAGACCATCAGGAAGAGACTTGAGCTCAAGAATGAGAGGTTGTTTAAGGAAATTGTTCAATGGTTCAAAAATGGATAGGAGGTCCTCACTTGCAGCCACTAAGGCCAGCTCTTCTTCCTCATCATCATCATCATCATCGAGAAATTCCACAATGGGCTCTAGACCTCTTCCTTATGTGGCAGTCTAAATCCATGCAGGTAGACATTCTTCTACAATCTCATCCAGACACTCAATTAGATAACAATCCTCTTCTATAGCACCTATCATCTCAGCCTTAGGAGAAGACTTGAAAAAGTTTATTCGGATCTTCATTTGCATGAAAGTCACAAACGTGGTGTCGATCCTCACATGGATCACTACATCAGTTGCATCCAAGAAGGGTATTCCCAACATAATAGGCACTTTCCTTGAGTCCTTTTCCATGTCCAAAACAATGAAATTAGTAGAAAAGAACGTGGTGGTCTCATCATCAAGCCTCACCAAAACATCATCAACACGCCCTATAGGCATTTTCACTAATTGATTGGCCAATTGCAAAGTGCAGTGGGCTAGACCAAACACATCATACGGCATCAGATTTACCCTAGAACCCAAGTCAAGAAGATCTTGGTCTATGCAGTGTGCTTCAATGTAGTTTGAGATGATGGGAGCACCAAGATCTTTTCTCTTCCTTGGCAAGGTGTGTTGCAGAATTGAGCTCACTTGCTCAGTGAGCTTGACCTTCCTCGGTGTCCTTCCTATTGACTTCCTCTTTAATGTGCACATTTTTTTCAAGAACTTAGCATAAGATGGAATTTTCTTGATCTCATCAAGCAGAGGAATGTTGATCTTGACCTGCTTAAAGGTCTCCATGATGTCCTCAGTGTGCTTCTTCTTCCTTCTTTCAGTGGATGGCTCTTCAAGTGCATCTCGAAATGGAGGGAGTTGTTCTCCCAAACGGTTCAAGTTAAAAGTATCATCAAGCGATATCACAGGAATCACAGTATCATCTCTTGGTATCACGGTATCAACATGGGTGCCTTTTACAGTATCTTCAGCTTGTATCTTAGTATCAATATCCCTGATATAATATCAACCATTTCATAACTGGTTGCGCTATCAACAGAAGTACCCTGTGTCTACTCTAAGGTCCTTCCACTCCTCAACATTGTCACTACCTTCGCATGCTCATGAGTGGTAGAAGAGGAAGCATGTGGATGTGGTTGTGTCTGTTGGGGTGGTGGTGGCCTTGGGTGTGGTGGATTTGGATTTTGAAGGATGAATTATAGTTGTGATGGTTGTGGTAGATGGGGGTGATATTGTGGAGGGGGTTGTTGGTATGAGTGAAGTGGAGGGTATTGATAGTTTTAAGGGGGTTGTTGATGTGGCAGAACATAAGGATTTGGTGCCCTTGCTACTGGACTTGGCCTTGTGGTGGGGCATAAGCATCTTGAGTAGTGCTTACATAACCGCCATCATTGTTTGGGTTGGCCATAGGTTGAGACGGGAGTCTCCCTTCTTCACAGAGGGAAAGTGAAAGGGAAATTTGATCCAACCTTTGTTCAAGGCAGATACTGATTTTCCCTTATAATGACACCTCTTTCTTCATTTCATCAAGGCTTCTTAGCCTTCCTATACCTTCTTTTTCAAACTTAGAGATGTATTTACGCCCTTGATGTTGCTTTGACTTCCCTTATCCTTCCTCAATTTGTTGTTTCCATGAGAAGTTTGGATGATTCCTATACTCTAGAGTATAGGAGTTTGACATTGGGCCTTGGTTGTTGCAGTTGCCAAAGGCATGCAAAGTGTGCACTTCTTCTTCCTCAGCATCAACTACCATAGTGGATTGGCTAGAAGAACCACCAACTTGGTTCTTCATCATGTTCATCATATCTTCCATCATATTCATCATTTGTGAGTTGGCTTCTATTTTGAGTGGAGCTACAGGAGGGGTGGGAATGTAGTTATGGTCATAGTACTCCCTTTTAGTTGAAGTCTGATGGTGAGAATTCTCAACAAGATGCTCGAACAAGGGCCAAGATTCCTCTGATGGCTTTGCCATGAAGGTGCCTCCACATGAAGAATTGATTTTTTTTTGGCTCAACTCAACTAGCCCAATGTGGAATGCTTGAACAAGCTGCCACAAAGGTACCTCATGATGAGGGAAGTTACGCAGGAGCTTTTGGAACCTTCCCCAACCTTCATGGAAGGGTTCATTTTCTTTTTGTGAGAAGGTAGTGATGCATCTCTACATCTGGGTCAACTTGGCAATTGAGTAGAACTTCTTAAGGAACTCATTCTTTACTGTGTACTATGTCATCAACTCAGACTTGGATATGTACCACTCCTTGGATTTTTCTTTCAGAGAGAAGGGCAAAGGGTTCTTGGGATTGAGTCATCGGTGGCGGCGGGTGTGCAAAAAGTGGAGCAAGTTTCTGGGAAAGCATCCATGTAGTGGTATGGATTCTCATTCTCCATCCCATAGTAAGTAGGAAGGAGTCTGAGGAGGGCTGGTGGAATGAAGAATTGTTGACCCGACATTGGTCAACAAGGGTGGCGATTGGGGAGTTGTAGTTCCCTGGGGTGAAGTACTAATGGATAGGGAGGTTGGGTTGTGGTTGAGCTTCACCATGAGGACCATTGTCTACAATTTTGGGTGATTGGTGTTGTTTGCGGTGGCTTTGGCATCTCCTTCTACATATCTCGGGGTCGTATGGCACCAAGTCGGTATAAATCGAATGTAAACTGCTCATGCACAATTGTCTACTGCACAATACACAAACAAGAAACAAGAGCCAAGTTAGAAGGATTGTATGCAAAAGTAAACAAAGAATAAAGAATAGAAATGGTGAGGGTAGTAGGAAAAGCTAAGCTACACTAACTAGCTAGGTCAAGTGCCTCTATCCCTGGCAACGGTGCCACAAAGTTTGGTGTGGTTATCTACACACGTGTGATCTTTCAAATTTATAAGGCCCCAAATAAGGTTCACTCACAACACTAAAATATGCTCTCGCAAGCACATGGGGTCATGTTATAGTATAGGTGAGAGGCAAGAAAAGGGGGTCAATCCACAGGGAGAGAGGGGTCGGGCACTAGAGCTAGGTTAAAGTTAGCTATGTTCCTAAAGTGGAGAGTAGGGTTTTAGGGTTTAAAGGTTGGTTTTGGTCGATTACACTACAATTGAAAGCAATTTAATAGAAAGAAAGAAACTAGATTACCAAAAACCCCAGATTACCTTAAGCAAGTTAAGACTAATAAACTAGGAAAGACAAACAAAAAAGCAAGGGCAAGGAGTTACACTACACTAGCAAGGCAAATTATCAACTAAGAGGCAAGCTAAGCAATAAGACAAGCAAGAGCGAAAGTTATCACTTGTTAACTAAAGTAGCACAAGCAATCTCAAAAGAACCCTAACTACTTAAGCAAGACCTAATTAGTAAGAACTAAGCAATTAGCTAAGAAGTAAAAAAGGCAATTAACTAAGCTAGCATTAACAAGCTAAGAAGGCAAGGGTGAATTTTCAGCAATAAGATGGATAGGTGGGCCGTTTGGGAATAAAACTTGATAATAGTTGGGGGAAGGCTAACATAGCATGCAATTCTCATGCTTCAATCTATATCACCAAACCAAACAACAAGGCAAGTGCTATTGGAATATACCCTATGCTACTAGTTGGAGAATTACGGCTAGCTGTAATTCTAATAGGACTTGGCAAGTCTAGGTTTCTAGGGTAAGTGGTAATAGGGAAATTAAGAGCTAAGGGTAGGAATGGGAGTATAGATGAGGGTATTTCAACTCATGTTACTTGCCATCTAGCCTTTAGTAAGCTCTAGGCAACTGCTCTAATCACACTTACACTAGCTACTTAGATCTCACACTTACTTGTAGAAGAAGGGAGATGTATGCAGGAACAAAAGGGGGCTATCTAGGAATCTACTAGTTGGACCTAGGAGCCATTCCTAAGATAGTCATATACATTCCATTTTCCCCTAGGAGCTAAGTGTCATCAAGCATCACAAAACAAGTAATCCATGTTTATAAGCACAAACCACATGCAAGATAATGGGAAGTGAGATAGAAGCAAGAAGTAATCATTAGAGAATGAGATTATATTCAATACAAGTTATTTTCCCCCGACATGGTATCAAAGTAAAATTTTAACCCCAAAATATCCACCACTAGGGGCTTAGCTAGACATGCTCATACAAAAGAGAAAAGAAAGGAGAAGAAAGGGGTAGGAATCCATGGAGCTCAGAGTAGCTTCTTTTTCTTCACCTCCTAGCTGTTGTAGGGTGTGGCTCCTCGTCCAAGGTGGGTGAATAGCATGGAGATATGGGGGATTATGGTAGGGAACCTAGAAAACTAGGTTTGTATGGTGGAAATGTAGTGGAATATGGAGTGGGAGGTAGGTGAGTGGAGTAAATACAAGTAGATGATGGATCTCTAGAGTATCTAGGAAGAGGGTAAGGGAAGCTAACCTCTATGATGTTCCCACTACCTATGTATATATATAGGTGGTGAGGAGGCACTAGGGCAAGTGGAGGCAAAATGAGAAAAATAATGGAGAAAATGGGTAGGTTTAGGTGGTCACCACGGCCATGGTGGAGGTTGCATGGCATTGTGTGGGTAGTGGAATGACCAAAATAGAAGGTGGAGTTGAGGTGTAAGTGTGTATGGTGGCCACAGTCGTGTTGTGTAGAGGGTACCACAGCTGTGTTGGGGACCACAACCGTGTTGGAGGAGGTAGCCATGGGCGAGGTCGCTCTGAGGTTGTCTTGTCTTCATCTCTCTACGGTCGTGGTGTTCACCACAAGCAAGATGGCCTTCAAGGGCCACGATCGTGCTGATGGCCACGACTGTGGTCAATCACGTGTAAAATGAGTCGAGTCCCTGTTGATTTTTGGGGTCTTCGTGAATAAATTTCCAAAGTCAGTTTGTTGACCACGGGCGAGCTGGGAAGTGCTGGCCACGGTCGTTCTGAGGACCACATGTGTGGGGTCTTTAGTGACAACGACCTTTTTGCTGACCACGGTCGTGGTCATTCATGTACAAATTTGGCGACTTCCCTGTGACTTTTAGAGTGTAATTCCCCACGATCGTGGTGATTTGCCACGGTCATTTTGGGGCTTCTTGTTACTGATCTCCACTTCAACTTCTTCATTTAACTCCTTTTACTTTGAATTGGTTCTTGTGCATCCAAAGAGACCCCAGGAAAGAGTTAGGTCCAATCTTAGGGTGCAATGACCCAAAGATGTTCTTCATCTCTCTTCCATGCATCAATGCATGCATAAGTGTCCTAAAATACACACAGAAGGAGGCATAGGTGCATTTATCATAAAAGATCATATTGGGGGAAATAGCTTGTAATATGCGATGCTTAGATGTGATTATCATGTAAAAAGACACAAGATGAAGCCCTAAAATAGGGCTACATCAAGCTTCATAGTTGAGAAAGAAAAGACAAGGCCCTCATTAGATATGCAAAACTAGGAACAACTAGGTGTTTGTTTTATTTTTGACAACATAATCGTTATACAAAAAAAGCACTATCATCAAGAAGAGGAGGGTAAGCCAAAAACATTAGTACAAGGTGGGTAGCTCCAAGTTAATCAATCAAATTTTAATTACAAAATTTTTGTAATGTGGGTAGAGTTGTAGCATCCTAATTTCTAAGGATGTATACCCATTATATTAAAACAAACTAATAAACCTTGTGATAAATTAATATCCAAGACAATGTTTATGCAAGGGTGCTTCCGAATCTTGAAACCCTAGAGGGTGACCATAGAACATATCCCATTTTGAATATTTATTTTGTAATGGGTGATGGAACTAACTGGTCAAATGGTCATATGATGCCTATGGGATTATGTTGAAGTTCCAATGTTGTATGGTTATGTTACTTAATAAATCATATGGATTAGATATCTTTTACAATTAGTGAATTGATGTCAATTCAAAATGATTTAAAATCCTAGTTGAGAAGGCTTCAACAAATGTATAAAGATTAAATAAAGGTTGAAGGATTTTGGAAATTAACGCATACGAAGTTGTGAGATTTATTTTTTTCGTGCCTATATGATTCATTGACCAATTACATTTCAAGCACATAACTATCTCACCAAAGTATATCTAAAACTTTAATATATTTTTTGGAATTTTCTATAATTGTGTATGATTTTATGTGTGCTAGGGTATTTATTTGGATTTAAGTAATCATTAGGACAAACACGTTTGATGAAAGTAGTTTATAGGCAACTAATGGAAATACGATCGAAGCCAAGTATAAACATCAATCAAGTTGTGGTTTAGACTCACAACCACAACGAAAGGTCATAAATTTGTGAAAACGGTTATGTGAAATGAAAACTGAGTTATATATGATTAGCGAGAGCTGACGTAAAATGATATGGGTTAGTTATGTAAAAACGAACACGGTTTGGGTTGGCATGACCAATCGTAGTTAATAAAAAGGGCATTAACCCTTTTGGAAAGACCACGTTGGTTCGGATGAAAGCTTAATCAGATAATTTAGATTCATTATTATATTCCTATAGGATAAAGATAAAAATAACGAAAATGAGTCATTGAAAGGTTACACAAGCAATGACGAACAACAATAAATTATATTAAACTTCTTCAAAGCTATTGGGTCTAGCAAAAAAGGTGAAACTGGTATGCATATAATATTTGAATGGGGCCGTTTCTTTCTGCCCGATTATCTAAAAATTTATAATAAATTCACCTTTTTTTATTACTTCTCTCCCGCAATTTTGGCTTGCGTGACTCCCTCATTGGAGTAATGGATAACTAACCCAACAATAACGGAACCCTGATTTAGATTAGTTGTAATGTATATATGCAATCAAGTAATCAATCCACTCCCTCATTGGAGTAATGGATAACTAACCTTCCGTAACATGAAGAATACAACTTCGAATACACCACCTTTCTTTACAATTTTTTAGCATGGAGAAGAGACAATGAGGTTTGACTCGCCTTTGACCAAAAATTTGAATACCAGCGTCTCTTTAGCAACACGCCCGACATACACCAACGTTCATCATCAAATGTGAAATAATATACAAGCTTTTTAGCTTATATTATAAATTAATTTTGAGATTACAAAATGAGACAGTTTTGAATTAACTTATAATATGTGTACTTGTGAATCATAAATCTTATATCAGAAACTGCTTGAAATAAATTTTAAACCCATTTTTAGTTTCTAATTTAGAAATTTACAGAAGTTGCATGAATAAAAAAAATTATGATAGAATTTTACATATGAATGATCATAGTAAGGTGTTGTATGAATGTCGTATAACTTGAAAAAAGTGTAAGTTGTTATACCATAACAAACCATGGCAAGGAATGTCCGTGCACGGGATCACGGCGGATATAACAGAGAAAGTTATCCTCCGGTTAAGAATGAATAGCAGCTACTTATACCAAGTTAGACTAGGTATAAGACGGAAATTTTTTTCTCCCGCGTCTCACTAGTTTAAATCCATTCATACGCATGCCTCCTGCGGCTCACAAGTTTAAATCCATTCATACGCATGCCTACCAATTCCTACCTTTTAACCCAAATATATTTCAAAATTGTTGTGCCATATATTTCACATAGATATAGCTTAGAACAACTTATATCAATTTTGCGTATGTGGCGTTCAGACGTGCCCTAAAGGAATAGAACTATGCCTTGGGCACGCCAGCAAAGCAGTTAATTATTAGAGTCTTGATGCCCTAACGTGTTGGGATGATTTTGTCTCATAGAAGCTCATTTCCGCTATAGTGGTTTTGGACCGGGTGATTTTGGATCTCAGTGCAATTAAGCCAAATTGGGCACATGCGTGACAATAGTATTATAGAGATATAGAACTCCTCCCGTCAAACTGTTTGGATCCGTGGATTTATTTTTTGCAAATCAAGACTAATTTTTTATTAGATTTGTTGAATGAGTTGACTCTCACGAGAACAATTGACAATTGTTTTGGCTCGGTTTATAACAGTTGAGCATACTTTTTCTAAGGGTTGAACGCAAATCAAGTGGGGATCAAAATTCAACAAGCTTTCTGGCAGGTGGTTCCACTATGATTGGGAGTGTTGAATAGCTGTGCGAATTGCTATTGGTTACATTGTCAACAAAAAGAAGGGGCACGAGGGAGAATGAGTTGGACAGATACAGTAGCATGCAAGCAAAAAAAAATGTAGGGGATCTGCCCCTACTTTCCCCTGATTAATAAACCAATAATATAACTACAAGTGAGAAAATAGCTGAGAGGTAGTTTTCTTAGTTTGTCGGCCATTTGCTTTGTATTTGTATCGATATACAAAGTTCACAAATATATATAAGAACACAAGTTCACAATTATATATAGACCTTCACCAAAATTACAAGAATTTACAAAAGCAATGTACGAAAAAAATGAAGATATTAAATGATGTTTACAGAATCACATAGATCCTAATCGGAAACGGTGAATGAGGTTGACAGCCGGTGAAGTAACCACATCATCTTCACTAAAGCCCTGGTCCTCGACGGCGGCTGCCACGGATCTCCCCTGCAGGCGAGGTAACCACAACATCTTCATTGAAACCCTGGTCCTCGACGGCGGCTGCCACGGATCTCCCCGAGAGTAGAAGCAGCACATCCTTGAGGATCATCCACAAAATGCCCCCATTCCGGCGCGGCACGGACAAGTGCAGCTGGCGGTAGCTTGGCCACGGCCTCACGGCTCTGGCGGTCAAACTTGCAAGGAGTTCGGCTGCTCTGGCTGACGGCGAACTAATGTCGGTACTTGGCGTTGACGGCGACGGCGGGGACGTTACGGCGGCGGTTGTGTGTGGTGGGAGGACGAGGGTCAGTGCTATGGTCGGCATGGCGTCGGTCGGGAGATTGCGCGGGGGTTGCAATGAGAAGGAGGGAGCAGGTGCTTGGGGATGCTTGGCGGGCGGCTCGGTCGTCTTGAGTAGCCGATAAATCACCGTCCACTATCGACTGTGAGTCTGTGATCGAATGTCGCTGGGCTGCCCATCTTATATAGCGGCGGTCACATGCAAGTACTGCAGCCGAAGGTGTTGCGGGGAATCCGCAGGCACGACTGGGTATTATATTCCCTCACCGCGTCTCCCTCCCAGTATTATATTTAAAGTTATATTGAATCAGTAAGGTTTTACGTCAATACGCAGCTCGCGTTTTGACATTGGAAGCCGTCGCCGATTAAAATTTCGACTTTATAACATTTGTTGGGTTTCTTTTTTCAAAAGAATAACGTCAGTGGAAGAAATATAGGAAAAATAAATCAATTCGAGTACATACGTCTATGCTTGCTCGTATGATATCACTTTGTTGCTTAGGGTGATCATGGTGCTCTTCCTCGTCTTCTGAAGACTATATATGTGAAAAAGTTGAAGCATCCTCACACTCACTACCGGAAAACTATCACATGATCATATAGCCTCTACATCATCACTCTCAAGCTTTGTTACTATTTGAATCTCATAGAATGTCATATCTCTATGTCTCCTCATGGTCTTTTCATAGGATCACATAGCTAGTAGCCAACCTGCTGATCTCCAAAGTCAAGAATAGCTTTTTTCACTTTTTCTTTTGAACATGTGCATATTCCTTGCACCCAAATATTCATAGATGAGCATAGGATGATCCCTTGTCCTTCCATACCTTCTCCGGTATCTCAAACCCCAAAGGAACATATGGAGATTGAGTTATAAAATAATTGGAAATACATACTTCCTCACCATGGAAACTCTTTGGAAACTATAAAACCTTCAAAGTACATCTAAATTTCTCCACTATGGTATGGTTTATCCTTTTAGCTGTACATTATGTTATTTTGTGTTAGGATCTTAAGACCATTGTGACCACTTTGGATAAGAGAGTGTAAGGCCCCCTGTCCTACATTAACCCTAACTATTGATTTTTCAAATCATCTTCCAATGCTTTATTAAGATGTTGAATCAATTGATTAAGATAAAACCCTGATTTGGCTCCAGTTGCACCTTATTTGCTCATATTTCATGAATATTGTAAAGCATGAGGACTGAATGAGAAATTGCGTGAAAAAATATCTGAATTCATTGTTTGTACCATGTATTCACCTTGTTTTGTATGTTTTGGATTCCATTAATCCTTGGGGTATCTTGCTTCATCCCTGGGTTCTAACCCTAACCCTAGCCTTAGTCCAATGGTCGAGGGAGGAGTTCCTTTGTGGCTATCCTAAAACCTTGATGGGTCCAAGGTTGTGAAGCATGGATGACCTCCCTTGGACCAACATCAGTGGGACTAACAATGATGGGTAAGAGTCTCGACGTCCTGGTTGAAAAAGACCCTAAATGGTTGGGTATTGGGATCGTCGATGGCTTGTTTATTTGAACTTATATGGGTGTGGTTGGGGTACCTTGATGGTTGGAGAAGGATTGGACCACCATATATCACATTTAACAAACCTCAATGGGTCTAGAAGAGAGGCTCCTCTAAGGGGGACCCTTTATGGGTTCTAAGGTGAATAGTCTTAGTGAGTTTGTTTTACATGGGGTTCAATGGATTCACCTATAAGGGTGTTTTAGATTTTTAAATACAATGGCATATATATAAGCCTGTATGGTTTGGGTAAAGCAACACAATGGAGATATAAACATTTCCAAGACAAAATTCTTAGCATACAATTGTGTCATAGACATAAAACATTAGTTATTATAGACATATAAGGGATAAAAAATATACCTTGTGTCACTCACAAGTTGTTTAATAACTAGATATGCCTTATTTTAATGAAGAACTTGCACTTCTAGATTTGGATGTGAAGTCCATGTTGTTGTTACTCTTGCCACCTCATCATCACATCAACATCTTGTCTTATCCTTGGTGAAGTTGGTTGTCCTTAAGCCTTTTCCCAACAACCCCATCCCCTATGTTGTCCATGTGGATGCAATATTTCTTGGTGTACCACCTTGTTCTCCAAGAGGAAGCAAACTTTGAAGTTGTCAATGTGCTAGCATCACTTGCTCTCGTACTTATTCTATCTTGAATTGTTATCCTTGGGATGAGTTATTGTCTCTCCATGAGGAACAACTCTTAGACAAGTAGTGCCTCAATGTTCCACAAGTGTGTTTTATTTTCTTGGATGTCCACCCTATATATAGGAGAGTCATGAATTTGGATTTTCCAAAATCAAATATCTTTCCTAATTGATCAGGCAACTCCCAATCATAATCCAATTGAAAAGTCGATTCCAAATCAGACATGTCTCATGTTCCATGTTTTCTCTTTACTTATATCCAATATACCTCTTGGAAAATCACATCTACCAATTGGCTACTTCTGCAAACTAGTAACCAATCAATAGTTTAACAAACACTCGATTAATTGATCTAATCTAGATCCAATTAATTGATAGGCTTGTACAATCAAGCGGTTAGGCTGAAAATCTATTCTCAAATGAAATCATTCTAATCATGGATTTGATTACAAACTTCTTGTCCCTTAAAATTCCTTATGAATGTGACCAAGTACATTCCATATGATGTTGGCATCTCTATCAAAGACCTCACTAGAAAAAAAGTAGCTAGAAACACATAATTTCTATCCAAATAATAGGAATAAGTCAGGAATCACTTTACCGTGACCATATAATCCCTTTGTCACAAATATCCAGATTGAACTTGGTTCCTAGTGTAGTCATCCTCTTATAATTTGATCTTTGTTTATTGAACTATAATAGACTATTGAGAGAGTGAGAGCTCAATATCAAAAACATGAATCATATTAGAAAGGGTATGCATTCCATAGTATTGCCCATCAAGTTCCAATAGGAGGGAAAAAATCCATATACATCACTCATAATAATCTACAAGTGTCATAGTGCACCCAATCACAACATGTATGGTAACTTTTATTCAAAGTCATGTTGGGAATTATTAATTATATTGAATAACATGTGATTATTATAGTGACTTCAGGTCTATGGATCACATTCACCATTGTCACATTGAGATATGACTTTGAATGCCATGGCATGGTTTTCATGCATCATTCTCAAATTAGGTATGTCCAATACAACTTATTCTCTAACGAGTACCTATGTATATGAATTGATATCCAATATCATGACTAACAAGACATAGTCTTGATGTATCATACACACTAGTCTTGTTATTAATTTTGTCTTATAATATCCACAATAATAACTGACTAGATACATAATAATAATGATCGATGTAAGAATACATATGATCTCAAGTAAAGTCCTTATCCCAAACCATCTATCATCGATTCAAAATATTTATATGACATCATCATATTTATTCATTATCTCAATATTGTACCAAACATGATAAGTGGAATTGAGATTTATTTTTTATCAAATTATCATATAGGTTTCCTTATTACAATCACCATATTATGTCTCTCAAGGCATAAATCAATAGTCTCCCATGAGTACTAGAGCCAATCACTCATGGTTAGGGTTCCATGTGATCTAATATTACCATAATGCTTCTGATTTGAAAGACGTTTCATCAAGGGATGAGAAACATTATCTTCAGTTGGTACTATGAAAATCTTTACATCTCCTCAATGTATGTTCTCTCATATGAGATGATATTGCCACCGTTTTTGCTTAGAATTTTGATGTGATCTGGTTTCCTACATTGTGAAATGGAACCATTATCACAGCAAAACTCTATTGCATCTTCAATGGTTGGAACTACCCAAAGTTAACTAATCATCTTCTTGATCCATATTGATTCCTTTGTTGCATCTGATATGACAATACACTTAGCTTCTTTTGTAGAACTAGCCATATTCTCTAGCTTGTAACTCTTTCATCTTATTGCTCTATTTTTTAGGATAAACATGTATCTTGATTGTGATCAATAGTCGGACATGTAAGTTTGGAATTATGCATTAGCATAACCCTTTACAACCACTCTTTTTCATCTCTGCATATCAATAACTAATCCTTTATTATTATCATGTACTTTAGTATATTCTTGATGAAGAACACTAGATCTGATTGGTGCCTACTCATCATGATAAAAGCATACACAAAATTTGAGTGTGTACAAAACATTTCATTAACGATAGAATTAATGTCAAATGCGTACAAGATTTTAGTCATACGTACCTGCTCTTCCAAAGAGCTTGGTAAATTTTAATTTAGAGAGACTAAATAACTCCATCAGATATGGGAATATTTCCCCTCTTAGAATCCTACATGCTAAACCTCTTTAGCACCTCATCAATGTATGTACCTTGGATTAGGCTTAGAAGCCTTCTACATCTATCTCTATAGATCTTGATTCCTAGAATATAGGGTGCTTAACCTAAGTCCTTCATAGAGAAGGTGTTACACATCCAGGTCTTAACCAATCATAGAGTAGGTATGATATTTCCCATAAATAGTATGCTATATACATAAAATATGAAAAATTCAGTCATGCTCCCACTAACCTTCTTGTAAACGCAAGGTTCACATTCATTTTTATCAATGTCAAATTCTTTGAATATCTCATAAATAAAGATCTTAGCTTCTAGATTCTTGATCCAATTAGTTACCTTTGATGCTTATTGAATTTATTATCTTCATTATGAGTGATAATTCATTTTGGTTGTGTACATCGTTAAGAAGATTCTCACTAAGGAAAGAAGTTTTCCTGTACATTTTACGAACTCCATAATCATGATATATTGCAATGGAAAACATTATCATGATGGACTTACTCATTGCAATTGGTGAAAAAGTATTTTCATATGGAATTTCACAGTTAACATGTTGCTTGTTTAAAACGAGTTCAAATTTTCTACTCATCTTTGTGAAAGGCGTATGATGAACCTTTATTTATCTTTGTGCATGTTTTCATACAATTAAACCACTAATTTGCATTAATCTTTCTTTACATTTGGCATTAATATGGTGGGGGTGTATGCTACTTCATTTTCATTCAAGAGTAGTGTTACACCTTGTTTTTCACATTCTTTTTGTATATTGCAAATAATGAAATATTAAGGACACATTAGAGAGCTTGGTGCTTTATGTCTTGTTTAGAAGTTTTGGTCTAAAAGTGGAAATACTTCATATGGAATAGATTTCATGTATTTCATTATTCCAATAATTCATTAATATTGGACAAAGAAAGAATGGAAAATCCAATAATAAAGGGATTTCTAAGATAAATGGACAATTGGCATTTAAAATTTGGAATTGTGAAATTTGGAATTGTGTGGAATCTTCAAGAAATAAGAGAGATTTTGTGTACAAATAAATATTAAAAGCTTTATGAATTATTGGGTAATAGAAAATTGAAATGTTGGATTAAGTTTTCAAAAGAAAATAAAATATGTAGTATTTTAGATAATTAAAAGAGTTATTATCCAACCATCATTTGCAACAAAATGGTTGGGGAATCAAACATGAATGTCTTGGTGTGATTTTTTTTTGGATAAGGTAAAATATTACTATTTCAAACGGAATATAGGGGACGTATCAAAAACCCCAAGAACTGTACATGCTTTTACAATAGCCCCCACATTCTCAGAGTCATGGTATCCATCCCAACCATGCTCTTGGGGTTAGCTTTAAGGAACCAAACAAGACTATTTTTAATAACATCAAAAATGGTGGTGTTATCTCTCTGTCTTCTACCATGCATCCTACTATTACGTTCACCCCACACATGAAACATGAGGGATGTGATGAACAAACCCCCCAAAATTCTGTTCTTGTGGTTACCTGCGGTCTTCTCAAGCATCCAATCCAAGGCAGCATCCATATCCAAAGGCGCATGGCCCCCCCAGCCACATTTCAAGCATCCTCTTCTCCATATGTAGGCCGAGAAATTACATTCAAAGAAGATATGGTCATGTGTTTCTGTGCTATTGTTACAAAGTAATCATAAAGGATCACACTCCCTACCCCATCTAATAATCTGATCTCTAGTGGGCAGTCTTCTTATTATTGTTCTGTACGCCCCAAAACTCCACTTTGGGCATCTAGGCTTTAACCAGATGATCTCGACCCACCTAGCTTGCGGAAGCAGCTTCTTGATCCTCCAAGGTTTAATTTTCTCCTCAGGAGCCGTCTGGCTTTGTAGCTGGTAGCAAGGTTTCAGCTCCTCAAAGATTCTATTCATTCTGACCCAAACACTCGAGTCACCAGTCTTCAACTCCCCACCCAGGTTCCCATACCTCTCTCTCAGCCAAGCAGCCCACGGAGTATCCGGGCAATTGAGGAAACGATCCACTCTTCTAGCAGCAGCTCCCCAGGCGATATCATACGGGTAGCACATCCCCAAACCCCCCGCATGAAGAGGTTGAGCAATAGTCTGCCATTTCACCGCATGAACACCCCACCCCACAAGAAGCTCGCAGCTATCGCTATGAATTTATCCAAGATGAAAGCGGTTAACTCAGTCTGCCCATACCAATATCCCATCTTGGCATTAAGAACAGCCTTAATGAGGATCGCCCTACCCGCCATGGAGATGGTTAAGGCAGACCACTTATCCACCACCCTTCTGAGATCATCCACACACTCCACAAAATCTTTCCCTTTTCCCCTTCCTCCCGAGAGCAGAATCCCCAAGTATTTGGTAGGAAATCTTCCCAACGATATTCCAATGGCTTCTTTCAACCTTCCCCGTCTCCTGTCGCAAGAACATGATAGGAAAACATTAGATTTAATGGTGTTCATGTACAGGTTGGTAAGCTCTCCAAACCGTTTCATCATCCTTCTGACATTCCTCAGGTTCTTTGAGGTACCCGCCATGAAAAATAAAAAATCATCAGCAAAGATCATGTGTGTCTTTACCTTGACCCCTTTCACCTTGAAGGTCTTTATTCTACCTTCATGCTCCTCCATATCAGTCATATTCGTAAGGTTCTCCATAACAATCGTAAACAAAAGGGGGGAGAGTGGATCTCCTTGCCTAAGGCCATTACCCGCTCTGAACATCCCATAGGGAACCCCATTTATAAGAACAGAAAAGGAAGTAGTCTGGAAACATTCTTTAATAATCTCAATCCATCTCCTCGAGAACCCAAGTGCCTCCAAGGAACACCATAATGCCTCGCACCGCACATGATCATACGCCTTGGAGATATCCATCTTGATGCAAGCTTTTTTGGTAGATTTTGAGACACCAAAATCAACTAAGAACTCTTTAGCAAGCAAGGTATTATCCGCTATGGATCTACCTTTCACAAAAGCATCCTGGTTGTTGGAGATCAAGCTTGGAAGCATATCCTTCAATCTCGTAGCAATAAGTTTTGATATGATCTTATAAATAACATTGCAGCAAGCTATCGGTCTGAAGTCAGAAATTTCAGTAGGCGCCACGGTCTTTGGAATCAGTCTGATGAAGGCATGGTTAGCTTGTCTAACCATTCTACCTCCCACAAGAAACCACCTCGTAGCCCTGCACACCTCAGGACCAACCACATCCCAACAAGTTTGAAATTTTTTTGCATTAAATCCATCCGGGCCCGGAGCTCTGGAAGCTCCAATAGAGAAGGCAGCTTTTTTGATTTCCTCATCATCAACCATTTTCAAGAGGCTTCTGTTCATCTCTCCTGTAACCTTGTTTTGTAAGTTAGAAGTAATTTCACCCCGGTTACTTTGGTTATAGGATTTAGAAAAAAACTCCACAACAATCTTTGCCATCTTGTCCACTTCATCCACTAAATTACCCTCAACATCAATAAGGTTGTGAATGTGGTCTTTCATTTCATTCTTCCGAACCGCTACATGGTACACCTTTGAGTTGGTGTCACCATCCTTGATCCACTTGATTCTACTTCGCTGCCAATAGTATAGTTCTTGTGCTTTCTCCAACTGGAGAAGCCTTTCTCCCGCTTTATCTTCCTCCTCCATACTTCTTTAACAGCCCGGTTTCTCTCTTAGCTCCCTAGCCACCCTGCCATACTCGTTCCTGGCATTTTTTACAAGGTTATCCAAGTTGATCATCTCCTTGGACCACTTCTTAAGTGCCTTTTTCACCTCTTTCATCTTGCCGATGACCACAAACATGGGATTGCCAGGAATATCAGTATCCCATGCTTGTTTAACCGTTTCCCTGAAGTTAGGCCAATCAATCCAATGATTCAGAAATCTGAAAGGTCTATTGGGTTCTTCTTTCTTCCTTAGGTCCATCTCCATCCAAGCATGGTCGCTATTAGGATGGGCCCCTAATGCTATAGAAGCATTAGGATAGGTCTCAAGCCATCTGATGTTCACCAAACCTCTATCAATATTGCTGGAGATTCTTCTCATCGGGCTTCTTTTGTTGTGCCAAGTTGTTAAACCGCCCTGCATATTGAGATCAATTAAGTTGGCTTCCTTGACGACATCATTAAATCTTTCGAGAATCGAATCCGGAACCGGAAGGCCACCGACCTTCTCACTGGCCTTCCTAGTGCTGTTGAAGTCACCCACCACAAGATGTGGTAAATCATGTTGTGTTGTATTCGTGATGTAATCCCAAAGTCTTCTACAGTCTCTTTCAGCATTGAGACCATACACCGCAGATATGACACAATGGAATCCACCACCATTGATGCAACTCAACATGATCAATTGGTCCGCTTCAAAAATGGGCTGCACATCCCACACCAAAGGACTCCACCCTACTGCAATTCTCCCACCCTCAACCTGTTCCAGATTAGAGGTGTACGCCCACCCTCTCAGGAACAGGTTCTTGATATTCTCCTTCATCTCTCTTTTGATTTTTGTTTCTAGGCAGATAGCAAGTTGAACACCTTTCTCCTCTAGGTTCCGTCGGAGGACTCTCTGCTTCCCCGGGCGAGAAGCACCTCTGACATTCCACACCATGAGCTTCATTGGACGTTTTTGGTCTGCCCCCCCCCTCTAGAGGATGCAGCAGCACCGTGTCTTCCCCTTCCCCTTCCTCTTCCTCCCCTATCTCCTCCCACTCCACTACGAGTGGCTCTTCTTGCACTGTCGGGTTCAGTAACAACATCATCTGTCAGTTCCTCTAGCACCTGGAATGGGTTGGTACCAGCCACAACCAATTTTGTTGCCGAGGTGGATGCATACTGGGTCATCTCTGTTTCCTTCTGTATACCTACTGCCTCCCTCCTCTGCTCCTCTGAGTCGGGATGATCATGTTGTCGCTCCTCCACAGGATTGATCAGCTCTGCTACCTCTGCCACCAGCACCCCGTTGGCCAAAGAGTTCCCCTCAGAGGAGGTCGCCGCAAGTGGCACAAGAGACAGGTTGGCAAGCTGGTCTTGGAGTGTTGTCGTCGGCACAAGAACCTTGCTATTGTTCCTTCTATTCTTCCTTCCCTGTGGTCTCACAGTCATTGATCTCCCCCGCACCTCACTGTCAGCACTGGTCTTTCTCTGTGCGTTCGGGCATTGCTCAGGCATATGCCCAAACACCCTGTAGGCATGGCAACGATCAGGTAAGGCGTCATACACAACCTTGATCTCCATCTCCTTCTTGCCCGGAAGTTCCAGCATAATGCTCGATGGTGGTTGTTTAGCAGCATTGATCTCCACAAAAAGTTGCGGCACACCCAGGTATCGACCTTCAGTGACGAAGTCGACCACCTTTGGAGTCCCGATCGCATAGCTCATGATCGACAGAGCACGCCTCGACCAATGTCTGCCCAGATCAGGGAGTTTCACCCAAACCGGCGCCGAGGACAGACCCGCACGATCCACATCCCCTTCCGGAGACCATTTCCAAGTCAAAACCAGTTTATTGTCAAAGAACCATGGCCCCTTCTCCAGCGCAGTGGCCATGTCTTCTTCGGTAGCAAATCTCGCCAGGAACATCCCATCCTTTAGCGACGAAATTTGAAGTTCACCCTTTGGCCTCCATGATCTCAGCATCCACCCATGGAGCTGGTACAGCACACATCTCCGTCCAAACACCTGAACCACCACAGAGGTCTTATGGAAATCATCCATCGCTTCCATAACAGGGTCCATCATTCTCATCCAGGGCCTATCGTCATTGCTTTTGAAGGTCGGTTGTAAAGGATCCCCCGGCTCCACCAGCGGCTGGCGAGATCTCTAGACTCTGAAAGATTTGCTCACCTTCTCGGCCCAGGCTCTCGACGGCGGGCAAAGGCCCACCACCTCTGTCGTCTCCGCCACCTTCTCAGTCGTCTCCGCCATCTTCTCCGTAGCGGCCATGTCAAGACGGTTAGGTATACTTGAAAATAATAAGGAAAAGAAGAGAATTATAGAATTTCAAAGAAAAATGATTTTCTATTAGGAGAGGGTAATTAAATTAAGGATTTGCCATATGAGCAAGATTTGGCTATTTAACTTATTCCAATTGATCCTGGAAATTATATTTAGATTGGAAAAGATGTTAATGAGTTTCCCTCAAAGTTTCATAGGAAAAGGACATTTTTATACAGATAGAAAGGTTAAAAGAGAGAGGGACTTAATTGAAATAAATATTTTTTTTCTAAATAGGAAGTCGAATAAATGGTTTCGACTTTGGCAAGCAAAGCCACGCGCCCCATGATGTGTCACTTTTCTTTGGAGTGTTGATTTAAGGATCGATGACTGAGTCATCATACCTACCTTGCAAAGAAAGGGTAAATAGGATAATTGATTCAAAAGTTTCTCTAACCCTCTTTCTCTCTGCCATGTTACTCATTTCACACGAGATAAAGCCTTTCACAATTAGGAGGTTAGGAAAAATCCAATGAGACCTAGAAACATGATTTTTGTGGAGCTTTAAAGGAATGCCCAAACCTCTCTTAAACTGGGAATCTGGGGTGGAATCAAACCCTTGAATCTCAGTTGCTTATGCCTATATAAGGCATGTGAAATCTTTCTCTCAAAATGCAGGACACGGATACACGATCAATTGTACAAAAGGGGAATCACAACTCATGCTCCACCCAGGTCCTCATCTTCAGTGACCTCATCTTGATAACCAGGACTATGGAACCTTGCCCGTCAACTGATGGGTAGTAGAGACTCTGAGGGAGTTTGTGATGAAACTCCAATAATCATTGTTATTGGAGGGAGCCTGGGTGGTTCTGTCTACAAGTTGGGACCTTGATCTTGAGCATGCTCACCAAGTAGCCCCAACAATGGTGCCAAGAGGATCACTTGCATTCTACAAACCTTCCCCCTTCTCTAGGAATGGACAAAATAAGGTAAAATGCCCTCCTCTACCTTCTGCTACATTACTTTCATTAGCTAAGTGAATCCCATCTAGATATAATGTGAACAGATGCTTCGTCGACACAAGTTGAGGCTCTTTGAATCAGTATCACCCTCATGGGTGGTATCATACCTTCAGTTTTACTATCATGACCCATATGCAAGAGTCAACCCCTTGGTTGACTCCACCATGGTAGGCTGAAGCAGTAGTCGATTCCTGTGAGAGGGTTAATCAATCCCTAGGAGAAAATGACCAAGTGGCCCTAGTCCGTGTGATTATCTGGTTCACCGCATATGGGAATTGATGTCATTTTCCTCCTCCCACCATGTCATGCCCATGTGGAATGGGCCACGTATGTGGCACAATCTCATTGATTGGGCTTAATTCACGTTTAAGTTGGATAATTTTATTAATACTGACATGGTGTGCTGCCATTAGTCCATTGAGGTTTAACTTACAATAATTCTAATAAAGAAATGATAGCACAAAATATGATGATGGTATATATGAAATTTATTAGGAGAATAAAAGGCATGCAATTGAAATATAATTGAGTCTTGACAATGATTCCTTTTCCAAAAGTACATAAAGATACAATCTGTAATGTAAAATAAGCATGGAAACCCTATTTTCATGATTTAAATGATTAATATTTGTTTAAATGATATTAATGGCTAAATCTTAACCTTTTTGGATAAAAAGAGCATCTTGGACCTTATTTGAGTTAAAATTTCATAACTTGCTAAAATTAGGGTTTCTAAATTGGATAATTAGAATGTGTCGAAGAGGTGATTAGAGCATAAAAACCCTAGATTTGGACATTAACATGTTGAAAATGTCAAAAGTCTTTCTTTTAGATTATTATCTAACATTTTTAAACAAGATAGGAATCTAATATGATTATGATGATAATAATGAATACTTAGGGTTTCTAATGTGAATAGGCATGCATATGAAGAATTAGGGTTTTGAAGTTAAAGATGATACCTTTAGTGATCTCAGACTAATCTTAGTGGTCATAATGAAAGGAAATGTTGGATTAGTAATTAGGATTTCCTCTAATGATTAACATGTGATGGAAATAGAGTTTATGCCCTTATTCCTTGTCAAAACCCTAAACCCTAGGTTAGGACCAAGTAGGGTTTAATATTGTGATGGTGACACTTTTGGATTTACATACATGCATATTAAAGTTGAATCCTTGATTGGATAATATTCTTAATGACAATAAGGTCTGCATGGTTCTATATTAAGGTAGTTGGTTACACTTATGACTACTAGCATTAGTTTGCCGGTGTTTGTCGAGCTTTTCTTAAAGACTGGACAACTAAACTGTTGGATATTTATTTACATTTGTTCAATTATAATGCCACTATGAGTATCACATAAATACATATTATGTGAACAAAAATGATATTTCTTATTTCAAGTCATTGATTGTTATATATTGTAATGTACTTGCACACTTTTACATGCACCCCATGTGCACAATATAACTTGTTATATTGATCTGTACTTTTGGTTTCACAATGATTTAGGTACATGCTTAACTATGAAGATATCAGGATATGATGCATAAATGAATTTACTTGAAGACATTAAAGTTAATTTGAAAGGAGGATTAACTAGATACATATTTTGATATGTACAATTCTGATGATGGAAAGTTTTGTAAGTTCTAGAAGAACATATTGTAAACAATATATTTGAATTAGTGGAAATGATTTATTGTTATTTATTATTTACTAAATTTAGATCCTTGTGATAATTTATGGTAACGACACTCATCTATTTGGTCTTTTTTAATTGAGGGTTGCTAAAAATGTCAGGTCATTACAAGTAGCATATATGAGGTGCCTAAAACCACTTGTATTAATCATCCCTTATAGGTTTGTAGAATACCATCCATGTTCACCTTGCTCTTAAAGACCCATTTGCACCCTTTGGTTTTTACCCCTTCAGGTGCATGCACCAGAGTTCACACTTTTTTGGCATACATCGAGTCTATCTCAAATGTCATGACCTCAAACCATTTGCTAGAATTTTTGTCCCTCAATAGCCTCATTGTAGGTTTTTAAAGAGTGTGAACCGAGAGGGTATCCACTCAAAAGGTATGATATAATGATCCATGAGAAAGTGAGTAGTGAAAAAATAACTGTTAAACAATTAAATGATGATTATTTATATACAATTGTTCCTCTCCATAAAAGGTGGCATGACAAAATAAAAAAAGGTATGCACCTGATACATGTAAGGCCAATTGCATAGGGAAATCTAGCTATTCCAAGCTATCCTCAAATGTTCAAAACCATGTATAAGATCCTATTGAATCTTTGTCCTCTACTCTACCTACACTGGGTGGAAGAGAATATTACCCAGAACATTGGGGGAAAATAAGGTCAACATAGGCTGAGTATGTACATATATTATACACTATGGGCATTATATTGAGTTATAAGTGCAAAATAGATGCTCCCAAAAGGAGGGGGATATGAATAATCAATTATGTTCTAAAAATAAGAGAAAAAAAGATAAGAGGCATTATAAATTCAGAATACAAGAATGGATAATAAAGTGTCTTGCTATACCAATTAACCACAATATCAATTTAAAACAATAAAACTTCCATACATAACAATGCAGATTAAATATACCTAAAATAGGGCCATGCCATCCATAGGATCAAGGCCTAAAAAGAAAGGGTGGAAACACACACCTGGGACAAAATACACTCACCCTTTTATAAGTATGGTTATACATAAGTACTACGATTCAAGATATTCTAGTTAAACACATAGCATGCATAAATAGAGTGACATGTCTCACAAAATGACAATCAAAATAGTAGGAATCCAAACACCCATTATAAAACAATAAGTCAACAACCATAGGAATTGATGTGATAATCAAGAAATATCTATGTCCAACAATTGAATTTCAAGTAAAATTTATAGTCCAAGAGATGCCTCATTAAATAAATTTAGGTTTAGGTTAAATAACTCCCATAATAAAATAGAGTATGTACGTACCTTATGTCAGATCTAATGGTCCACATAGAAATCCTAGGTTCATGTTCAAAGAATCAAGATACCTATTAACCAATTACATGCATTTAGGGTTAATATCATGTTAAATATCTAAATTCCAGAAATTGAATTCTGAACACTGTCAAAATTAGGTCTAAGAATATATATTAAATGACATGGTTTATTTTCATGAATTAGGAACCTATTTTTATTTATGATTTTGACAATCCAGTCAAAAGTAATTAATTATTGAAGATAACATGTTTAATTGAATTCATGAGTTGAATACAAAGTCAAATAACCTTGGTACCCCCACATTCATATTAAACCTTGTATGTGTAATAGGGATGAAGAGGTAAATACATGAGATCAAAAAAGGATGGGCTAACGAACAAGAAGACACTATCAAAATCCCAAATTACCCTTGAAAGGTTAATTATATGACTAGACTAGCAGGGGAAGCAAGATCAAATTGTGACCAAGCTACTTATTTTTTAGACTGAACGGTAAAGCATCAACCAAATCTTGTAAAGAAAAATTCAAATGCAAGAAGGAGGACAAGTAAGAATTAGGGCGGATTCTATGCAACACCACCATGATCAACCATAACAAATGATCCATTCGTGAGGTTGAGAAGTCCACATGACCACAGTTGGGGAGAATCAAGGAATTATAATTAGGAAACGGGCACAATCCATTGAAGAAAATGCTATAAACATGACTAAAAAATCACAATAGAGATAGGGATACAGTCTCCAAACTAAACAAAGAAATACACCACATTTCTATGGTATTTGCCTCTAGAACAAAAAAGTATCATGGTACATCATCTTTCACTAAAATGGAACTTGAATGCGCCTTCTTGCTCCAGCATTCAAGTCGATCTATTACGACCAGTGCACTTGTTCTTATTTCATTTAACACACGTTTTGCTTTTTTATCTCGAATGAAAGATGGGGAGACAAAAGATGATATTGGGACCATGCTTATTGAAGCAAATCCTAATAATAAAATTAGGAAATTCTCCTAAGATCCTTGAGGAAGGCGTACGAGAAGACAAATGGTAAATCTATGGTCGTAGGTAGAGCGAATCTTGGTATTGTCTTTTATCTACATATAGATGAATTGGGTACTCATTTGTCCAGAGATCACTCCTAGTAGCTTCATCCAAGTCTACACAATGGGATTGGTAGATATTCAAGGGTCTAGTGCATGTTGGTCACTCCCGTTAGTAACCACCCAATATGAGGAAGATGATGGAATTTTACAGTAATGGAAATTGATGAAGTTTGAGGTCAAAGGGCATAATAAGATGGAAGAGGAGGTTATAGGGATGTGTAATGTGTTGTAAATTGGTATGAGACATAGTGAGTCATGAGGACTACAAGGATATTGTTGGAGGGAACAACTCAATCTAGTAGGGTGGAATCTAGGAAATATTTTCCATTTAACTTGGTGAAGGGTGAATGAGTATGATATGAGGGTTTCCAGGTAGTTATGAGCTAGTGTACTCTAGCCTAGAGGGGAAATTTTGGTCTTTTAAAGGGACATTTGTGGAGGAGTTGGAATCAAAAATGGCCTTGGTGAAGTACAAGGTGAGATAGCATTTATTAGATCTGGCAGGGGAAGACATATCTGATGGCAAAGAAATCACAAGCAAAAATCAAGCATTGAGGGAAAAAGGTAGGAAGTTGTCAACATCTTCGAGTAAATATCACACCTAAATAGGGAAATCAGAGGTGGAAGATAGAGTCTACCTCCCAGTTACTTAACATGATAATGATTTATGTGACAACATTAAGCCTCAACTTAGCTCATTCAACGTGACTTGTAAATAAATTAGAACATAGGAGAAAAGGGTGTGACCTATATCCCTATCTTCTAAATTTCTATTAGGAGTGTATATGATATCTGTTCAGGATCAAAATTGGTATATTTGCTAATTAGGATGTAAGTAATGTGAGTTTGGGGTTAGATTTGAAATTTGATATTGTTTGTGTTATATTTTTGCATTATAAACTAAATAATTCAATTAGGGTTTTAAGCTCATCCTAGTTAACAAATAGGGTAAATATTTTTAAGTTATCTTTAACTCTCTCACTCTAATATCCAAGGGTCATACTAGGGTATTTAATTATGGTCAATAATATATTGATTTATTATTCACCAATTTCCCATAATTTAGTTATTAGGGTTATTACATCTTACAATTTCACATCCATGGGAAATTAATGAGTCAATTAGGATTAAAATATCCCAACAAGGTCTAATGTATTCTAAACATGGAAATGGGTATACTAAAAGGCATCTAATAGAAAATAGTCAAGAGAAGGGAAAACGGGAGATGGGATAACAACATAGTCAAATAGGGACCTAAAAGAAAGGATGATAACCTATGAATAGGTATGTTATAATACTCCACCCCTTAAATAGGAATTTGTCCTTAAAATCAATTCATCTACATCTTGTCATACTGAGCTATACTTCCTAACCAAGATATAGGTTATAAGTCATCTAATGAAGTGGACCATTATATACCATTCCATATAACGTTTATTTCCATTCCCAAGGTAGAAAACTATACTACACCATTACTATTATTGTAAGGATGTTGGACTAGGGGTCTTACGCAAGCAACTAGGATTATCCATTATGGTTACTTACACTATTATGGTGTTTTCACCATCTACTTATCATGGACAACATCCATTTTTTTGTAAGTGACCACTAGGTTGTACTAAAACTTCTCATTTCCAATCACATAGGTTTGGTTAACCAATATTCATATATAGTCCCTAGATTTCCATTTAAGTGACAACCACTAACTTGATGGGCTAAGCTTGTATAGAAACAACAATCATCAAAAAGTATCCTAATGATTCCTACTATCCTAGCATCATCTTTTACATTCTTTTTAACAATAATTTGTATTATAAACGAATTGTATTACAAAATAGAGAATAACATGCATATAAGTCTTTTTTATCAGGATTACATTTATTGCATAAGTGTAATATATATACATATATACATGTTTATATACATATAGATTTATTTTTCCCAAGAAAATTAATTATCTAATGTTTAACGTCCAAATCATTTCATATAGTCCATTAGAAAGACTAGGGTAAAGGTATAAGATTAGGGTTTTGTCTATAAACATGTTTACCATTCACAAATGTACAAGCATATTGTATGCAAGTTATTGAATTTAGACATCCATGGTTTAAGAATACACATTACGTTCTTTGATTAAGGTGTCATTGAATATTTATTACTTTATCTTGTTATGATAACATGGGAAAGATGTTTGTAAATTACATTATTCTTAGTGTATTCTTTGTAGATTCTGAGTTCGAGATTGTAAGTGTAATTCGTTGTTTTTACCTAATTGAGTACTTTATCCGACTTAAGTTCATCTTTTTAAGATAAGTGAAGGTAAATTTTGAAGACCATTTAAATTATCAATGTAACATTTATGTTGGTATAATCAGGAAGGTCGACTCAAAAATCCTGATTAAGTGGCAGTTACATTTGTTTGACATTACTACTAGGAGTTATCCAAGTTTTACTTATTAAAACTATTATTAGTCTGGACTATTCCTTATGTTAGGTACACCCCTAATGAATAAAGAGACTCCACCTTTTATAAGGATAAATCTATAATTTTTTTAAACATATAGATGGAAAATAAGGGTGGATCAACTAGATCTCATGTATACAAAACATCTTCTTAGTACCCACTACATCACACCTGGACCTAGGGTATCATGGTTAATCATTCTAGTTTAGGGTTTCACCACTAAAAAGGTTTCTTATTACTCCAACTTTCTTATGGTGGTGTCTTTGTTCCAAAAAAGCATCGATAAAATATGAAAGCTTGTATTTTTATACATATAACTTAATAATGAAAATAGGTTTAGCGATAAAAAATCACAAGTAAAATATAAAATTATGTGTCAAAATCGATATGAGAACCAAGTCAACCACCTTACCCAACACAACACATATAATATTATTCTAACATCATTTCATTCAATTAAAAGGGTTTAATTCTTCTAACATTAAAAGGGCATATGGATACATCTCTAATATATAAACATAATAGGGAGAAGGGTTTGTTAATATGCATGATCAACATCTATCAAACCCTAATAAGGTGAAACATTCACTACTCCCCATATCACTCATAAATATAATTCAAACTACTTCATCTTGAGACCTAAGGGAGTCATAAGATTATCCAACATTACAGAAAGAGATTTAGGGTTCTCCAGTTACTAGTTGGCTTACAACCAAACTGCCTTCACAAGGTAAGGTAACCTATATAGTCAAGTTACTCATATTTCACATAATAAACAAGTATAATATTGGAGATTGGATAGGTGAACACTTATGGATATCTACTCAAATTGATAGTTTTCTCAATCAATTCTCATTTGTAACGCATATCAAGCTCAAATGAGGATGGTATGCACCCCGTAGATAGATGGATTTGGGCAGAGCTATGTTGACATACTCCATGTTGAATCCAAGGCATGCCTAATCACAACATAGATAATTCATGTCATCATCCATTATCAACAAAATCATCACCATTCCACAAACTATATTAAAGCTCTATGTTTATTATCCATGCATGCTCAGTCCTCCCAGTTGAAGTATTTGAGGCATGATAGAAAAAAAACAAGGAGAGGGTCCCGAAAAAAATTAGGGTTAAGCCTATATAAGAGTGTTCAAGTCAACCTACATTTAAGTTGTCAACTATCCTCCTCTAAGGTTGGGAAATAGAATCTATTGACCAAGAGAGTCAACCCCTATGTATGGAAATTTTGTGCTCCATAAAGGGTCCATGATTAACTAGGATTCCCCAAAAAAATGAGTATCGACAACACAGTGGTTTTGGGAGTGTAAATCACCAAAGTAGATAGGGATTGGAACCTTGTTTGGTATTCCACTTATTAGGATTAGTTACATCAACTACATGTAAAGGATCTCCTCGGTACCCAATTAAGGAACATAAGATAGCTTAAAAATGTCAAGTTACCCACTATTTTGGACCTGATGCCATAATGTAAAGAGTGGGAACTGAGTAGGGATCCACGCATAAGGTATGATATAAAGAGCCATGAAATAATAAGCACAAGAAAAATAAAATTTACAAAGTTACATGATGATTATTCATATACAATCGTTCATCACCGTAAAATATGACATTACAAAATAAAAAAGTAATACATCAAATACATGTAAGGCCAATTGCAGAGGGAAACCTAGACATTCCAAGTATACTGAAAGGTCGAAAACCCTGTATACAATACTCTTGAATCTTTGTCCTCTATTGTACCTACACCTAGGTGGAAGAGAACATCACCAAGAACATAGGAACAAAATAAGTTCAACAAAGGCTGAGTAGGTACATATATAAAAAACTTTGGACACTCTATTGGGTTATAAGTTCAAAACATATGCTCCTACAAGGAGGGGGCTATGAATAATTAGATAAGTTCATAAGAAATATAATAACATACAAGAGGCATTTTAAATTCAGAATACAAGCATGGAGAAAAAGTTTTTTTTCCAATATTTATTAACCTCAATTTTAATTTAGATCAATAAACATGCATGCATAACAATGTAGACTAAAAATACCTAAAATAGGTACATAACACCATAGGATCATGGCCTTAAAAGAAAAGGTATAAATTCACACGCCAAGCAAAATACGTGCACCCTTTTATAAGTATGATTGTAAATAGTACCTATATTCTATATATTCTAGTCAAACACATAGCATGCATAAATACAGTGGCAAGAATAGCATTTATGTCAAGATCTCATAAAAGGGCAATCAAACCAAGAGGATTCCAAAGACCCATTACAAAAGAATAATTCAACAACCATAGGAATTGACATTAATCCAAATTTGAAAACATGGATGTTCAACAATTCAATTTCAAGTAAAATTCATAGTTCAACAATGAATTTAGGTTAAATTAAAAAAAAATCCAAAATAAAATAGTGGATGTACATACCTTATGGTTAGAACTAATGGTCCACATATGAATCCTAGGTTCCATGTTCGAAGCATCAAGTCACCTATTATTCAATTATATGCATTTAGGGTTAATATCATGTTAAATATCTAAATACTAAAAATTGACTTCTAAACAATTCAAATTAGGTCTAAGAATCTATATCAAATGACAACATTTTTTTCTTGAATATATAACATATATTTACTAATATATTAACAATCCAATAAAAAGATATGAATTATTGAAGATAATGTATCTAATGGAATTTATGAGTCAAAATACAATGGCAATTGAGTATGTAACTCCACATCAATATAAAGCCTTGTATCTATGATGGGAGTAAAGAGGTAAATACCTATGATTAAAATAGGAATGTATAATGAAAAAAACGTACTATCAAAATCCCACATTACCCTTGTGAAGTTAATTATATGATTAGAGTAGTAGGGGAAGCAAGGTCAGATTGTGACCAAGCTTCTTCTTCCTCGAAATGAACTATGAATCATCAACTAGATCTCAGAAAGCTCGATTATAATTAATGAAGGTGGTCAAGTAAGAATTGGGGCTGATCCTTCATGAAGTTTCCATGATCAACCATAGCCAAGAATATCTCTGTGATTCTGAGAGGCCATATGGCATTGGAACTGCTCTGACCATAGATGGGGAGAATCAAGGAATTGTAGTTAAGAAATTGGCACAATCTAGTGAATAAAATGATGTGAGCATGACAAAAAAGTGACGACAAAGATAGGGATACACAATCCTCAACCTGAACAAACAAAAAAAGCATGCCACATTGCCATTGTAGTAACTACTAGAATAGGGGTAGGATGATCTTGAGATCAGAGAAAATGCTGATTGGAGAAAAACCTAAATATAAGATTGGGAAACACTCATGATATCCTTAAGGAAGGTGTATGAGAAGATGTAAGATAAACCTATGGTCATAGGTAGAGAAAATCTTGTTATCTTTGTTTATCTACATACTGATGAATGAAGAACTAAGATGAAACATTTCGTAATTAGTGAGACTCGAGAGAGTATCCGGTCAAAATGTTTGATATTAAAAACCATAAAAAAGAAAGTAGCGGAAAAATAAATATTACCAAGTTACTCAATGATTATTCATATACAATTATTGCTCACCATAAAAGGTGGCATGGAAAACAAAAAAGGCATACACCTAATACATGTAAGGCCACAGAGGGCAACCTGGAAATTCCAATCTATCCTCAAAGGTCCAAAACTATGTATACAATTATCTTGCATCTTTGTCCTCTACTTACCTACACCTGGGTGGAAGGGAACATCACCCAGAACATAGGAACAAAATAAGGTTAGCAAACCCTGAGTATGTACATATCTTAAACACTTTGGACATCATATTGGGTTATAAGTGCAAAAGATATTCTCTCACAAGGAGGGGTCTATAAATAATTAGGTAAGATAATAAAATTATAACTAGAGAAATCATATATTTTAAATTCAAAATACAAGAATGGAGAAAAAATAGTCTTTCCATACCAATAAACCACAACTTTATTTTAAAACAATAAACCTTACATGCATAACAATGTAGCCTAAATATACCTAAAATAGGGCCATAACACCATTTCATCATGGCCTAAAAAGAAAGTGTGGAAATACTATTGGAGTTTTAAAAGAAAGATCTCAACCATTTAATGACCTAGAAAGCATACGCGGTCAAATGTAGATGAGTGTTGAACTCAAGGAGGTAGGTTAGTCAGGCGTAGAATCATTAACTTTCATTAATCTAGGTCGATTTATAAAAGTCAGATTGATTACAAGTAACTAAAGGCAAGAAGCAAATAAGAGTTTGGTTTAGTTCAAATCAGAAAATGGAGAATCCTAGTCATGGAATTTCATTGCCACACCATCAAATCATGCATAAAAATGAAATAAAAACATGCAATCAATTTTGCAAGGAGATTTTCATCATCATGCACCTCCTGATGGCATGAGATGGTTCTCTTCATAGCATAACATTCCCATGTTTATGATAGATTTGAACACAAACTAAAACCATCAACATACTCTAGCCATTCCCATGTTCAAGAACATATTGCCATAAATGCTACTCCCTACTTCCTCATATATTCTCCTAAATAGCACAAGAAAGCGTAAAACTTGTATAAAAGGTGGCCAACCCAACATACAAGCAATGAATCATTGTAGGCATTCATGGAGAAGCAAATTGACTAACATAAGATATAAATTTAATGTTCACATGATTAATGGCATGGGAGATACTCTCCCATATCCAAGAAAAGAGTTCTACTCATCCATAATGGAGATGCACAAACACATTGCAGAAATTTCAAAGTTTTGCATGATTAAGAGAAGAAAAGCTAAAGGAACCAAAAGTGTAGCCAAGAGGTAGTAGAACTCCAAATAGAGGAAAGTATTACACCCTTAGAGCTGCTCCAACTTGGACAATCCTCCCTCCCAAGAAGCTTATGTGAGGAGAACAACTCTACTGCACCTTTGGAGAAGAAATTGAGAAGAAATGAAGTAGAATGAAGGTTGTTTCCCAAGAAAACATCTTCCTCCACCCCAAAATCGACTTCCTTTGCTCTGGAACTTCTCTTGAATGAAAAGTGCTTGCAAATGACAATAGATAACCTCCCAAACTGTTGCATTCCTCCTTTAAAATGAGGGGTGGTTTCTGTTAATTTCTACAAAAACTGATAATGGCAATTTGTGTCGTTGAGGAGACACGATGTGTCTCTTTGTGTAACTTTTTGACTAACTGTTGTTGGTGAGAAATAAATGGTGTGTTCCATGAGAGAGACAATCTATGGTTGTTTCTAGAGCCGATCAGAGCATAAGGTACACATTGTGTTTGATTAAATACACATCTGTGTACATTGACAGAGAGTTGGGGTTGGCCTCTAGATTGTGAGGACATGTCGTGTCTTAAATAAGACATGTCATGTACCTATTGTGCACTTCAGTCACTGAGGCTGCTAGAATATTACATGTCATGTCTTAATAAGACACATTGTGTTATTTATTCTGTGAGCTCTTCTAGGAAAGTCACATGTCGTGTCTTAAATAAGACACATTGTGTGCAATGTTGTTTCTTCAAGAATGAACTCTGAGTCACCTACAAATCGAGGGGAGGTCCCATTAAGGTCAGATATGAGTTGGGCTATCTCCAATTTGACATTTTGAGTGTGTGTCTACAATGAACATCATGCAACAAGTAAAATAACTAAAAGATGGCAAGTTAAGTATAATTAGAGGCTAAATGGAAGGCAAAATGAACTAAATTTGTGTGCAGATGTGTGCAAAAAGTAGATATGAAATGCATTCATCAAATCCCCCTAAGATTGAACTATTTCTTATCCTCAAGAAAAAAGAGAATAGAACACAAATGAAGGAAATGTAAAGCTCATGTACATATCAAATGAAATGGGAGATATAAAAAGGGGTCTAGCCAACAATAATTATCAGATTTGTAGTTATAGCCTTGGTTTTAGCTTAAACATCCAAGAAAGAAAATTAAGTTCAAAAAGTATGGTAACACATTAAACAAAGCGGTCAACTAGGCGATACTAGATGACTAGACCAAACAATCAGTGAGAGTGCAACAAAACTTTTAGTTATTACTGGTGCAAATGATAGAATATTAGTTAATGTTTGAAAACTTTAGCTCTCCATTCTTTATTTCCTAAAAGATGTGATGTAGGGTTGGTGTTGCTGGCACTCATCTTCTAATGTAGGCTTATGCACACAAGGAGTGTCGGTTGGGGCATTTTAACCTCTTTTAGGACAAGTCACCTAACCGTCGTGGCCATATTGGACTTACACTAGGTTAGTATGACATGTGGGTGGTTGTAGCCATCTTCTATGTGGTAATTAAGGTGGAGTTGAATTAGTTGAGAGTTTCACTTATATTTTTTTTCTTTTTGATAGAAAAAGAGAGTTAACAAAATTGTAACATCACCCAGATTCCATTCATTTGTTTTGAAAAAATTTCACTGAAAAGGGTGGTTGTAAAATCACTGAGAGTTTGGCAAAATTATCCCGAGTTCTACATAATGTTGCAAAGTTGACATATTCATAAAATTTGTTACCAATTACTTGTATTGGGAAATCTAGGATTAAAAGGTGAAATTTCACGCCACAAACATAAATTTAACATTTAAACACATGTTGGTGACCATAAGGTTTCATTTGATTCATGTATGCTCTTACAATTTCTTCAATTGAAAATTCTAATGAGGCAAGAACAAGATAGTTCAAACTTATGAGGCAAGTTAGTTCACTACACAAAATGAGCCTCACACCATACCAAATTTTCTAAGAGAGAAACAAAAACTAAAAATAGAAATAGAAACTAGAGACAAAAACTAAAGAACTAGAAAGTGAAAAACAACAAAATGACTAAACAACTACATTACTGGCTGGTTGCACCCCCCCAAGCTTGAATTTGCAGTGTCCTCACTGCATCAATCAAACTCATAGAAAATGCAACCAGGTACCTGTCATGGAATGGCATCAGTAGGAGGGACAAACTCCCCCTTAACAAGTAGGGAATAACTAGCTGACAAGATCATCATCGTCCAGAATGTCGACTGACATGGCCTATGGAGCAGGCTTGGACTGAGGTGGCAGAGGTGTAGGGTGGTTTGGATGAAGAGTTGGATAGTGGTTTTGAGATATGTGCCACATATCCATGCGCTAGACCATGTTGTGCATCACGGAATATTGTTGCCCCATCAGATCGAGGCGGCTATCCAGTTGGTCAAGCCGCTATTGAACATAGCCATGGAGATGTCTGACATCAGGCATCACCTACGAGTACTCTGTTTGAGTGCTAGTGGACGGAAGCGGTGTTGTATGCCGCTGAGCGGTTGGAGTAGCTTGATCGCCATATGTAGCGGCTTCATCATCTTGGATCAAGGCGGTGTTTTCCCAATCAGGCAAGTTTATGTAGTCACCATTTTCAAAGTATTGTCTAAACTTGGCATTGCTATTGGGGATCCTACTAATCAGTCTTGCAGATTTCAAATGAATGTCCATCAGGTTCTTGCCTTGAGCAGCTTCTAGACCCATCATGTCCACTTCAAGCTTGGTGGCTAGAAGTGTAATTAGCCCTCCACACATGATGTCCCTGAATTCTCTCTTCTTGATTTTCTTAATGTCCAAGAACCGAGAGAGGATGAAGAAACCTGCATTGATTTTGAAATCATAGACCATACCCCCATAAGAAGAATAAATCCTTTCTCCCGCGTATGCCTTGTGTTCTTTTTTTGACAAAGATGCATGTGCTGAGAAAACGATGGAGGTAATAGAAAATGGGGTTGTGGATGGCAGAAGCTTTGTCCTTAGCAGCGTCATATCACTCGTCATCTAATAATTTGTTCCAAAAAGCATCGCTTTCAAAGGCGGGAGGGAAAGATATAGGGCTCGAGCCTATGCTTCAGATCTTCCTAGAACTTAAGAGTAGTAAGGAATTTGCAGACAAGTCTAGGGTAAGTTTTTGTTACCAAAAAGCGTATGAAATCAAGGCCGATGTCTTTGAGGTTGTCCTTGATGTCATTCTTGAATCACAGACCTTTGATGGAATCTTCACAGGCAAAATGGGTAGGGAGGACCCCACGTGAGATGAGTAACTGATAGGTGGGGTCTTACTCTATTGTCACCCTAATATGTGTGGAAGAGATGTATTTGGAGGTGGAGGAGGAGGCCATGCCACACTTGTGGTTGGATGTTTGAATTAAGGGTACCATTTGTGCTTAGAATGTTGCTGAAACAACCTAGAACACAGTGTGTCTGAAAGAGGACACAACATGTTTCTAGAAAGAAAGAGCTTATGAATAGGGGAATTACACATTGTGTATTTGGTGGAACATGGTGTGTACCTGGGCCTTTTCCGCACCTAGAGGTTGAAGATGGCTACTTCTTCACATAGTGGTGGTTGTTGCTTCTGGCATGTCTTCGGGGGTAGATGGAGAAGAAGAAGGAAGGGACAATAGAGGAGGTGTTGCTTTTCTCCTTGCTTGCAAGGAGGGCGCGTGAATACGGCGACGTAGTGATGACTTCTTGGTTCAGATGGCAGAGGTGCTGCTTGTTGATGCTCGATTGGGGATGGTGGAGGCCTTGCTTCATGGTGTCACTCACACAATGACACAGAATGAGGGGAAAAAGATGGCAAAGCGCAGGAGGTCACTGTTGGAGCTTGGTGTTGTGGATGCAACTTCACGACGTCAAGGTTTCTTGAGCTTGGTTGGGGAGAACAATGATAGAGAAGCTTGCTCCGGAGGAAGTGGCGGAAGCGCACACAGTCGCTGGATCACAAACGGTTAGATCACATGGCTGCCCAAGGGTAACGTGAGAGTGATGTCTTGGATTTAGGTTTGAAAACCCATTTTGTCATCACTTTACATGATGTGTCTTTTTAAGGACACGATGTGGATTTTTACAGAGACCACCTACTTGTTTTTCAACGAGCCTTTACTACAGATCACACGGCGTGTAAAAATTACAACACCCCATGTGAAATTCCAGAAGTCAAGGTTGTGGCTGTCTTCACGTCTAATGACACGCCACGTTTAAATAAAGAAATGATGTGTTACTCTCCAGAAAGATAGCTTCATTTGAATGATCAAAAGACACGTCATGTGCATTTGAAAACATGTCATGTAATTGTTCTAGATATATATTCATGGTCTTCAACATGATAATGACACGCTGTGTGCAAATAAAGACGCAACATGTTACCTTCCAATTGGAATTTGTGCTCTTTTACCTAATATCCACACGTCGTGTGTATTAAAGACACGATGTGTAATTTTCCAGAAAATTTGAAGGTTTTGGCAGGTCTATCAGATACACCGTGTTTGATTGAAAACACATTATGTCTAATTCTAGTGAGTTTGTGTGTGATCATACACACTGTGTGAGAAATAATACACGTCGTTTAACTTTCAGAATCTTCATAATTGGTCCCTCTGTGGTTGATGACACATTGTGTAAAAATGAGAGACATCGTGTCTCTGTGGATTTCTACAAAAAAACTTCATTTTTGTTTGTACCTACAGAGATGATGATACATATCTATAAGGGTCTACATTATTACATTTATCCATGACAAGTTTATTCAGGGAATTGAAACTAGTACTAGTCAATGAAATCTATCCTAGTGTGGGGTCAACTCCCACAAGTTCCTCCATTTAAAGTCTGGAGTAAGACTCTTCATTAGGTTGATCAAGCGTCTAGGAGGGAGTAAGAGGCTCCCTTGTCAATCTCCTCTCATGCGGTGTACAATTTGCACCTTTCTCCATTAACTTTGAATGTTGATTTCTTCCCTAGCAGCTCCACTATCCTGTATGGAAAGACTTTTGAGACTAAGAACAGACCAGACCACTTAGATCTCAATTTCCCTAGAAAGAACTTGAGTTTGGAGTTGAACAATAGAACTCAATTCCTTCTTTGAAATCTTTGACTTTGATTCTTTTGTCATTCCATCTCTTCATCTATTCTGTATAGATCTTAGCATTCTCATATGCATCCATTATGAGTTCTTCAAGCTCCGAGAGTTGCAGCAATCTTTTCTCTCATGCTTTCTTTAGGTCGTAGTTAAGGAATTTGATTGCCCACAATGCTTTGTGCTCCAATTCTACAGGTAAGTGACATGATTTGCCATAGACAAACTTGAAAGGAGTAATTCTAATTGGAGTTTTAAAAGTTGTCATGTATGCCCATAGTGTGTTATCTATCTTCAGTGCCCAATCTTTCCTTGAGTTGGAGACGATCTTTTCTAAGATAGATTTAAATTGTTTATTTGAGATCTCCACCTGGCATGATGTTTGAGGATGATAAGGTGTAGACACCTTATGCTTCACTCCATACTTTGTAAGCAGGTTCTTGAAACTTTATTGGAGGATTAAATAGTAGATCTTGACCATTGGGTCAAGTTCATATGTTAAAACCATCAATTACAGTATAGGTCTGACCATTGCATCAAGTGACCCAAGAAATCATTAGTCTAAGGCTTAATTGATGCTACAAATACAATGTTTAACTCAACATAGGTTGTAGAGACATGATCCACCATCATTAGTGACAATTAAATCACCACATGTTGTTAAATCAACACTATATACATTAATTAGCATCAAATATTAAGCTAATGTCATCATTGATTGATAACGTCAGTAGGGTACTTAATGGTTGATCATTAAACTTCTAATTGATCCAAAACCTGACCTAAGGGGGTGACCATAGTTTGTCACCATCATATTACACCCTTGATCTCGACCATTAGTTTTCATGAAGACAACACCATAGGGTTGTTGCAATGGTACCATCATCGGGTCATGGGTTTATAGAAGAAATCAACTTTAAACCCTAAAATTGACCATTGGTTGATAGGTGCTTAGCACCATAGGTTGTCAAACCAACCTGATCCAAGTCATATTATACCTTAGGAATAATGTACACATGATCACAAGTTCATCTAGAACTGAAATCAGGATAGGGAACATTATGAAAATCAAAATCCAAGTCAAGCATAGCTTTTTAGTGCATGAATCATCATTTTCAAGCAAGAACATGAGCTAGCAAGCATATGGTTAGCAATAAACGTGGAGCAAGTTATAAAACTTGCCTATAATTAGAAGACAGACTCCCAAACAGAAGAAAACATGAGAAGGTAGGGTAGGAAATCCAATCATAAGCTGTGAATTCATTCATCTAGCACATTTCTTCATCAAATGAGCAAACCCTAAGAATAAGGAGCAAGAAAGGTAGGGTTTTAGAGCTTTAGAGAAATTTATACCATAGAACATCAAGGTTATCACCTGGAGAAAGGTAGGAGGAAGGATAAAAAAGAAATAAACAGAGGAAAGAAGGGGATTCTTACTCTTTTCGGTCAAGATCACTAGAAGGAAGCCTTTTAAACCCTAAAAGGAAGTCAATTGCAACCCTAGATTCTTTTTCCAAGAAGGTCCCCTATTTATTCTTCCTTGGATAGGAAATTCACATAAGCATAGAGGGAGGACGAGGTTTGAATAAGGAGGGAAGTGGTAGAGAGAAAATGGGTCGTTTTGGTGCTTGGGGATAAGTATATGAAACTTTAAGATAAAGAAAAAGAAAAAGTTGAAGTTCTAGTATCTATCCAAGTGTTCATGGCCTTAATTTATTAAGAATATACAAGAACACACACAAGAAGCTCCCCCACCATCTGTACAGACTAGTTTAGATTTCCTTTGTCGAATTTCCCAGTCAATCAAATAATTCATTAGTTAATAGCTACTAAAGGTAGCTCATCCATGAAGGGGTAAACCCTAAAATACCCTTGGAGAAAACACCTTCAACCCAAGGTTTAAATAGGTTCCCCATGTCTCAACAAGATCAAGAATGGTGATAGAATATCCATGGAACATAATGAAAGTGATAAATTGCAAAGAAAACTTTTCAATTGGGTAAAATGCATAAAAGTCCAAAATGTGCATAAAATTGCATAACTTGCTCAACCAGTGTCCAAATTGGACCAAATTTGAAACTTAAGCTTGTCTTATGATTTAAAAGCATATCACAAGGTTATATTAGGGTTATAATCATTAAATTATGATAATTAAGCTTATTCAACTCATTAAGCAAGTTTAGGGGCCTTACAATTATAAACCCCTAACATGGATTTTGCCCCCGAAATCCAAGGAAACAAAGATGGGTACTTCCTTTGCACCTTATCCTATTATCTTCACATGGTTACTTGCATATCATGGTAATGTCACATCATTCATACATATCTCATCTTGGGACAGCACAAAAACCCCACCTAAGAAGACATTCTCAATATGGAATGTAGAAACTTGTTGTGTCACCTGTACGAGTCTAATAGTAACTTTCAACTTTAAATTCTAGATATCATCCTGAAATTATATCTATTGTATCAAAAAACCATCTATCCTTGGTAGTGGTCTTTCCCAACTATCACTAGACCATACACAACATTATAGAGTCACTTTTTTTTTCCTTCCAAACAATATTTAGAGGGTCATCAACAACTCTCTCTCTCTCTCTAAGGGAGAGGAACACTTGGAATGTTAATTTAATAAACATCTCCAACCTTCACATACTTAGCATACTATTGATACATCTTGGATACTAGGATTCATTACCTTGGTATCCACCTCATTTGTTATAAGGAACTCACGTTCTTATCTCATCTACTTTTACCAACATAATAAATTTCAAAACATATAAGAGGAGTCTCCCAAATTATTGGAAGGCTCAAAAGCAAAATCATCACAAACTTTATGATCTTGGAACCATAGTCCAAACAATCTTATACTATAATAAGCTATCCACCCTCATGTTTACAATGAATCCACACGTACCAAGTGGCAATGATCCACTTGAAAGATGTTCCCTAGAAAGGAAAGACACAAAGGGAAACACACTTCCTGTACCATAGTAGTATTTTTCAAGGGTCACTAGCAGAAAGGTAACCAATTCTATTTTCATTATGTAGGTTACAACTTCTTATGTATCATTTTACCTTTTTAATTTCTGGTTCCTTGCCATTAGCATAGGAATTATCATGATTAACATATCTCATTACTCCTTCCTTGATGACTATTTATCACACTTGGGTATGTTCTCTTATTTTATTATGTTTTTCAACCACTTATCAATAGGTAAATCATCATATTCCACATTTTCTTCATTAAACATTGATCGTCTGCCTTAATTTCTTTCAAACACCATGCTTATTTTACATTAACACTTTCTTACACACATAGGTTGGTCTAAGATTAACTCAGGTTCCATCTTATTCCTTTGTCATTGTTCTCATTTATCTTCTTATTTTATACTTATCATTGGAGTTCTTTCCATCTTATGTGGATTTCATACCTTGAATCACTTTATAAGCATAGACTTATCTGTCTTTTACTTTATTCTATTCTTGAATCTCATCTTCAAGGACTTCTCTTTTCCTTATTTGTATTCTGATTTAGATTTCATGGTGTTGTATCTTTCTCTTATAGTTACCAAACATTCAAGTTTTGATAGATAATGATGCAATTCCCATCTTCTTTAAGGTAGGATTGAGATATTCACACCATGATTTCTTATTCATTATGCTCTTTAGATTCTCTCAAAATGACTACTTGATCAGAGTAATCAGAAAGAAAATAATATAAGAGTTCCATACTTACCTTTTCTTCAATAATGGAATACCTAGCCAGGGCACCCAAATACTGAGATTAGGCAGCATGCACCATATTTTTATGTCATATTCCTAATTTTGACATCATCCTAGTCCTAAGTCCTAGTGTCCCTATAGAATCTTTCATTTAAATGTCTTCCACTATCAGATATTATAGCTCTTGGAACTCCAAATCTGGGACAAATAATCTTGTGAAATAGTTTTATCATTGACTTTGCATCTGGTCCTTGAGTAAGGATTGCCTCCACCCATTTGGACACATAATCACAAGTTACTAGGATGAACTTGTAGCTTCAAGAGGGTGGAAAAGGGCCCATGTAATCTACGCCACACATGTCGAAGACTTCTGTTTCCAGGATTGAGTTCAACAACATTTCATCCCTCTTTGAAATTCCTCCATCTCTTTAGCAAATGTCACAAGCCTTGACAAACGCATGCACGTCACAAAATAGACTTGGCCAATAGAAACCTGATTGAAGAATGCAGTCTTATTCTCTCCAAAGTGTCCATCTTGGAGAGATGAATGAAAATCTAAAATCACACTAGCAATATCTTCATTGGGAATGCATCTCCTGATAAGTCTGTCTGTGCATTGCTTGAACAATAGAGGATCATCCCAATAATAAAATTTGACATCATGAAGGAACTTTTTCTTTTGCTGGTATGTGAAATTAGGAGAAAGACATCTGGTGGCAAGATAATTTGCAAAATCAGTGAACCACAACATAGCAAGAGAATTTATCACATAGAGCTTCTCAATAGGAAATTTGTTGTCAATTGGAACCTTGTCTTCATCACTAGTAGAAAGACCTGAGAGATGGCAAGATACATTGTTCTCAGTCCCTTTATTATCCTTGATTTCCAAGTCAAACCCTTGTAATAGCAGCAGATGAGGCGAGGTTTGGCATCTTTCTTGCTCATAAGGTACCTTATTGCAGGATGATTTATATACACTATGACCATAGAGCCCACTAGATGTTGTCTGATTTATTAAAGGAATAGACTATGGCAACCATCTCCTTCTCAGTAGTGGCATAGTTGATTTGTGTGTCATCAAGGGTCTTACTCGCATAGTGTATGGCATGGAGTTTGTTGTCTCTTCTTTGTCCCAAGACTGCTCCTATAGCGTAGTCACTCGCATCGCACATGACTTCAAAAGGAGCACTTCAATCTAGTGGCTGGATGATGGGAGCTAAAACTAGGGCATCTTTCAACTTTTAGAAAGCAACTTGACAATCATCATCGAACACAAACTCGACATGTTTTGCTAGAAGGGAGCATAAAGGTTTTGCAATTTTAGAGAAGTCCTTTATAAATCTTCTATAGAAACTCACATGGCCCAAAAAGTTGTGAGTTTCTTTCACATTGGTTGGTGTTGACATCTTTTTAATGGCCTAGAACAACCCCCATCTACACCATAAAATGGCACTTTTCCCTATTAATCTCGAGGTTGACCTATTGACATCTCTATAAAACTTTAGTTCGATTCAACAAACAATCATCAAAGGAAATGTTGTACACACTAAAGTCATCCATGAATATTTTGATTATCTTTTCAATATAATTAGAGAAAATAGTCATCATACACCTTTGAAAAGTGGTGGGGGCATTACAAATCCCAAATGACATCTGCCTATAAGCATAAGTTGCATAGGTGTATGTGAAAGTGGTCTTTTCTTGATGGGATGGGTTGATGGGAATCTAAAAGAACCTGCTATACCCATCAAGATTAGCAAAAGTAGGAGTGATTAGCAAGCCTTTCTAGTATTAAGTCAATGAAGGGTAAGGGAAATGATCTTTCATGGTGGCTTTGTTTAGTTTTCTGTAATTAATGTACATTTTCCACCCGGTGACGATTCTTGTTTGTATCAATTCATCATTTTCCCCTTTAATTATAGTTGTTCCTCCTTTCTTAGGCACAACATGTATAGGACTTACCTAGGGACTATCACTTATTGGATAAATAATTTCGGCATCTTTATGTTTGAGAATTTCCTTTTTTACAACTTCCATCATATTTTGATTTAGTCTCCTTCGGGGGGGTCTATGCATGGTTTAACATTTTCTTCCAAAGATATTATATGCATATAGATAGATGGGTTAATTCCCTTGAGGTCATCAATGTAGTAACCTATCACATATTTATGGCTTCTAAGTTTGTTTACGAGCTTTTCTGCTTTATCGTTGTTCAATTCAGCATTTATAATAACGGTAAAAGTGGAGTTTCAGCCTAAGAAAGCATACCTTAAACCTGGTGGGAGGGATTTTAATTATACATGTTTGCTTTTATCCAGGGTGTTGCTTTTTTCACTCTTCTTAGAATTTTCTTCACTCGATGGGGTCTTCAAGGCTTCATGAATTTCTTCATTGGAAATGACATTTGCATCTTCTTCTTCAAGATCATCAAAGGTGGTCTCAAAAGATTTATTCTCTTCCTCGAGCAGTGTGTCAATAGTATTAATAATACAAAGATACTCCTTGGAGATGGGCACCTTCATGGCATCATAAATAGAGAATACAAGTCCTTCATCTCCAACTCTGACAGTGAGTTTTCCCTCTTTTACATCACCTAAGCAACCTACAGTGCGTAGGAAGGGTCTTCCAAATAGGACTAGATTGGTTGGGTCCTCATGCTTATGTAAAACTACAAAGTCATACGGAATGAAGAACTTCCCTATTTGTACAAGGACGTCTTCAATCACTCCTCTAGGATGCTTGATAGATAGATCAGCTAGATGGATTGTAATAGAGGTTGGCTTCAAATCTCCCAAGTCTAGCTTTTCCCACAAAGAGACGAGGATCAAGATGATGCTAGCTCCAAGATCAACAAGGACTTTATCAAACATGGAGTCTCCTATCTTACAAGGGAGAGTAAAGGCACCTTGGGCATCTAGCTTTTTAAGCATACGGTTTTGGATGATGGAGCTTAACCTTTAAGACAACATGACAATCTCAACTTGACCAGATCTTCTTTTCTTTTTTTAGATGTCCTTCAAGAACTTGGTGTAGGAGGGCATTTCATCTATGACTTTAACTAGAGGCAAATTCACATACAAATTGTTCAGAATGTCAATGAACTTATTGAACTTCACATCATCCTTTGTGTTAGCAAACTTGTGAGGGAAGGGGGCATTGGATTTGCTAGAAGAATCACCTTGATGTGGATTTCCAGAAGATTTCTTTCTTTGATTTTCAATAGTTTCCCCAACAGTAGTGTTTGCAACCTTTTCAACTTTCCTCTTAGAAGGCGGTGAAGACCCTCCTATGACTGATCCACTCCTCAAAGTTACAAATTTACAAGTCTCCTTGGGATTCATAACCGACTGACTAGGTAAAGAACCTAAGGATGTTCCTTGGTTGGTTAGAGCTTGTTGAACTATCTAATTTTCCAACATCTTGGTGTGGGTAACAATACCATCAACCTTAGAAGACAATAGTGTGATAGCATCCTTTAGAAGATTGCCATGTGCCCAGAACTCATCATTCTATTGGATCTGTGTGGTGATAAAAGTCTCTTGGAGGCTTTCCAGGCTGGATTTCTATGGAGAACGAGTCACTTGTCGAAATTGATTGAAGTTCTTGTTGCTATTGTTGTTGTTGTAACCTAGTGGGTGTTGATGAAAGGCATTCATAGGGTGGCGGTTACTCATACGTTGTTGACCTTGAGCTTGACATTGTTTTTGGTTCTATGAATTGTTGTTCATGTAAGAAAATTTTGGATGGTCTCTCCATCCTGGGTTATATGTCTCAGAAAAAAGGATTGTAGGCCTATCTGTTATTAAAATTTCCTACGGTGTTGACTTGAAACGGTGATTCACTAAAATTCAACTACGGTGCAAAACAAGAGGAAGAGTTGTGGCTGGACATCCCACATGCCTCACATACTTGCTCGACTGCTTGAACTGAGTGAGTGGTCAAATTTCAAATTTCTGGGTTAACGTGTCAAGCTTGGTTGTAATTAAGTCAACGGTGTCTACAGAATGTTTCCCGTAGGATTTCTGACTTGAGTTGGAAGAAGAGAATGCCTGACTAGTCCTTTCTGAACTCCTTTGGCTGTGATTGAGTACCATATCTTCAATAATGGCATAGGATTCACTATATGACTTGTTCATCAAGGCTCCATTTGCAGCAACGTCAATGGACATATGGGTGTTGTAGAATAACCCATTGTAAAAAGTTTGCAGTAGTAACTAGATGGTTAAACCTTGGTGAGGGAATAGGTGTTGTAGATCCTTAAACCTCTCCCAGGTTTCATATAGCATCTCTCCTTCTTGTTGCTTGAATTTGTGATCTGGTTCCTTAGTTGGGTTGTCTTGCTAAGAGGGAAATACTTGGTTAGAAAAGCATTTAACAATTCATCCTAGCTCTTGATGGAACGTTTAGGCAATGAAGAGAGCCACGCCTTGGCCCAGTCACGTAGAGTGAAGGGAAATAAGAGTAAGCATACTCCTTCAGCTGGAACACGATTGACATTAAAGGTGTTCATATACTGTAGAAACTCCACTATGTGAAGATTCAGGTCTTCCATAGGAGTTCCCCCAGAGTGATTCTATTAGATCATCTACATGATTGTAGGGATGATGGAGAAGTTGTTGGCCTCTATTATAGGATGATCAATGGCCCCACAAATATTGATCGCGGTCGGCATAGAAAAATCTTTGAGTGGACGGTTGTCCTCCATCTCTGATTCTCAAAGAGGATAGGGTGAAGGCAGTGGTGAAGGTGAAGATTGTGTTGATGAAGGATGTGATTCATCCAAGCTTGAAGAGTTCTCACTCCTCCTTGTTGTCCTACGACTACTAAAGGTTCACTCTATTTTTTAGTCTAGAAAGATTGATGTTTGTAGACCCCTTTTAGAATGACGCATGCAACTTGAAAAGAAAAATTCAGTAAGATTCACAGAAGCTAAGAGGTATCACAATATGAATAAGAAATGATGACTTAGTCTCAATTACTAGTTAACTCTTCTACTCTAATTAATATTACCGTTGCTCCCCAAAAAAGGTGCCAAAAACTTGTTGGAGTTTTAAAAGAAAGATTTCAACCCTTTTATCACCCGCAAGAGTACGGGGTCAAATGTAGTCGAGTGTTGAACTCAAGGAGCTAGGTTAGTCAAGTGCAGAACCATTAACTGCCATTAATCTAGGTCAGTTTACAAAAGTCAGATTGATTACATGTAACTAATGGCAAGAAAAAAATAAGAGTTTGGTTTAGTTCAAATTGGAAAATGGAGAATCCTATGTATGAAATTTCACTGCCACACCATCACATCATGCCTAACAATGAAATCAAAACATGCAGTCAATTTTGCAAGGAGATTGTCATCATCATGCACCTCTCGGTGGCATGAGATGGTTTTCTTCATTGCATACCATTCCGATGTTTATGCTAGATTCAAACACGATCTAAAACCCTCATACTCTAGTCATTCCCATGGTCAAGAATATATTTCCATAAATACTACTCCCTACTTCCTCGTAAATTCTCGTGAATAGTATATGACAGAATATAACTTGTATAAAAGGTAGCCAGCCCAACATACAAGCAACGAATCACTATAGGCATTCATAGAGAAGCAAATTGACTAACATAAGATACAAATTTTGTGTTCACATGAGTAATGTCATGGGATCTACTCTCACATACCCAAGAATAGAGTTCTACTCATCCATAATGGAGATGTACAAACACATTGCAGAAATGTCAAAGTTTTGCATAATTAAGAGAAGAAAAATCTAAAGGAACCAAAAATGTATCCAAGGGGAAGTAAAACTCCGACTAAAGGACGATATTCCACCCTTAGAGCTGCTCCAAATCAGACAATCCTCCCTCCCAAGAAGATTGCATGAGGAGAAGAGCTAAGCTGCACTTTTGGAGAAGAAATTGAGAAGAAATGAAGTAGATGGTGATATCATGCAACACTTGTGAGAACCCATTACACTAAACGAAATTACTCAAAACATAAAACACAATCGATCACTAATTTACCACATACCAAAAGATATGGGTAAATTAAAATTGATTTCAACATCAACACCTGCTCAGAAACATTTGCATAAGAGCCCAATATCTTTCTTGTATCCATACTATGACAAGAATTTGATACAAATTGTTCTATCACCTTAGACACAACATATATACACAGGAGAACAATATTTTTATATGCCACTCAAACAAGCATTAACATGCTAACACAATTCTGATTCAATTGAAACACCATATACAAACTTTTCCTACCCAGACCTGGGAGTACAGGGATGACTCTAGTACACAATAAACATCTAATTAACTTTCTCAAAGATTCATTATTGTAGTTCTTCTTTACTTCCATGGTTCTATTGTCGTCACTGTCGATTACTAAAAAAAATGTGGCGAACCACAACGGTGGGACTCATGTCCCAACAAGAGATATAACCTCCAACAACGCTTATTCATTACAACATTTAAATAGTAGATAATTGAGCAGTTGGAGTATTTAATAATCAATTTAACAGATTAAACAATATAAGTTTGCTAAACAAATTAAGCAAATAATCTTAGCAACAAGAATGATCATCAATTCATATATAGGTAACAAATAAATCCATTTCCGTGGATATATATCTACTCAAATATCATCAAATTGCATCTAATAACAATCATTATTAATAATCTGACTATTGTCATATTCCTTCATAACAGAACAAGCAATCTAGTAGCATAAGCATCCCTGACATCATGAATATGTCTAGTAACATAACATGGCTATCAATATTGGCATCTCAAATAAAGGGAACAAATCTATATCATAAGTAGAACTAACATCATAGAACAATTAACTGCATAGGCATGATTAATAGTTTAAGAATTTCTAATTACATAGGCATGGCTAACAACATTAAACTTAGCCAGAAGCGTCATATTCACCATCAATGTCAATATATTTGGCAACACAAGGATGTTTACAACATGAGCATAACTACAACATAAACATATCTATTAACTCTTATTGTACTATCCATGATCTCAGTAAAAAGAAAGCAAATAAGGGTTATCATACAATATGATTAGTTGTGTATAATCCTAAATAGATATGATACGTGGTTGTCTTACATCTTTTATTATGCCCTTGGGAGTTTGAGTCGTACCACTCAAAGTCCAATTGACCACTGCTTGGTCACAATCATTTCCATATAAGATCTAGGAAGAGCCAGACTCCAAGATATTCTACATATTTAGTCAGTACAAGTCTGCACCACAGTGACATATAGTCAAACTACAAAACAATGACATATGGTCATGTAACTAGCCCACCTTGGTACAGGTCACGACGCTAGCATCTAGGCTATTCAAACCTAATCACTGACATACAAGTGCAATTTTCCTCTAATCACATCAGGTTATAATCATTGAGACCCGACCACAGTCATTCTCAAAACGTGGGCTAGGTATGACCGCAACCATCCTCTCAGAACACTTGGTGTCAGGATGACAAACACCCCGCATACTCAATAGTATGTGCTATGAGTTTCCCTTAGGAATACTCGTTTCACCATCCAGCAAGTTCTGACACTGAAGATGGTTCTTTGGCACATGGTACTACATGATTAGGGTTTTACTTGATTATTTACCTCCAATTGGGTGAATTAAGGCTGCATCAAACAAGTGGACATACAAACCCTAATTCATCTCTAGAAAACATTGGTATATAATAATTTCAGAAGATATAAAATGCATGATACATATTGTTCATCATATCATCATCACATCATGCTATTCACTTGCCATTCATGAGATTGCACTTGTCATCATACTATCACAGGATATAAATCCTTTTCACAATATCACAAGGTATCAACCCTTATCAACACGAGGATTACACCTCATTTAGGGCTCAACCATGACCACAGGTCATTGAGACCATCATACTATTCCATACAAGATCATCATTATCTTTCCATGCCTTATAACAAGGCTAAACAACATCACTTACATATAATACATCGGATCATCACAATATTGAATTAATGATCAAGGAGATATTCATAAACAATCATAACAGGGTAATATTAACATTAAGAACATTCCTTTATTACATCAACATGCAAGGAATCTAGATATGATTAACCTTCATCATATTGATAATCCAAATGTTTAGCATAAGAAAATATCAACCATGTGCCTATGATAACCACCAATTAACATATTAAGGTTATGATCATATTAAGGAGGTTATTTCACCATCATTCCATCATATAAGAATGTTAAACATGAATACTCATCTTTATCTATTTGCATTAGAATTAGGTTTAACAAGATATATTATATTAATTTTACTAATCAGCACTCATACCCAAACCCTAACTCATGGCTTCCCCATTGGATCATGGATGCATAAGGTGAAGCATCACCATCACATTCCATATTATTCTCAAGTATCAATCCACATATAAATCAAGGTGTAACCATAGGGTTATAGCATACTAGGGTTTCAACAATAATAATAGAGTACTCCATGATTGCATTATTCATTCAAGGACTATTCATACCCAAGGGTTACCCATTCAAGGAACATCATTTAGTTATATTAAATCTAGGTATAACAAGTTGTACCTCATTAGGGTTACCCATTAATTCATTATGGTGATTATCAATCATAATCATACGAGGGTAAGGGTAAGACTACAAGTTTAAGTCATTGAATCATCATATTCTCATCATTAAAATCATAACATTACACTATACACTTCACCCAAAACAATGGGAATATTGACGCATCAATTACTAACCATTAAATGTTGAAAAGGTAAAGACATTGGTCATTTATATAAGTAAACATCTTGAACAAACCACCTATGAATTCATTGAGTTGTTCTCTAGAAAGAGTCACCATATAGCCCTAGACATCCCTTGATTAACAACATAAAAAGTTCCATTGAGAGTAGGGTAAAACCCATAAGCGGTTGTTTATTTAAAACAAGTCGTCAGTAAATGAGCTTCTTAAGTTGATCTCATAAAGGAAATCATTTAAATCACTTTATTAGGACCAACATATTACATTAAGGCATCAATTCAATTTATTGGATGAATAAACATTAGATCTTAACCATTAGGTCAATTTCATATATTAAAACCATCAATTGGAGTATAGGTCCGACCATTGCATCAAATGACCCAAGAAACCATTGGTTTAAGGCTTAATTGATGATAAATCTACATGCTTAACTCACCAAAGGTTGTGGAGACCTAATCCACCATCACTAGTGACCATTAAGTCACCATAGGTTGTTAGATCAACACTATATTTATTAATTACCATCGAATATCAAGCAAATGTCACCATTGATTGATAGCATCATTAGGGTACTTAGTTGTTGATCATTAAGATTATAATTAGGCCAAAACATGAACTGAGGGGTGAACATCAGTTGACACCCTTGGTCACCACCATAATTTGTCATGAAGACAACACCATACAGTTGTTGCAATGGTACCATCATCGAGTCATGGGTTTATAGAAGAAATTAGCTTAAAACCCTAAAATTGACCATTGGTTGATAGGTGCTTAGCACAATAGGTTGTCAAACCAACCTGATCCAAGTCATATTATACCTTAGGAAGAACGTACACATGAATACAGGTTCATCTAGAACTGAAAACAGAATAGGGAACATTATAAAAATCAAAATCCAAGTCATGCATAGCTTTTTAGTGCATGGATCATCATTTTCAAGTAAGAACATGAGCTAGCAAGCTTATGGTAAGCAATAAACGTGGAGCAAGTTATAAAACTTGCATCTAATTAGAAGATAAAATCCCAAACAGAGAAAACATGAGCAGATAGGGTATAAAATCCAAGCATAAGCTGTGAACTCGTCCATCTAGCACCTTTCTTCATCAAATGAGTAAACACAAAGCATAAGGAGCAAGAAAGGTAGGGTTTTAGAGCTTTAGAGCAATTTTTGCCATGGAAAAGCAAGGTTATGAATTGGAGAAAGGTAGGAGGAAGGATTAAAAAGAAATAAATAGAGGAAATATGGTAATACTTACACTTTTAGGTCAAGATCACTAGAAAGGAGCTTTAGGAACCCGTAAAGGAAGTCAATTGGAACCCTAGACTCTTTGTCCAAGAAGATCCCCACTTTCTTATTCCTCAGATAGGAACTTCACAGCAGCATAGAGGGAGAATGAGGTTTGTAGAAGGAGGGAATTGGTGGAGAGAAAATGGTTCTTTTGGGTTCTTAGGGATAGGTATATACAACTTTAAGATAAGGAAAAAGAAACAATTGAAGTTCTAGTATCTTTCCATGTGTCCATGGCCTTAAACTATTAAGAATATACAAGCATACACACAAGAAGCTCCCCCAAAATCAATATAGACCTGCTTAGCTCTCATTTTTCGAATTACAAGCCAATCAAATAATTCATTAGTTGATAGCTACTAAAGGTAGCTCATCCATGAAGGGGTAAACCCTAAAATACCCTTGAGGAAAACACCTTCAAACCATGGCTCAACTACGAGACCCATGGATTAAAATACTCAAGAATGATAATATAACATCTAATGAACATAATTTATGTGAAAACTGCAAAGAAAACCCCTTAATTGGGTAAATTGTAGAAAAGTCCAAAATGTGCATAAAATTTCATAACGTGCACAAACAGTGTCCAAATTGGAACAAACTTGAAACTTAAGCTTGTATTATGATTAAAAAGTATATCATAAGGTTATAAACAATAAATTATGATATATATATATATATATATATATATTGTCAAGTATGTTCAATACTTTAAGCAAGTTTAGGGGTCTCTCAACCATAAATCCCTAATAGGGATTTTGCCCCAAAATCCAAGGTAAAAAAAGATAGATACTTCTCATGCACCTCATCCCCAATCTTACACATCGTTACTTCCATCACATTATGATGTCACATCATTCTCATATAAGACATATTATTCTCCCTCAACTCTTGCATGTGTCACCTTGGTTCAACATAAGAACTTGTTGTGCCACTTGTACTGGTTTGGTAGTACCTTTCAACTTGGCACTCCAACTGTTGTCCTGAAATATTCTATCTATTGTATCACACATCACTCAGAGGACATACTCATTGTCTCTTACCAAACATAGAACATCATGTGTATCTTATCATATGTAACTTTAAAAGGTTTCATCTCTATGCTCCTTTAATGGTTGTTGTAATTAACAAATCAATCAACCACGTAGGCATCCCCTAATTTTCAAGAACTATGAGGAATATGTTTTTAGAGGATCATCTCAATGGTGGACTAACCATCTATATGGTTGAAAAATCATACCCTTATCTATAACTGTTAACAAATATAACTTCCCGATTGACATTGTTAGGGGTAGAGAAACGACATTGCATTCATCTTATCAGGATTCACATAACATACTAAATAGAGGTATCATAACTCCAAGAGGATACTTTAATCAACCCCAACTCACTCTTTCTAGACTTGTCACACATAAGTATAATTTCTTTATTATTCTTAACATTTAACAAAGATATTGACCATGTTACTAACCATCTCTAGAATACTTTGAGATGTCATCATTCAAAGCTTGCTACAACTTGTAAGACCTGACCTAAAAACTTTATTCCTCCTATTCATAAATTGTATTGGTACGTTGGTTAGTCTAAATGACATAACCATAAACTCATCACGGTCATGTAACTTATGTCATCCACTCTAACTCTTATGCATTGATATTTGATCCTAGGTTTATCTTAAAGGAACACAGTAGCACATGTCTACTGATCAAAAAGCCATCTATCCTTGATAATGGTCTTGCCCAACTATCATTGAACCATACACAACATTATAGAACCACTTTTGTTTTTCCTTCCAAACAAAATTTATAGGGTTATCATCAACTATCTCTCTCTCTATGGGAGAGGAATACTTGGAATGTTCATTTAATAAACATCTCCAACCTTCACATAATTCCTTACTGTTGATACATCTTGTATACTAGGATTCATTACCTTAGTGTCCACCTCATGTGCTATAAGGAACTCACATCACTATCTCATCCATTTTTACCAACATAACAAATATCAAGACATATAAGAGGAGTCTTCCTAATTATTGGAAGGCTCAGAAGCAAATTCATCACAAACTTTATGATCTTGGAACCATAGTCCAAATAACGTTATGCTACAATAAGCTATCCACCCTCATGTTTACAACGAATCCACACATACAAAGTGGAAATGATCCACTTGAAAGATGTGCCCTGGAAAGGAAAGACACAAAGGGAAACACACTTCTACATCATAGCAACATTGTTCAAGGGTTACTAGCAAAAAGGTAACCAATTCTATTTTCATTATGAGGTTACAACTTCTTATGTATCATTTTACCTTTTTCATTTTGGGTTCCTTGCCATTAGTATAGGAATCATTATTATTAACATATTTCATTACGCCTTCCTTGATGACTATTTATCACACTTGGGTATGTTTTCTTATTTTATTATGTTTTTCAATCACTTATCAGCATGTAAATCACCATATTCCACATTTTTTTTCATTAAACAAGGACCATCTCCCTTAATTTCTTTCACATGCCAAACTGATTTTACATTAACACTTTGTTACACACATAGGTTGTTCTGAGATTAACTCAGGTTCCACCCAATTCCTTTGTCATTGTTCCCATTCATCTTCTCATTTTATACTTATCATAATAATTCTCTCCATCTTATGTGAATTTTATACCTTGAATCACCTTATAAAAATTGACTTATATGTCTTTTACTTCATTATATTCTTGAATTTCATCTTCAAGAACTCCTCTTTTTCTTATTTGTATTCAGATTTAGGTTTCATGGTGCTATATCTTTCTCTTATAGTTACCAACAATTCAAGTTTTAATAGATAATGATGTAATCCTCATCTATTGTTGAGGTAATATTGAGCTATCTGCACCATGATTTCTACTTCATTATGCTCTTTAGATTGTTTCAAAATACTACTTGATCAGAGTAATAAAGAAGATAACAATATAAGAGTTCCATACTTATCATTTCTTCAATATTTGAATACCTGGCCAGTGCACACAAGTATTGAGATTAGGCAGTACACACTATATTTTCATGTCATGTTCGTTACTTAAACATCATCCTAGTACTAAGTCCTAGTGCCACTATAGACTCAGTGAACCTAAATCTATGATACCAACTTGTGAGAACATGTTACACTAAACAAGATTACTCAAAACATAAAACACAATCGATCACTAATTAACCACATACCCAAAAACATGGGTAAATTAAAATTGATTTCAACATCAACACCTGCTCAGAAACATTTGCATAAGAGCCCAATATTTTTCTTGTATCCATACTATGACAAGAATTTGATACAAATTTTTCTATCGCCTTAGATACTACATATATACACAGGAGAACAATATTTGTATATGCCACCCAAACAAGTATTAACATGCTAACAAAATTCTGATTCGTTTGAAACACCATATACAAACTTTTCCTGCCCAGACCTGAGAGTACAGGGACGACTCTAGGAAACACTAGACATATAATTAGCTTTCTCAAAGATTCATTATTGTAGTTCTTCTTTAATTCCATGGTTCTATTATCATCACTGTCGATTACTAAAAAAAATGTGGCGAACCACAAGGGTGAGACCCATGTCCCAGCAAGAGATATAACTGCCAACAACGCTTATTCATTACAACATTTTAAATGGTAAATAATTGAGGAGTTGGAGTATTTAATAATCAATTTAACAGATTGAACTATTTAAGTTTGCAAACAGATTAAGCAAGCAAATAATCTTAGCAACAAGCATGATCATCAATGCATATATAGGTAACAAATAAATCGATTTCTCTGGATAGATATCTACTCAAATATCATCAAATTACATCTAATAACAATCATTATCATTAATCTGACAATCATCATATTCCTTCATAATAGCACACACAATCTAGTAGTATAAGCATCCCTGACATCATGAATATGTCTACTAACATAACATGGCTATCAATATTGGCATCTTAAATAAAGGGAACATATCTATATCATAAGTAGAAATAACATCATAGCACAATTAACTACATAGGCATGATTAACAATTTAAGAATTTCTAATTACATAGGCATGGCTAGCAACATTAAACATAGCTAGAAGCGTCATCTTAACCATCAGTGTTAATATATTTGAAAACATAAGCATGTTTACAACATGAGCATAACTACATCATAAGCATATCTATTAACTCTTATTGTACTATCCATGATCTCAGTGAAAAGAAAGCAAACAAGGGTTATCATACAATATGAAGTGTTGTGTATAACCCTAAATAGATATGCTACACAGATGTCTTACATATTTTATTATGCCCTAGGGAGTTTCAGTTGTACGACTCAAAGTCCAACTGACCACTACTTGGTCGCAATCAGTTCCATATAATATCTAGGAAAAGCCGAACTCTAAGATCTTCTACATACATGGTCAGTATGAGTCTGCACCACAGTGACATATAGTCTAACTGCAAAATAGTGACATATAGTCATGTAACTAGCCCACCTTGGTACAGGTCACAGTGCTAGCATCTAGGGTATTCAAACCAAATCACTGAGGTACAACCACACTTGTCCTCTAATCACATCATGTTATAATCATTGAGACCTGACCATATTTGTTCTCAAAAAGTGAGCCAGCTATGACCATAGCCATCCTCCCAAAACACTTGGTGTAAGGATGACAAACACCCCGCGTACTCAACAGTATGTGCTCCGAGTTTCCCCTAGGAATACTCATTTCAGCATCCAACAAGTTCTAATACTGAAGATGGTTCTATGGCACAGGGCACATGATTAAGGTTTCACTTGATTATTTACCTCCAATTGGGTGAATTAAGGTTGCATCAAACAAGTAGACATACAAACCCTAATTCATCTCTAGAAAACATTGCTATATAACAATTTTAGAAGATATAAAATGCATGATATATATTTTTCATCATCTCGTCATCACATCATGTTTTTCACTTTCCATTCATGAGACTGCACTTTTCATCATACTATCACAAGATATAAATCCTTTTCACAATATCACAGGGTATCAACCCTTATCAACACAAAAGGATTACACCGCATTCAGGGCTCAACCATACCCAAAGGTCATTAAGACCATCATACTATTCCCTGCAAGATCATCATTTTCTTTCCATCCCTTATAACTAGGCTCAACAACATCACTTACATATAACACACCAGATCAGTACAATATTGCATTAATGAGCTAAGAGATATTCATTAAAAATCATAGAGTGTTATATTAACATTAAGAACATTCCTTTATTACATCAGCATGCAAGGAATCTAGATATCATTAACCCTAATCATATTGATAATGTAAATGTTTAGCATAAGAAAGTATCAACCATGTGGCTATGATAACCAGTGATTAACATATTAAGGTTATGATCATATTAAGGAGGTTATTTCACCATCATTCGATCATAAAAGAATGTTAAACATGAATATTGATCTTTATCAAATTGCATTAGAATTAGGTTCCATAAGATATATTATATTAATGTTACTAATCAACACTCATATCCAAACCCTAACTCAAGTCATCCCCATTAGATCATGGATGCATAAGGTGAATCATCACCATCACATTCCATATTATTCTCAAATATGAACCCACACATAAATCAAGGTGTAACCATCGGGTTATAGGATACTAGGGTTTCAACAACAATAAGAGAGTACTCCATGACTACATTAGTCATTCAAGGACTATTCATGCCCAATTACCATCATTTAGTTATATTAAAGCTAGTTATAACAAGTTATTTCTCATTAGGGTTACCCATTAATTCATTATGGTGATTATAAATCATAATCATATGAGGGTAAGGGTAAGACAACAAGTTTAAGGCATTGAACCATCAAATTCTCATCATTAGAATCATAACATTACACTATAGGCTTCACCCAAAACAATGGGAATATTGATGCATCAACTTCTAACCATTAAATGTTGAAAAGGTAAAGACATTGGTCATTTATATAAGTAAACATCTTGAACAAACGACCTATGAAGTCATTGAGTCGTGCTGTAGAAAGATTCACCATCTAACCCTAGACATCCCTTGATTAACAACATACAAAGTTCCATTGAGAGTAGAGTAAAACCCACAAGTGATTGTTTATTGAAAACAAGCTGTCAGTAAATGAGAGTCTCACTTTGATCTCATAAAGGAAACCATTTAAATCACTTTATTAGGACCAAAATATTATATTTAGGTATCATTCCAATTTATTGGATGATAAAACATTATATCTTAACCATTAGGTCAAGTTCATATATTAAAACCATCAATTGGAATATAGGTCTGACCATTGCATCAAATGACCTAAGAAACCATTAGTTTAAGGCTTAAGTGATGATACATTTACATGCTTAACTCACCATAGGTTGTGGAGACTTGGTCCACCATCAATAGTGACCATTAAGTCACCATAGGTTGTTAGATCAGCATTTTATTTATTAATCACCATCGAATATCAAGCTAATGTCACCATTGATTGATAGCATCATTAGGGTACTTAGTTGTTGATCATTAAGATTATAATTAGGACAAAACATGACCTAAGGGGTGAACGAAATTTGACACCGTTGGTCATCACAATCATTTTTCATGAAGACAACACTATAGGGTTGTTGCAATGGTACCATCAATGGGTCATGGGTTTATAGAAGAAATCAGCTTAAAACCATAAAATTGACCATTGGTTGATAGGTGCTTAGCACCATAGGTTGTCAAACCAACCTGGTCCAAGTAATATTTTACCTTAGGAAGAATGTAAACATGACTAAATGTTCATCTAAAACTGAAATCAGAATAGGGAACATTATAAACATTAAAATCCAAGTCAAGCATAGCTTTTTAGTTCATGGATCATCATTTTCAAGCAAGAACATCAGCTAACAAGCTTATGGTAAGCAATAAACGTGGAGCAAATTATAAAACTTGCCTATAATTAGAATATAAAATCCCAAAAAGAAGAAAACATGAGAAGATAGGGTAAAAAATCCAAGCATAAGTTGTGAACTCGTCCATCTAGCACCTTTCTTCATCAAATGAGCAAACCCTAAGCATAAGGAGCAAGAAAGGTAGGGTTTTAGAGCTTTAGAGCAATTTCTGCCATGGAAAAGAAAGGTTCTGACCTAGAGAAAGGTAGGATGAAGGATTAAATAGAAATAAATGGAGGAAATAAGGTAATACTTACACTTTTAGGTCAAGATCACTAGAAAGGAGTTTTAGGAACCCCTACAGGAAGTCAATTGCAACCCTAAATTCTTTTTCCAAGAAGATCCCCATTTTCTTCTTACTTGGATAGGAACTTCACAGAAGCACAGAGGGAGAATGAGGTTAATAGAAGGAGGGAAGTGGTGGAAGTAAAGTGGTTCGTTTGGGTGCTTAGGGATAGGTATATAAAAGTATAAGATAAAGAAAAAAAAAGTTGAAGTTTTAGTATCTTTCCAAGTGTCCATGGCCTTAAACTATTAACAATATACAAGCACACACACAAGAAGCTCCCCCACTGTCTATATAGACCTTATTATCTCTCCTTTGTCGAATTTCCAAGCCAATAAAATAATTCATTAGTTGATAGCTACTAAAGGTAGCTCATCCATGATGGGGTAAACCCTAAAATACCCTTGAGGAAAACACCTTCAAACCATGGCTCAACGAGGAGCCCCATGGCTCAAAATACTCAATAATGATAAGATACCATCTAAGGAACATAATGTATGTGGAAAATTTCAAAGAACCCCCCCATTGGGTAAATTATAGAAAAGTCCAAAATGTGCATAAAATTGCATAACATGCACAAACAATGTCCAAATTGGACCAAACTTGAAAATTAATCTTTTATTATGATTACAAAGCATATCACAAGGTTATAATAAGGTTATAAACATTCAATTATGATAGTCAAGTATGTTCAATACTTTAAGCAAGGTCAGGGATCTCTCAACCCCAAGAAAACCTCTTCTTCCACCCTAAAATTGTCTTCCTCTTCTCTAGAACTTCTCTTAGATGAAAAGTGCTTGGAAATTATGAGAGATAACTGTAAAAAATGTTGCATTCCTCCTTTAAAATGAGGGGTTTTTTCTATTAATTTCTGCAAAAATTGATAACGACACGTCGTGTCGTTGAGGAGACATGTCGTGTCTCTTTGTGTAACTTGTCAATTAACTGTTGTTGGCTAGAAATACACGGTGTGTTCCATGAGAGACATGATGTGTGGTTGTCAATGGAGTCGATCATAACATAATGTACATGGTAGTTTGATTAAATACACATATGTGTACACTGGCAGAGAGTCGGGGTTGGCCTCTGGATCGTGAGGACACGTCGTGTCTTAAATAAGACACATCATGTAGCTTCTATGCACTTCAGTCACTGAGGCTACTGGAATCTTACATGCTGTGTCTTAAATAAGACACGTCGTGAACTTTATTCTGTGAGCTCTTTTGGAAAGTCACATGTTGTGTCTTAAACAAGACACGTCGTATGTAATGTTGTTTCTTCAAGAATGAACTCCGAGTCAGCTACAAATCGAGGGGAGGTACCATTAAGGTTAGATTTGTGTTTGGCTATCTCCAATTTGACATTTTGAGCCAGTGTCTGCAATCAACATCATGCAACAAGTAAAATAACTAAAAGATGGCAAGTTAAGTATAATTAGAGGCTAAATGGAAGGCAAAATGAACTGAATTTGTGTGTGGATGTGTGCAAAAGTAGATCTGAAATGCGCACAACAAATACACACCTTGGATAGAATATGCATGTCATTTATAAGTATGGTTGTACATGAGCAAGACTATTCTCAATATTCTTGTCAAATATCCTACATTAATAGAGTGGCAAGCCTAGCATTTAAGAAAGTTTCTCATAAATAGGAAATCAAAGTATGAGGGATCCAAAGACCCGTTACAAAAGAATAATTCAACAACCAAAGGAACTGATATGAATCAAAGTCATGAAATATGAAGGTCCAACAATTAAATTTCAAGTAAAATTGATAGTTCAAGAGATGTCTCAATAAATAAATATAGTATCAAGTCAAATAATGCCCAAAATAAAATAGAGGATGTACATACCTTATAGTCAGACCTTATGTTCCACATACAAATCCTATGTTCCATGTCCAAAGCATGAAGACACCTATTAACCGATTATATGCATTTAGAATTAAATCATGTTAAATTTCTACATTTCAGAAATTGAATTATGAACACTGACAAATTAGGTATAAGAATCTATATCAAATGGTAGGGTTTATTTTCCTAAATTGAAAACATGTTTTTACTTATTATTCTAATGATCTAGTATAAAATTTATATAGAATTAAAGATATTGTATTTAATAGAATTTATGAGTTGAAATACAATGCCAAATAAACCATGGTACCCCAAAATTCATATAGAACCTTGTATGTGTGATGAGAGTGAAGAGGTAAACATGTGCAATCAAAAAAAGTGTGGCTAATGAATAAGGACGCACTATGAAAATATCAAATTACCATCACAAGGTTAATTATATGATTAGAGTAGTCGGGGCGACCAAGTTTTTTCTTCCTCAAACTAAACCTTGAAGCATCAACTAGAGCTTGAAAATCTTGATCCAAAAGCAAGAAGGTAGTCAAGTAAGCACTAGGGCATATCCTGCATGATATCACCATGATCAACCACAGTCGAGGATCCCTATATGAGGCCAAGTGGTCCACAGGGCACTAAGAGTGCTCCAGCATTAATGAGGGAGAATCCATAGATCAAAGTCGGGAAACTAGCATGACTCAATGAATCAAATAAGAATACCACAAATTCACACAAAGATAGGGATAAAATCCTTGAGTTGAACAAACAAAGAAAACACACCCTATTGCTATGGTAATTGTTGCTAGAACAGGGGTAGGATGAGCTTAAGATCTGGGACCACTCTTAGCGGAGCAAGTCCTAATATAGGATTGGGAAACACTCCTGAGATCCTTGAGTAAAGCATACAAGAAGACATGAGGCAAATATATGGTCGTAGGTAGAGAAAATCTTGTTATTTTCATTTATCTATAAACTGATGAATTAGAAAATCAGAGGCCTTACCTTCTCAAATTTGTTTAGTGATCATTCCTAGTATATTTTTCAAGTCCCCATGATAGGATTGATAGAGCTTCTAGGCCCCCCTGCACACTAGTCACTCCCGTTGATGACCACCAAGATGAGGAAGATGATGGAGTTTGTCAATTATAAGAATGGATGAATTTTTAGTAAAAGGGTGTAATGAGATGGAAGAGGAGGTGATAGGGATGGTTAATGTGCGGTTAATTGGGATGAGATGCAGTAACTAGAGATCAGTGTCAGGACATTATTGGAGGGAATAATTCGATTTGACAATGTGTAACTGAGGCTATATGCTCCAATGGATCGTGTGAAGGGTGAAGGAGGATGAAATGAGGGTTTATGGGTAGTTAGGAGCAATGTGATCTAGCCTACAGGGGCTTTATTGCTCTCTGAATGGGACGACTGCAGATACAATCATGGATGGCCATTTTCTATATGGGGGTGAGAGAGAGGGTGAGTTAGTGTCTATTATATTTAGAGGGGGGATATGCATCTAGGTGAAGAAATCACAAATAACAATCAAGTATGGAGGGAGAAAGGCCTGAAGTAGTTAGTAGTGTCAGGTATATCTCACATCTACATGGCCAACCAGAGGTAGATGAGAAAGTTCACCTCCCGGATACCCAACCCAATAATAATTTGTGTGATAGAATTAGCCTGAACTCACCCTGACGCAGTGTGACATGTAAAAAAATGAAACATATGAAAAAGAGTGCGACATCATAACAAATTGCATAAATAACATTTAACGTATATCCTTATATTATAAATTGCTATTAGGGGTGCAGTTAATATCCAGTTAGGGCCATAATTGGTATGTTAGATAATTAGGATGTAAGGAATACAAATTTGGGCCTAGATTTGAAACTTGAAATTATTTGTGTTGTATTTGATCCATTATACACTTAACCATTCAATAAGCCCATCCTAATTATCAAGGTCAATCCTCTTGAGTTAGATCTAATTATCTCACTCTAAGATCCTAGAGTCATCAAAGGATATCTAATTATGGTGAAGATTGTATATTATTATTATTATCATTCATCTTCCCATAAATAAATTATTAGGGTTATGGCATTCTAAGATTGCATGTCCTTTGTGATACTTATTTGTCAATTAGGGTTAAAATATCCCAAACGGTCTAATGTATTCTAAACATGGAAATATTAACACTAAAAGGCATCTATTCTAAAAGCAATCAAGAGAAGGGAAAAAGGGAGATTGGATACCAAGATAGTCAAATAGGGGGTGTAGAAAAAAGGATGATTAACCTATATACCTATAATTGAGAATGTTACAATGTTGTTGGCCCATAATCATTGATGACCAACAAATCATATTTTTGAGTCATGAGAAATAAAAATATCTCTGTCTCTAGACATATCCTACTAGAACTTTTAGGTACTTACGTGACATGCGGAATTTGAGATTCCATAGTGGTTTTTGATTTCCTTTGTTCCTCTTCTACCCATATAGGTTCAATGTTATCTTGTTGGCCTAGAACTTATTTGAAATAAAGTCTTTTCCATCGCATTGTTTCCTTTGGAAAATTTTTTCATAGATACAACCATTTTTGCAACAAATATTTTGTTTTCAGATGGAATATGGAAGTAGTAACTGTTAGTTTCCTAAAGTTATCCAACAAAGAGATATAAATATCCAATTTGGGTCTAAGATCATACAACTATTTTCTATATAATCTTCACGTCTCCAAGTCTTCATAAACAAATATCAGTACATTTCCCATTTTATAATTGTATGGTGTCTTTTCAATGATTTATAAGGTACAAATGTAAGTGTAAATGAGTAAGTTTCAAGAGAATATCCCCATAGCGAATTTGTATGATTAAATAAACTATTAATTGATTGTACCATGTCCAAAAAGGTGTGATTCCTTCTTTATGAGACATCATCATGTTGTGGTATTCTAGATAAAGCCATAAAGGTACAATATTGTGGACTCTCAAAAGGGCCTCAAACTCTTGGCTTAAATATTCTCCACTATGATTTGATCTTAGTTCTTTAATATTCTTGCTAGGTTGGTTATGTACATAATTCATGATTAATAATGTGGCTTACGGGAATACCAATATTTTCACCGTGTTTTTCCTTTAATATAATTAGATAAATGCTCCTAATTTGTGTAATAATAATAGTTATTTGTAGCTCAAAAATATTTGAAAATATATGCTTTTGAAATCAAGAAAATTTTCTCGACCTTTTGATGTGGTTTTTAGGATCTAACTTATAGTCCCAAAAAGGATTTCCTAGGGTCTAGATAATTATGTAGATTATTATTAACACATTTCCTTAAAATTATAGTTAGGTGTTGAAAGGCCTAGAACTACGATGTTAGAAGTATTGTTAATATTTTAAGTATGTTTTGAAGGTATGTGAAAATCCCTAGTTTTGTTTGTACATTTATTTGTTCCTAATTTCTACTAAGAGGCACCTTAAAGAGAATTTTTCCTTTTTATATTAAAATTGAAGATTTATTCACATAAAATGATGTTATATAATGTACTATGAATGTCAAGATCATATCTAATTATGGGTCTTTTGACCCTTCCTACTATAACTTTGAAATACTTTATGTGATTAATGATTGTAATATTAATCTTACCACTCTATTTATGCATGGTAAATTTTTTGACTAAGATATCTAAGGTAGAGGTAGTTATGTACAATAATATATACATTGGGCATGCATATTCTTCCTAGAGTGTATGTTTCCACCCTTACCTTTTAGACCATAATTCTATAATGTTATGGCCCTATTTTAGGTATATCTAGTATACATTCTTTATGCATGCAAAAATTTTATTTTGTGTATGAATATTATTAAAATAGTTTTGACATCAGATATCTTTTAAAGTGCAATGCCTCGTTCTTTTAACTATTTCTTTTGAAACTTACATATATGTTGATAGAAATATTGTTGCTTGATAACAACCCTTTCGTATTTCTAAACCATTAAATGCCTAAAATTTTAAACTTTTCTTACTCATTTGTGTTCTAACATACACCCTTGTTGTCTTTTGATGTGTGTTGTTCCTAAACCACCAAAGTGTCAGATCTTCTGAGAGAATGAACTCAAGAAGATCACATACAGGATGTGGACTTAAATAAAATTTGAATGGATGTGTTTCCTTCTGCAATGGGTCTTGCATGTTATAAGAGTTATTAGATGTATCCCATTTGATTTTATAATACTATTTTTTGTGGTGAGAAACACATGTCGATGAATTATCAAGTAACTTTGTACTAGTTTTATTTCTTCTACTTATTAATTATTATACTCTGTGACATATATACCATTTGATAAATAAAAAAATCCTCCTTTCCTTCATATTTGGAGAAAAATGTTTTTAGTTCCCTATTTTGTGAAGTGTGGATCCCATCTCGGGTTCCACTATAATGTTGGGAGTGTAGTTGTTAAGATATGATGTATGACTCTTTTCTTACCATTTCTTATTTTTTATAGCATGAACAAGATTAGGTTTTAGACAATATTGTTCCTTGGAGTATATGAATCTATTTCTATCTCAACTATTTAGGTTAAGAAAGAAAATTTCAATTCTTTGACTATAATTGTTGTTGAGTAATAATGGTGTCTTGTCACTCCTAGTTTCTTTCATGATGTTATGTGGTGTTTTATGATGGTCTGACTCATGGATGGTATGATTTGTGGGTTTTAGCTTCAAGACTGCAACATTTGTTCTTGGTTTGGTTGGATATACCTCCACATGTATCTACGTTGATTGTTTATCCTTTTCTACATTGTGTTCCTTTAATGCTCCATGCTTCTCAACTTCCCATCCCTCTCTTGACATGTCCCATCTTTCGTTTTCATCACCATGATCTAGGGTTTCATCTAATTCTCTCTTTCCAATTTAGTATCAGAGCCTTCTCCAGATAAAAAATGGCTACGGCATCATCAACCACAACAGGATGAATGTCTAGCAGTGGAGATCTATTAATGGTAAATGTCTCCAACTTTGTTTCCCTAAAGCTGACAAATGTCAATTACCTCTATAGGGAAGTACAAGTTGATAACACCCAAATTCAGGCATTTATGTTAAGCATTTATTCATGGTTTTGTTTCATTATAACCTTAATATACCCAAAATAACTCTAGATTCTTATCTTTTAGTAATTTATATCTTTTCATAGATAAAGTTGCTCAACTAGCCAATTTTGGGACTTGCAGGCACCAAACCTGAAAAGACATCTATTCTCTAAGATTTCCCCCCAACACATGTTTTTGTAGTATCCAGGCTTCCATCTGTCATGACCGTGACACTTGGCGTGACTAAGATGCTCGACACAGTCGTACCGAGCCCGACACGATCGTGCCGAGGACAAGGGTCATCTGCTTGTGTCTCGACCGAGGCACCTGCCTTGACTATGAAACCTACCTCGACCGTGACACCTGAAACAACCACGACACCTGCCTCGGCCACGACACCTGTCACAACCATGACTGAATCTCATCTGTCATGACTGAGACTCTCGGTACGGCTGTGCCAAGGAAAAGGCTCAGTTGTACCTGTCTTGACCGTGATGTCTGCCTTGACCGCGACATCCACCTCGATCACAACGTCTACCTCGACTGAGACATTCATTCAACCACAACCCCCAACATGACCATGTCGGACCTTGCATGACTGTGTGGAGGAAAAGGCTTAATTGCACCTATCTCACCCATAACACCTGCCTCTACTATGACGTCTACCTTGACTATGATGTCCACATCAACCACGACGTCTGCCTCAACCGCGATATCTACCTCGACCAAGACATTTGTTCAAACGTGACCCCCGACATGACCGTACCAAGACAAGTGTCATGACTGGGATAGGTGTCGTGACCACTGATTACATACAATCCGCCTTCACCTATAAATACCCACCCTTCAGACCTAGAGAGGGGTTCTAAATTTTAGAGGTCCCATTCTGTGGTTCTAAATTTTGGGAGGTTCCATGTTGTGGTACCACACATTCTTGGTTCTCAGAGCCCCGTGGGAGAGTTTCAAGGTCTGAAAGGGTTGAAGTACTCATCCTACGTTTGTTCCTCTAGTTTTCTTCCATCCAACATCATTTTCCACCACCATTCACCCATATCCTACCATTACCAGCCATCTTCCACCTCCATACACCCACTAAGATACTATTTGGGGTGGAATAAAAGAGAAAGGAGGCCAAGGAGTCCATCATACCAAGGGCCAAAGACGAGATCCGGCCTATACAGAGGCTAAGGAGCGAGAGCCATCTCTCCTCTATGGGCTAAATCTCTTCTTCTTCTCCTTTCTTCTACTATTCTGCTTTGTTTCTGTACAAATGATTTTCTTCCATCTTTATTCAGTGCCAACTATGCTCATCTATGGCTAGTTGAGCTCCTTCTTTTCTATGTAGCCCATTTTGGGTATGTTTATGTACTTTTACCTTAAACAATTAGTTTTATTTCAGATCTAGTACATTTTTTGTTCTATCTTCTCTTTGTGGTTGTGATATTTAGTTTGGTTGATCTCATTCTTGCTTGAACTTCTATTTCTACCTATATCAAGAGATTCAGTGTAGAAATAGATAAGAGAAGATAGTTTGGATCAGAATTTGAAAAGAGGATGGTTCAAGGTGATCTATGTAGAACTGTAAACATGGGCACGGCCGGGCCCACTACCAGTTTCTTCCCAGATCACACCTATTCCTAGCTTCTTAGAATATTCTAGACCTGAGAGTGTATCTAGAATATTTTAGGATGCTGATTTGTCATCCTTGAGAGAGGTTGCATGTCGTTCATGGGTTTTAGTCACGCTGCACAAAAGTGAGTGGGATGACCCCACAGGAACAGATACCACAATACATAGTATGTTTGGGTGTAGGTTGCTTTCTGAGGTGTTCGAGGGTTGTCAATGCTTGAGCTGAGAACAGGTGCATAGACGGACCAACTTGTGGTTACATAGCCGGGAACTCCTTCTCTTTGATTAGTAGAATCCTACAGACTCTATTTTGTTTTGTTTTCTTTGTTTTTTTTACTTCGTGACAATCTGCTAGACTAGTTGTAGCTCCATACTTCTATCGAATATTAGATTGGCTTAATTGAATTAAGATCGAGGTGTTAAGCGTCTTAAATGTCCCCACATCCCTATGTTCGACCCTGTATATCTACTTCAACCCCATAATAAAGTTGCAGGGGTCCTTGAAGGTTTTGGATTATAAATTTAAATTTTGATCACCCCTTTGTGGCCGATTAACTTTTGGCGTCGTTGCTAGGGAGGTGGTTTTCCATGTTCACATGCCTAAAAGATTTTTCTCTATCATCCATAAGCCTATACATATATGCATAGTTTTGTTTTTGTTTACACATACTTGTTCATATACACTGAATAGTTTTTCTTTTTCTTATACTTTTACAGCCATGGATCTTGCCTCCGTAAGACAAGTTATCTTTTTCAACCTGTCCTCCCGAGTTTTTCTACAGTTCTGATTGCTAGAAAATAATTGAAAGTCGTTCCCTACATCTAGTCAAACTATACTCTCCCTCACTGTCGTCGTGCTTAGAAGTTTCAACAATAGAGATTTTCGATCAACCGTCGACTTATGTGATATCATGGGATCAAGAACTAATTAGAGCAGTGGAGCTGGCCGGAGAAAGTGTCAACACACTCACCTCCTCCTTAGATCCTCATCTCCAAGAAAAAGTCAATTAGCTCTAGCAGCAACTAGAAAAGTAGGATCATCAGTTCCAAGTAGCCACTGAGATCACAGATTGCAGTAGAAGTATACTTCAAACTTTTGAACAAGGATTCATCCAAGTGCATCAGTTTGATACATCAGGTTCCCAATAGAGGTGCATGGTAGAATTGATGGATCTTGAAAGCATTATTGCTCAAGTCCAACAACTTCATGATAAGGATGTTGAACAGGACAGGGGGCTTCAAGAGCTCATCGATTTGGTTACTACATGATTTCAAGTGCCGCTGCACGTCATTGAAGATTACAGTCATCAAGACCATTCCATTTGGCCTAAAATGGAGTATGCCTCACCATCCTATTCAGACCATCAAATGGATTCACCAGAATATTTCTATGAAGATCAACCCACCTGGGAATCCCTTCATTCTATCCAGAGTGATTCAACTAATCAACCAATGGAATCTACAATCAACATGCATGAATGGTTTTTAGATGATGATGATGATGATGACTTTTATCCTCCTCAGGGCAGTCAAGAGACCTCACAACTTGAGGATCAGTTTGAGGAACCTGAATTAGATGTTGATCCAGACTAGAGTGATACTTCTCATATTGAGACTTGTCACTTTGCTTTGAGCAGTACGCCAATCATGGTTTGGAACAATTTATTCAATGAGGATGATGACAACTGCTCAAATTGGAGCAGTGAATATACTAATGATGACGAGCTAGAGTAGCATGAGCTGACATGCGCTGCCATTCCCTTACAAGCCTTGGTAGACATCGATGGAACAAGACGGACAATCCACTACAACATGGCTACTGAGCATGAAGATACCACAGACCCCATAAAATGTGACAAGATTGGGGTGGTAGAACCACAAATAGATTCAACTGGGGGTACTTCTTGTTCAGAAGATGATTGGATGATTGGGACCGTACATGAAAATTTATCTGAGCATCCAATCGCAAGTTTAGATGTGGAGAGAGAAGAACGAGCCCTCTAGAAAACTTTCAGCCTCTCCCCTCTGTCTCATCATGTGTCGACATCCTATGGTCTTCCTGTTTGAATTCATATCTTAGAAGGTACCTTGAAGATGATTTGTTGAAGAATTCATCTTAGTGCAATTCAAGACAATTCCAACACAAAAATGAATTCAGTAAGTCACCAGATTCTATTCCTCTACTTCAGACTCAGAAGGGCTTAGATCTCCACCCCTTGTTCTCCTACATGGCAGACCCCATCGGCAAGACACAGGTGACACTGGTCCCAAAACTTAAGATTTGGGATCCCAATGTCAGTATCGTGGGGCAGCCACCCCCTTTCTCTTACTCCTTTCTTTACTCTTTTTGTTAAATAAATTTTTTTTTCATGTTCTTTCTTAGATAGTTTCTTTTCTCTAACTACTTTTACATATCCTTTCATACATGCATTGTACTAGGATATTTAACAAATTTCCTTCTTGTACATCCATGCATTCCTGTCGTACCACCTCAAGTTCAAGGATTTCTCGAGGACAAGCAAAGTTTTAAGCTTGGGGTGGTAGGCTATTCACCATTCTATCTCTTCATTCTTCATGCATGCATGCTTACTCCCTGCATGTAGTATAAATTTGAAAATTTTGTAGAACTTTACTTCGTAATTTGTAGCTTTTCCTATTAAGGCTATGAAATGTGAATCTTAGAAGTAAATGCTTATCTTTTTGCCTAAATGCACAATTTTCATCTTAAACTCCTTGATCTTTTGCTTGAATTGCTCATTGACTATTTCCTTAAGTTTGGTAATAAATCTAAGGTTATGTGCCTCTTTCAAAACTTAAAATATTATTTGCTTGATCTATGTTGTGAATGAAAAATCTATGATATAGGACCATTGGAAAGAGCTAGAGTTTGATCAAACATCCAAGTTGTGTTTTTCACAAACCTGCCTCTATGCTAAGGATCCTTGAATCATAATGACTACTCTTCACACAGTTATCAAGTGGATATTGATGAGTTTTGAGCTATAATCAGGTTGCAATGTTTTCCTTGATGAACTACATGCCCTCTCACCCTAGATTGAGTCAAAAAGATGAAAAATAAAAAATTTGCAAAGAGGCTTGGCCGCCCACAAAATCCCAAAAATATAAAAATAGTTCTCACTTAAGCCTATAAATTAGAATGTAGAGAATAAAAGCATGAGTGTGAATAAATGAGTGTTGTTTTCTCTTTTAGGATAGTTGAGGATGGTGCCCAGTTGGTGTATGACTGCACTCATGAATGCGATTATGTCATGCCTGGTAGTGCCACCCTAAGGCTCATTAGAGAGTCACTAGGAACCCTAGGAGACCAATGAGATCATCCCAGTAGCAGGGTTGGTTCGATCTCAGTACAAGGAGTTCGTCTCACTGATCTGGGCCAATTGGCTCAGACTGTAGGGACTCTTGCTCGTTACATGGACCAACCTGATGCAGATCGGGATCTTCAGAAGTCATTAGAGTCTTTTTTCTTTTGTTGCTTCCAAACACTTGAATAAGTGGGAGGCACATTGTTTTGGATTGGTCTACATGATTACATGATAGTTGCTCATTGTTCATCACCCGTGTGATCACCTATGTGACAATGCTTTTATGTTGTATAATTATGATTCAAACCCTCATGAGTATCGACAGGTTGTAGTGAATTTTCTTAATCTTGTCTGGACACTCTTTAATCATACTTAAGTAGGATTGTACTCGATTGGTGGAGGTATGTTCTGAAAAGACATGGGTCAGGAAAATTAATGTTTTAAACTATTTTTCTTAACTTTAGCATATATCGCCATGCTTAATTTGGATGTTATTTTTTGTTCTTTGAGCACAGTCTTTCTTGAGGACAAGCAAAGGTTTAAGCTTTGGGTGGTTGATAACACTCAAATTCAGGCATTTATGCTACATATTTATTTATGGTTTTGTTTCATTATAGTCGTAATTTGCCCAAAATAATCCTAGATTCTTATCTTTTAGTAATTTATATATTTTCATAGATAAAGTTACTCAACTAGCTAATTTTGGGACTTGTAGGCACCGAACCTGAAAAGACATCAATTATCTGAGATTTCTCCCCAACACATGGTTTTTTCTATAGCTAGGCTTCCATCCATCGCGACCGTGACACCAAAAGAGACCAATATGCTCGACACGACCATGATGAGCCTGGCATGGCGGTGCCGAGGACAAGGGTCATATGCACATGTCTTGACCGAGGCACCTACCTCAACTGCGACACCTGCCTCGACCGCGGCACCTACGACGACCGTGACACCTACCGTGACCAAATCTCATCTGCCGCAACTGAGATGCTCGGCACGGCTGTACCGAGGAAAAGGCTCAGTTGTACCTGTCTCACCCGTGACACCTGCCTCGACTGTGACATTTGCCTTGATTGCGATGTCTGCCTTGACCGCGACGTCTAGCTCGAAAGAGACATTCGTTCGACTGTGACCCCCCAGCATGACTATGCCGAGCCAAGGAAAAGGCTCAGTTGCACCTGTCCCACCCGTGACACCTACCTCGACCGCAATGTCTGTGTCGACCTCGACGTACGCCTCGACCGTGATATCTGCCTCGACCACGACATCTACCTCAACTGAGACATTCATTTGACCGCGACCCCCGACACGGCTGTGTCGAGACAAGTTTCGTGATCAGGACAAGTGCCACGACCACTCATTACATACACTCTGTCCTCACCTATGAATACCCACCCCTCACGAGATGGAGAGGGGTTATGACATTTTAGAGGTCCTATTCTACGGTTCCAAATTTTGAGAGGTTCCACATTGTGTTCCACACATTCTTGGTTCCCAGATCCCCATGGGAGAGTTCCAAGGTCTAAAAGGGCTGAAGTGCTAATCCTACATCTGTTCCTCTTGTTTTCTTCCATCCATCATCATTTTTCACCACCATTCACCCATATCCTACCATTCCCAGCCATCTTCCACCTCCATACACCCACCAAGCTACTGTTTGGGGTGAAATCAAAGAAAAAGGAGGCGAAGGAGTCCAGAAGACCAAGGAGGATGACCCAAAGATGAGATCTGGCCTATACAGAGGCTAAGGAGTGAGGGCCACCTCTGCTCTATAAGATAAATCTCTTCTTCTCCTCCTTTCTTCTATTGTTCTCCTTTATTTCTGTACAAATGATGTTCTTCCATCTTTGTTCGGTGGCAACTATGCTTGTCCATGGCTAGTTGAGCTCCTTCTTGTCTATGTAGCCCATTTTGGGCATGTTTATGTACTTTTATCTTAAGCAAGTAGTTTTATTTCAGATCTAGTACATTTTCTATTCTATGTTCTCTTTGTGGTTATGATTGATAGTTTGGTTGATCTCTTTCTTGCTTGAACTTCTATTTCTGCCTATATCGAGAGATTCGTTGTAGAAATAGATAAGAGAAGATAGTTTGGATCAGAATCTGAAAAGAGGACGGTTCAAGGTGATCTATGCAGAACCATAGACTTAGGCACGGTCGGGCCCACTACCAAGTTCTGCCCAGATCACACATGTTCCTAGCATCTCAGAATATTCTAGACCTGAGAGGGTATCTAGAATATTCTAGGGTGCTGATTTTCATCCTCGAGAGAGGTTGCATGTCTTTGATGGGTTTTAGTCACGCTACGCGAAAGCGAGCGGGTTGAACCCACAGGAACAGATACCACAATACGTGGTATGTTTGGGTGTAGGTTGCTTTTGGAAGTGTTCGAGGGATGTCTACGCCCAAGAACAGGTACATAGACTACCCAACTTGTGGTTACATAGCCAGAAACTCCTTCGCTCTGATTAGTAGAATCGTATAGACTTTGTTTTGTTTTGTTTTGTTTATTTTGTTTTACTTTGTGACAATCTGCTAGACTAGTTTTAGCTCCATACTTTTATAGACTATCAAATTGGCTTAACTGACTTAAGAGCGAGGTCTTAAGCATCCTAAACGTCCCCACATCCCTGTGTTCGACCTGTACATCTACTTTGATCTCGTAATAAAGTTGTGGGCTCCTTGAAGGTTTTGGGTTATAAATCCAAAGTCCGATCACCCCTTTGGGGCCGATCGCAAGTGTGAACTCTCATCAAGCGTAACTCTCTAGAGTCATTTATCGAATGGAGAAGATGCCAAAGAAGATTCTTGTTGATGAAAAAGGTAATTTATTTGAAAAACCTAACTACTTTGCATGGATGCGTATAGATAGGTTGGTAAATAGTTTAATAATGGGATCGCTTACTGTGGAGGTTCTTGGGGTAGTTTTCAGTCTCTCATCTTTGTCTCAGATTTGATCCACTCTGTCTAAAAGTTTTTGTGAGTCTACTAAGTCAAGAAATTTCAAACTCATGGCCAAACTCCGTCGGATGAACAAAGGGAACAAGTTTGTAATTGATTGCCTTCAAGAATTCAAGCAAGTGTTTGATCACTTGCACACTATAGGAAAGTCTATCCTTGACGGTGAAAATGTATACTTCCTGTTGAGTGGATTAGGCACTAAGTTTGAGAACTTCACTGTCTCCATGATGTGATCTCCAATCGCTTCTTATAATGAGGTTGTATCTCTACTAAAGGATCTTGACATAAGGAGATCTCCTTTTGAATATGTTGTTTCTCCTAATTTATCTTTTGTTCATAAAAAACTAATTTTAACAATAGAAATGTTGGGAGAGGTGGATAGGCATAACAATTACTCACCTCAATAACAATTTTCTAGTCAAGGATCTTAGTCTTCACATCAGACCCCTCAATCTCTTGGACTCCTTGGAGCACTTTTTGATTAGTACTTCACCTCTCAAGGAAGAGGATTACATCCCATCATACGTCCCTTTGGGCCTCAATATTAGGGATGAGTACCTATTTTTTGCTAAATCTATCACAATTGAGGTCATGAGGCTTTCAAGTGCTGGAATATATTCAAAAACAACTACCAACTGACTAAGATCAAGATGTCTGATTGACAATATTTTAGATCAAGCTAAGCATCTTCCAGCAATACGCATTAGTGAGGAACATAATTTCAACCTAAATGAATGGCATGTTATCTCTGGAGCAACAAATCATGTTGCTCAGGAACTGGGTACTCTTCACAATGTTATTCCTTATAAAGTTTTGATTCTATAATGATTGGATATGGGAATTTTATACATATAACACATAGTGGTAGTGCTTATATTTGCAATGATAAGTTCACCAATCTAGAGAGATTGTTGATTTCCCCAGACATGACGGAGAACTTATTGTCTATTTCTCAGTTTTCAAATGACTATCTGTGTTATTTTCTCTTATGTAAAGATATATTTCTAATCGTTCATTTACATAGACACAAAATCTTAGCTAAAGGAGTTATTAGACAAGGGATGTACATTTTGCATTCATCAGCACACAAAGTCTTCATTGTAGTGATAAGGAATAAGAAAACTTCAGAAGTATGTCATAGAATATCGGGAAACATCAATCATGACAAGCAAAAGTATATCAAAAATAATAGTCCAATTTTCTCTTCTAATAAAATTTGAGACGTTTGTAATAGTTGTGCTCTTGGAAAAAAATCACAGACTACCATATTTCAATAAACATATTAAATGTGAAGTTCCCTTGGAACAAGTGTCCTGTGATTTGTGGGATAAATCTCTTGTATGTTCTAAATAAGAATTTCCTTACTATGCCGATTTTGTTGATGAGTGTTCGGGAATCAACTAGTTTTATCCTCTTAAAGGGACTAGCGGTGCAGCTTGCTGCCGACTTGTCTTCTATTTCGATATAATTTTCTATTTTTTATTGTTTATTATACAGATAATAGAAGTCTAATTACTATGCAAATTTGTTTTCTTCGTTTTCTGTTTCAATTGTGCTTTTACGGCTCCCCGCTTCACGGCTTCCAATCCTTATCTCGACATCTCCCCTCTTTCGTCTTCCTCACCCTGATCTAGGGTTTCATCCAATTCCCTCTTTCCGATTTATATTTATAAGTGTACATAATTATCGGTTCCGAACTAAAATATGAACATGAAGGAGCTGACTATTCAAATGAAAATGAAACGATAAACAGCGGCATTCTGAAACGGTGGAGCTCCCATCGTGTTGTAAAAGGTTGATTAGACTGAAGAATTGGTGTGCCTCGAGAACTGCTAAGGAAGAATTGCGCTGGAAGTTGGTCACAGAGACGGCTTGCTGATCCACATCATGTTTACTGGATCTCTCTATACGGACCCCGGCCCTCGGCCGTACGTGGCAACAACAAAGCCCTGAGGAACAGCAGCGGTATCTCCCCAATGATCCCCTACAGCACGGGCCCTCCCTGCGGCACGCATGCACCTTGGAACGGCGGCTCGTAGTTTTCTCTCCGCAGCGGCGACGGAGTTACCAAGGAGTTGCCATACACTTCTTTTAATCTAACTAGAGGAAGATGGCGGGTGTCCATGCCACTGCTGTGGGACGGCGTGGTGAGGGCGAAGGTGAGTTCGTGCAGTGATCTGTTGCAAGGTGAGGTCCTTCAGGCCTCACCTGTTGAATCATATTCAACGACCCGAGCGATACTCGCAAATTGCAATCAAAATTTGACTTCTTGCACATCTAATGAACATTTGATTTTGGTTTGACTTCTTGCACATCTAATGAGCTACGTCCCAAATTTTAGTGACGATGTAAACCACGAGAGACGCGGTTTTTACCTTTTAAGACAAACATCATTTTCCGGCGATCATGACACCATGACATCAAGTGAGATACCAAGCTCGCACAACGACTTAGACGTGTTGGGGCGATTGAATATGTAGGTACTTCTGATCCAGTAGACGCTGACATGTGGTTGACTAAGCTGGAAAAGACATTCAAAATCCTAAGCATCGCTGAAGAAGTCAAAGTTAAGCATGTAGTATACTTGTTGAAGGGTAGTGGGTGCCACCGGTGGGCCATAGAAGAGGAGAAAAGGTCAGGAGTTGTGATAGGATGGGATGAGTTTATGAGGGAATTTGTTAGCCGATATTTTCCAGAGACCTACCTAGATGAGAACATTTCTCAGTTCAAGAAGATTCGTCAGGGAGCTATGAATATCAATGAGTATGAATCAAAGTTTATGGAACTTCTGAGGTTCTGCCCGCACATGGTAGTAACGGACAAGGAAATGATTCAGTGATTTGAGAAGGGACTGAGTACGGAGTTGACTACTACAACATCATCCTTGGAGAATAGGGAAAGGTTTTCCACCTTTGTGAAATCTGTCAGGAGGATTGAGAGGTCTGCCATAGAGAAGTGTGAAGCTAATGCTAAGAAGCGACCTATTCAGTTTCAAGGGAAATCATCTGGAGGCTTTAAGAAGCTAAGGTTTTTCCTACCGCCGTCACAACCAAGGTCAACCTTCACTGAACCAAGATCACATGCACCATCATAGTGAACCTCGATTAGGGGTAAAGGTCACAATTTTCCACCAACAAGAGCTTGCAGTTCATCATCAGTCTCAATTACAGGGCCATTTAGACCACTTAGTGAAAGAATAAATCTGACCAGAATTTTTGCGTATCAGTGTAACCATAAATTGGATCCAATTTCACAAAGCGTAAATCGTTCTCTGTTTTTCTTCAGATTATAAAAATGCCAATGCATAATATTTTTTATAATGATTATGTCTGCTTCAAAGTTGATAAAGCATTAGATTAGTTGTATAACGATTATGGTTGACCACAACCTTGGTGTTTGCTGGCCTCTTCCCGGCCGGTGTCCACTTGAGTTGCTGTCGGCAGTTGTGACTGGTTCTCGAGGTCCAAACTGGGCGGGTGAGCCGCTTGGGTTCAGCGTTGACGTAAAATATTGGTCCTAATGTTAATGTTACTACAGTGAACCTTGTGGTGACAGACTACTTGAGAGGCGGCTTCTTTGTTTCTTCTGGTTCAAGATTTCCTACGTTCCTTCTAGTCTTTCTTTTGGGTTATTTTTGTAAAGTGATTTTCCTATTGTTTCAGGCAAACATAGTTATCCCACAATCGTGACATCTTGTGAGATGCCAACTCTCACGTCATCTTATTACCATTTCAACATCGATAATTGTTGCTTATGTCAAAAGAGGAATGCCAAGCACAATTTATATTGAGTTTATTCCTCGTAACTTGCGTTCCTTTCATATGATTGTCCTATCCTGATCTGAACAAAAAACTGAGATCAAGTCCGTCTCGGTAAATATTCAACTTTAAATAAAAAAGTTCAAACCGTCGATGTTCACTTGAGTTGTTTTCGTCCGTGGTGACTGGTTCACGAGGCCCGGACTGGGCGGTTGAGCCGCTTGGGTTCGGTGTTGACGTTAAAGGCTGGACTTGATGTTAATGTTACTACAGTGAATTTGGTGATGACGGACTGCTCGAAATGTGGCTTCTTGGTCTAGATTTCTTTTGTTCGTCGTCTTTCTATTAATCGGTGTTTCTTCCTCCTTTCGTAGGGTATGTGCTTCCTGTCCCCGTCAGTGGGTTTTCTACCTCGTTGGGACTTGATTTTTCTCTTAGGCCCTGTTTGGTAGGATGTTGTTGGGTGTAGTTTGATGCAAAGGAAAATTAAACAAACATAATCATACTTTTTGTACTGCTCCATATTTATTTGGTAGAGTGTAGTATAAGTTCTTTACTTTTGTTTGCAATTATTTGGTAGAATTTCCTTACAGCAATAGTTTGTATTGTCTTTTGTCCATGTAGCGGCTACAGGAAGCTCATTTCGAAAAAAATTGAGTTACTTTACTTGGTCCGGTTGCTCTCTCGTGCGCTAAATCATTAGAGAGAGGGAGAGAGAGAGAGAGATATCGTGGGGCAGAGATATGAGGCCAGGCCATTGCTATGATATCATGAGAACGTGAACGTGCTATGAGTGGGACCCCCGCACATGCCTCATTTGTCAACTGCATCCGACCACCTCTAGTTTCCCTGCGGTACAAATTCCCGGATTTGGAGCCCAAGTGAGTAGTCCGGTGGGCTTAGAAAACAATGAATTTCAGCTGCACTTTTCCATACCAAACAAAATCAAAGACAAAAACAGTGTTTTTAAACTCATTGAACTCAACATACACCCTGCCAAACAGGCCCTTAACTAATAAGGGATGGTTCGGTATGATGTAAAACAGAATAGTTGAATTCAAACGTCAGGAATTTGGAAGTTATTTTGTATGGTTGCACTCAAGGAGAAGAACTCCCTGGCTTCCAACCCACGGCCAGCCCAATTTTAGCCCAGGAAGCAATGAATTTGTACCGCACCGCGCCCTGCAACTATACTTTCTGGACACAAATAGCGTACAAAACACACAAAGCAACAACTCTACCAAATAATATCAAACAAAATCGTTACATTTAACCTGCACTCAACTAAATATATTTTTACATATGAATTCCGTCCTTTTAAACGTTTTATTTTGCAATTCACGTAACTATACTTGAGTACATCCTACCAAATATGGACGAATTCCTCATATTTGGTATTTTGGTGAATGACTTTAAGCAAGGAGGCGATCTCTTTTTGGCTCACCAATTGGCTACAAATGATTACCAATGGTTTATACTCAGGTTAAAGAATTCCTCATAAAACATTAAGTTTCGACGGAGAGTGATAAATACTCAAGTGCTCCTTTGACGTTCTAATATGAGCTGTAATGACTTGATAATGTTGAGGCTGGTCGCTATATGTTTCGGTGGCTTTCTTTCTTCTTTTATAGGTGTCGCATGGCTACCAAGTAATGGTTTAAATTGGTCATTCTGATTTTAAAAAATATATATTAATCCCTCATGTATATACTAATTTGCACTGCTATCTGAATCGCAAATTTTATGAGTTTGTCAATCCCGCGGTTCTAATTCAGAGATGAGTTTTTAATTTTGAAATATATTTGAATTGACAAAAACTAAACTAGACCCAATTTTATCACATAAAAAAATATTCTCCAGTTGAAGCAAAATTTTGAAATGTATAAAATGCTTGCATGTCAGTGAGCAGGTTTCTCCATAACTCAGATCAGATATGATTTCCCATGAATGGGGCATGCAAGCCCAAAGCCAGTTCCACTAGCTCACAAAAAGGCAATGCATCAATACTCATTGTAGAAAAATTATGACGAGAATGTTAACCAATGACAATATGTAGTGATTTTATGGGCATGGATATATGCCTTCATTAGAGTGATATCATGACTACTTTATAAGTGAGACTATGAAATATATGAACATACTTGTATGAGTAAATATATGATAGTGATCTTACACGATCTTAATAGTCTTCCGTAATTCAAGAAAGATAGATTCAATGTTAAGAGGATGACAACTTCAAGTTTCAATTTCAATATAGAAATCTATAACAAAGGGTATGTATGCTCATGGTAACATTGGTGACTTGACAAGTTGTAGTTATTCTCCAACTTATCCTTTTTACTTCGGTAGCAATGATGTATTGTTTGATACCAATCTTTACTTGTGATGTGTTGAACATCATTGTTTTCATAATAAGGAACCTACGGGGTCATGCACATACGGATGGTTAAATGAATGAAGTTTGCAATCACACATATGATTAGAATTTTTTAGAATCATGTACATGTTGATTTTTGCCCAATTGGGCCTCTAGGCAAGCCAGTCAACCAACACGATGATTTAATTCAGTTGACCAAATTGATTGTCAATCACCGGCTGATCACTAATTGGGCAAGTGACCAGTTGACTGACTAAATAGTCCATTCGGGGTTTGCATGTGTTTGAATAAAAATTGGAAAGAATTAATCAATTTGGAACCAAATTGAACAACATAAATTAGAACATGACCTACTAACTAAAGGGATTTGGGAAACTAAGTCGTGCAGTGGATCAAGTAGCTTAGTGTGTCATCCATTTGTTAGTGAATTGACTGATTGTGGAGTTTATAAGAGTTTTTTGGTTTGATCCTGATCGTGTTGTGATTAGGAACAATGTTGTACTTTTGGGAATCCAAGAAAATAACTTTCCTATATAAAATGGTGGATATTCAGGAGACACACACATTGTGAGGTAAGTTTTCTTAGAGTTCTTCCTATTAAAGAGATAAAAATTCACCATAAGGACAATAACATGAAATAGGAGGAGAAGGAGAGAGAGTAATGATTTCACATCGAAGACTCTAAGTTTTGCTTCCTCTTGGAACCAAGGAGGTGCACCAAGAGTTCCTACATCCATGTAGATGATGTAGAGGCTGAGGTCCTTGGACGGAGGATTGAGAACAAGTAACTTCTTCAAGCAGCTAACAAGGTGTTGATGAGATGACAAGACAACAACTACTACTTTATATTTGGAACCCAATGTGTAAGTTCTACACCAATATAAGATGAATCTATTTGTTAGAAAACTAATTTTCTCAAAGATCTATTCCATATCCCTTATATCTTTAATATCTGATATTTTATGGCTACACTTGGTCTGTTGACTAAGAGTTTTGTTGTAAAAAAATGTAACTCCAATGCACCCTTCTTTCCTAAAACCATAGAATGGTATCTGAGTCCGCATTGAATGCCATTAACATCGATTTGGGTTTCAAATTGCAAATGATTTGTTAGATGAATAATGTGCAGTTGTATCCATGTCAATCACTAATTATCATATATGGTATGATATATCTATAATACATAAACCAATGTGACGCCTATAGAAATGTTTTTTTATGTGGAGGTGGATATGGCAACTAAGTTGTTGTGGTGAATGTTTTGTTATTTGGAACTTATAATTTGTGGCTCTTGATTATGATCTAAATGTTTAACATGTATATGGCTTGCATGTCATGCCTCTCTCTCTACCTTCTCCATATAATATTTAATTCTCACAGTTAGAATAGAATGATGTATTGACATCATTAATGGACAACGGTGGGAGAGGAGAACACAATCTAAATCCCACACCGATAAGGAAGGTCCTTGGATGGTTCATGATGAAGTCTGAGTGACGGCTCCGTCAACAACTAAAGGACTGCCAAAGCAAGGAATCCAATCTAGTGTCTGGATTTTTTCAACTGATCAGAAAACCCTATTAAGGTAGATTTAGGATTACATTGAGACGTAAATTTTTAGTTGTTTGCTACTAAATCTTGGTGTTTCAAGATGGTGTACTATTTGTCATATCCTATTGTACCTCTTATGGTAATTGTTGTAGTTAAGGGTGAGCATCAGTCCAAAATCGGACTGGACTGGACCAGAATGGAATGGACTGAGGACCAAATTTTAACAAATTTATGGACCCCAGGCTAAACCATTTAAAAGTAAGACCAGACCGGACAAGATTGTTTAAATGTTGGATCAGAACGATATTGAACCATTTGGACCATACTCATACTTTTTATATTTTCATAACCTATTTAACAGTACTAATAGATGATCTTAATTATTCCTAACAATTATATAACATAAGTATCAAAAGTTTACACTACTAGTTGTGTATACATGTGAAGTGTTTGTGTTTGTGACATAATATGACTTCAAACATAAGGGTATTTTACAAATAAAATGATCTTTGATCTGGACCATAGTTTGACCTATTTTGAACCAGAACAAACGGCAAATCAAATTTATAAAAATTTTAGACCGTAGACTGGACAGACTGGACCGAACTCATACCATCCCAGGGCCGGACTAGAATGAACTGACCAGTCCAATCCAGTTTTATCAACCCTTATTGTAGTACTTGATACATACAATACTAGTATACATGTAATATCCCAAAATTTCAGTTATATAATTTATAGTTCTTAATGGGGTTTAATCATAAAAGCTAAATAATGGACTTAATAGAAATGAAAAAATAATGGGTTTTCCTATGAGAAACTATGTGTGGCAACCCGTTATCTATGTTTCATCAAGACTTAAGGGTTGTGAACCCTAAAATCATTTAATTTCTCATTTCTAACATGTCGTGCATATGCCTTTCTAGCGTACCTTGCGACTCTAACCATTACATTGTGGACGGAGGTGGTTGCACGTCATGGCATCTACATAGTCTTCCCCTCCATTGTGATCGAGTCTTTGTGGTAGAACACCAACTCCTCACGGAAGCACCAGGAATAGTTGCAAATCCAACCATCATCATCATCCACGTCTGTCGCAACACCCATGATGCCAATCCAGGAAAAGAAGAAGATAGGGACTGTGACCAACGACCTTCCACATTTTTCCATCAATAGTGATCGCCCCTGGATCAGTAGTCGCACACTCCAACATGCTATAATGCACCCAGTTATGCTGTGTTTTTCTCTAGATAGGGTTGAAGAAGAATGACACTACACACGAAGTGTAACCAACCTACCACACTGTGTTGATTCACCTAGCATCTATCATCACCATGTCGAGAACTAAGATTTTTGCCAAGAGAGCCCGATCAGAGCCTAATCCGTCATCTTCTGATGCACCCTATGTCTCCATGGTGCACTTCCCACTAAACGTAGAGGAGGGTGTTATCTTTAAGAGTCTTGCCTCTCATCGAGTAGTCCCCATCAAGTTTGCACACCTTAATGATATGAAACAACTAAGTATTTTCAATGAAGCTAGGGAGTATCTTATTTTCGTTGGCCAAGGTCTATGCTGCATAAATGGTGTTTCTACATACCCTCACTTGACCTATGAGTTTTTAATAACCTCCAAAGTAGAAGAAGACCCTTCTGATAATCATGAACCATTTTTTCTAATTTTGTTTCTTTTGATGAATAAATCTTTCAAACTGACTTTCACATGATTTTGCAACTTGATGCAATTTGATTATGACGGTGGTATCATCATGTCAGAGCATTTTGAGCCCATCACTTTCTGGTTCCAGATCACTGAAGAGTCCTCCTACAATCCTGCCAATGCTAGAGTGTCTCATGTTTACAACTTGATTCTTTGTTACATTCACCACCTTTTCAATACATGTATTTTTGCATGGAAGGATACACAAGGTGTAGTTGGAAAATTGGATTTGTTTTTCCCGATGGCTATGTTGCACAACTATCATGTCAACATCGGGTATCATTTCCTTTCATGAATTATAAAGATGTAGAAAGAATCAGAAGAAGACATCATGATAAGCGGTGTGATCACCAAAGTTGTTGTAGCTTTGAAGCTTGATATGTCTACTATTGAATCCCTAGATGGAGGGGAACATGTGGATTGTGATTCTCTCATTTCATACGGCCTTCTGAGTAGATATAAGAATGAAAAATATTTTCATAAGGTCCACAAAAAACCTCCTGTCATCTAGTTGCCAAACCCTACCATCAAAACTATCAAAGACAAACCCAATTGGAGGTATTTTCAAAATAAAGGACCTTCTGTAGGTGTACAGCCTAAGTCTTCTTCTACAGGAGTTGATGTTCCACCACCTCCTTACAAGGGTACATCGACAAACTTCACTTTGAGGTACCCAAACATGAGGAAACTCTATGGGTATGTTCAACACAGATTTGATGATCAAGATACTTGCATCTCTCATCTCTCCCAATAGTGCACTGGTCTGTCCCAAAATGTTGCTGAAATCCACAGCATGGCGACCAGGATGGACCCCTGGCACATCTCTTAGGGTCATTATGGCTATCCTCCACATCTATCTCCACCTCTAGTACCTTCCTCCTCCATGGTCATCATCGACCCCACCTTATTCCCAGAGCACATTCAGCCTCCCAAGGAGGATTTTGAACCCCCTTTTTGATGCACATGAGGTATCCAATTGTACAACTCTTGAGTTTGTTATGATTAGTGAGGACACTACTCATAGGGGGAGTACAACTGACCGATAGTTTTAGTTTTACTTTTCATATTATTTGCTTAAGTCATTTGCTTATGTCATTTAGTTGTTGTTTGCATTTTTTGCATTTCTTCTCACATTCTTGCATTATTACTGAGTGAAAAGTTTTGATCAATCTTCCTGATTGCTTGAACCATCTTCTTACATTGAGATAATGGCTATATGATGATAGTTGGGCATAAATCATCCTAATTGATTTTTTTTGAAATTTTGGCTATTAATCTCCATATTTAGGCATTTAGCTAAACATGATATACAATTCTCTCATTCATGTTCCTAAAATCTATAATATTCAAATATCTTTGACTTTTTCAACTTTATAGCTATGAGTAGGAATAAGATGACTTTGCCAATCCTATAATACATTTTTCACTACTCTACTTGAATTTTTCTACAAAATGAATATCTTCCTTCATGACTTGAAATATGGGAGGGTGAATGAGCACATGACTATGTGGTTCCAAAGAAGAGCCAACATCACATAAAAAGGGAAAATTATGATCTTCATTTGAAAATCCAAACCCCACAAAATATGGCTAACTCTCCCATGTCTTCACTAACGCAATGAAGGTTGGGGATTATGTCTGAAAGAGGGAAATAAATTCCCAAATGGTAATCCACATGTGCACAAGCCTATACTAGAAGTCGAGTACCACACACTGAAATCAAAATCAAAATATTCTTGAATAACAATTTCATTCTAAGAGGATGAAAACAATCATTTCATTGAGCCTTGTGGCAAATCATTATATTTTTTTCTCTGTCATCTTATTTCTACTAATCTCTCTAGTTGATTCTCTCAAAGCAAACTAAATGTCTATTTGAACTTAAAATCTTATCTTGAGAATTAGAATCGATTTCATGTTTAGTTTCATATCAAAATGATGAAAATTGCCATTTTGAGATCTATCAATTCATATTCATGTGGATCTTATTTTTTCCCATCTTTTTATCTTTAGCCATTTATCCAACTCTTTTTTCTTGAGGACAAGCAATGGTTCAAGCTTAGGAGGATTTGATGTGCAAAAACCATATTACATTTTAAAACCATTTTAGTTGCCCATTTTCACTCAATTTAACCATATTTCTACTCTAATTTTTGCTAGAATGTTTATTTCTTGTTGATCTTACTCATTCCATGGTTTGACGTTGGTACCCCATATTCTACTCATACTGAAGGGAAAATTCCCAAAATCCAATCAATTTGGCATTCCCAAAGTCTCCCCAAATGTTGGAGTTCAATATTCAACAGATAGCAAACAACAAGGCGTGTGGAAAACTCCACACAATGTGTGACTCTTAGACAACAAACTCCTCAGTCAAGCCAAGCTATGGCATATTGCTCAGCTACATGACGTGGCTCATAAAATTCAAAATTTGTTAGAAAGTCTCCCTTATGCCGTGTGGCCATTCCACACGGTTGTCACTTGCGATCGTGGCCCAACCAAAGCAGAAACTAAATCTCACACAACTTGTTGACTGATATACATGTCGTACGAGGCATATTTTCTGTACATTTTAGAAAAATTTACTCATATTCATTATACATAATAGACCACTCCCCTTGGGAGGTGGATCATGTATCATTTAGAGCGGTTTGAGACCTGAGATGAGCCTAGAGCTTTGGAGTGGCGATTTTGGAGAGTAAGCTTGGGTTTCTCAGGAGAGAACCCATTCTTGGCTTCATTTCTCTTCTCCATTCCATTCTAAAGTTGTGGAGAGAAGGTTGTTTAAGTGATGAGCTATTGTAGAGGTGAATCTCCACATGTTGGCCAGAGATTTTCATCTATTCTTCACTCATGTGGATTTGTTTATTATTCTCTCTCTACTCATGTTTCTTTCAATGACTTACCATTTGTGCCTGTATTTTCTCAACATGAGTGAGTAAACTCCTTTTCTTGGACATGAGAGAGTAGCTCCCTTGTCATGACTCATGTGAACTCGAATTTCATATTTGATATTAGTTAATTTTCTATTTCAAAACAAGACATGATGTTTATCTTCATGTATGTATGTCTGGCCATCATGTTTGCATGTTTTATTCTTCTTATTATTTTCTAGGTAGAGATATTAAGAGGTAGGGAATAGTCATTTTGACAGCATGTCCTTGACCATGGGAATGAGAAGGATTTGTTGAGGATCCAAGGTTGTAGTTTAGATCTACCTGGGAATTCTATATAGGATTGGGACTATCTTATATCATTGGGAGATGTATTAGATGACAAAAACATAACTTTGAGAAGATTGACTAATATAAATTGAATTTGTAGTTCTTTATTGGGTCATGATGTGGAAGTAAAATCCCATATTCAATATTCTTGCGATCTAATTTCAATTATTTTCCGAGTGGTTAGTGGTTTTAATTTCTTTCGTATTCATAATTTAGTTCGATCCAAACCCAATCTCTTAATTGTAACTGATTTACATTGTAGAAAATTAATAGTTTTGCACCTAGATAGCCTAGCTCCATGTGGTTAGACCTCAACTGCAATTGATCCCATATACTTGCGGGTGATTGACGAGTTGAGACAGTTAATTATTTAAAACTTGCTTACCTTAGGAAATTAATAATTATCTTTCAAGAATCTTCCTACAGGTTGTTATGAGGAAGGGAGAGTTGTAAAAGAAATTTGAAAATTAAATGATAAAGGAATCCGTAAAGATATCAAAGTCTATTTTCCCTCAAGTCATGAGTTTTGAGTTTTAAAACTTTCCAAATGGAAAATTTGACTTCAAATTTGGGTTCGTTGGGTCCTGGTTGGTCTACTTGCTAATTTTCATCTTATTTGCACTGTGTTTACTACTCCAATTGGATTTGAATATAAAAAAGGATATCAATTAGATGTCACTTTATTCAAAATCCCATCTAGGTAAGGTTTCTCAACATTATCGAAATGCATGATGTCATACTTTGAGAGGATTAGAATTATTTTCAATATCATCAGATTTGGATCTGACAACAAAGAAGTGATCACCTACCTCGCATTGTTTTAGGAAACCATCTGTACAAAATGCAGAAAAATGATTTCACAATTTCTCCCTCCAGACTCCATATTGCTTCGAGATCTTTTTTCCATTATGTTCCTTTTTATCATTTGCATTACCTACTCAATCCATGTCTCTAAGTATTCTGGATTACCCTAATCCTTATTTTCCATGCTTTCAAATCCCCATACCCAGAAACCCTAAAACCAAACACTATATACATCGTGCCCCACCCTTATAAGTACCGCCCCTTGTCATAAAAGTTTTCAATGTTTCCAATTGAACCTCAAGAAGTCTTTGTGTTGCCATAAAGCTCTATTTCTTTTCTGTGATTGCAAATGCTTCCCTTGGCTAACCTGACCTGATTGCTCTCTTGGTGAGTTATCTCGGTCCTTCCTATTCACTTTAGTCTTGCTAAAATCGAGAATCATATAGTTTATTGGATTTCCCTAATTTTGCTCCTGGGCTACTACAAGCATGGCCAAGGACATGGCATTGGGTCCCAAGGAAGACAACCTCTCCTTCATTTTACAGTTATGCCCCCTAATTTTCTTCTATAATTAATTTTTTTGGGTGGGTATTTTTCTCAATCGTGGTGATTTCATTTTAATTTCTCACACTAAGGAGCATATGAACTTATGATAAAAATACCATTAACACGGTCTAAAGTATTAGATATCATACAAGGGTGACTCCTTCATTTTCAAATTTATTTATTATATTTAGAAATTAGTAATATCAATAAATCTAGTAATCCATTAAATTGCATAACTAATTGTAGGAATATCGGAAAAATAGAAATTAATTTATTCTGAAATCTAATATTTTTCTTTATTTATTGATTTAGTTTTCATTGACTGATTCCAAAGTTGTAAAGTCTGGATGTTTAGGGTTTCAAACTCTATTACTCTCTTATCACTACTACAGAACCTACCTTTAGTGTCGGTTATTTAAGGCCTTTAGTGTCGGTTTCTAAGCGACACCTATGTGGGCGACACTAAAAGCTCACACATTATGCGTCGGTTCCAAAACCGATGCCCAAACTTTTCGCGCGCCACCGAAATCACACTTGTTTCCTGTGGCGTGAAGGTATAGGCGTCGATTATTAGATAAGAAACCGACACCATATACCTTCGCGCCACAGAAAGGGCGCCATCTTGGCTACTATCAGCGTCGGTTATTAGATAATAAACCGACGCCATATACCTTCACACCACAGAAAGGGCGCCATCTTGGCCTCTATCAGCGTCGGTTATTAGATAATAAACCGACGCCATATACCTTCGCGCCACAGGAAACAGGCGTCGGTTATTTATATAAAACTGACACTATAACTTTGTGTGTCGGTGTTATACAAATAACTGACGCCTATTGTTTTTTTTTCTGTCAGTCTGCAGACCTGCTGTGGCTGGTCGCAGGATGAGAAACCTGCAGTTAACTGCAAGTTTTACGACATCCATTGATATCAGCCAACAACAGGCCACAAACCTACAAATTTAACAACAAAAATATTCACACATGCATTTAGCAATACAACCTGCAGTTCCATTTTATTTTCACACATTTAGAAACATTCATGTAGCTAGCAATCTGTAGTTCCATTCATTCACATTCACACATGTAGAAACATTCATATAGCAACCAACACTTTCATTCATTTTCAGTCAGACACATGTAGAAACATCTAGACATGTAGAAACATTCACACATATATTATAATTCAGAAATTCATTTACAAAATATCATTCTTTAGTCATTATTCGCTATCAACATCCCAATTATATTTTAAAACCCCCACTATTTGTATGGCTATTGCCCATTCTTCTCTTACTTCATTTAATTCTCCCATCGTATAGGGAGCATGTACATCTGGTAAGTCCGTTCCTGTAGTGGGGTCAGCTTTAAACACATGTAAAGAGAATTATGTATATATATAATTAATGAGCTATAAATAAGATTGATATATTTCATATTATCTAATCAGACTATATAATACCTGAGCAATACAATCGATGTCCATACAACATGACAGACTAACACATATATAGTACATAACAACAACAGCATCGAATTTACATACAACACTAGCTTAGTACATATATAGTGGGACTAAGGTGACGATCCCACCTACTAAAATAGGTTACCGACAACTACATGTTACGACTGGGAGGTCGTGATTCAGCAACCGTATTCATTAGCAGGAGGACAAATAGATCTACCTGCTAATGCATACGGTTGCTGAATCACGACCTCCCAGTCGTAACATGTAGTTGTCGGTAACCTGTTTTAGCAGGTGGGATCGTCACCTTAGTCCCACTATATATGTACTAAGCTAGTGTTGTATGTAAATTTGAAGCTGATGTTGTTATGCACTATATATGTGTTAGTCTGTCATGTTGTTATATGAATCTGAAGCACTTGTGTGTGCTGCACTTTATGTATTGTATCTGTATCCTGCTTCTCTTCATTGGGGCTTCTTTTGCTGTTTCATGGCTTGCTGCCTATATATCTATATAACCTTTGGCGAATGCATGCATATCCTCTTGGACCCATTGTGTGGTCGTAACATGTAGTTGTCGTTGAGCATCGCTGATAGCCTAGTTAGTTAGCACATTGATTTGGTTAGTAACAATAAAGGTTAATCTTGAATAGGTGAATACATAAAAACGTATATTAATTAAATTGGGAGTGGCGCTTAATACCTTGAATTCATCTGTTTTTCTTTGGGTAACAAACTCCTCCCAGTCTTTGGGGTCCAAGTAGTTCCATTGCTGTGTGGCTTCCTTCTTCCTATATTTATTTTTCAAAGAGAATACAAACAAAAATTATTAGTGTAGAGTTAGTGAAATACTGATCAATGTCTAGAATTGGAATCAATCAAGAACCTATTCTCATCATCGCGTATGTAATCTCAGGTGAGATTGGTCCTATAGTTCTTTAGCACCCTCCCATAATGTTTAGCATTTGTATTAACTAGAAGATAATGAAACATCAAATCAGAAAATGATATTGATATTAAAAAAGTAAACATTTAGCTTCAATAAAAAAATATAAACATGCATGCCTCTAAAATTGTGATCTTTTATCAATTAACAATCCCTCATTGTGATCTCCACGCAAATATAAGTCATAATTAGCTTCAATGTTTTGTGGAGTTGGCAACCCAACTGAGAATGGACTGGAGTCATCATATTTATCATAGTACTCTTCTTCATCTATAGGATCTTCAATGAACTGTCTTTTACCATGAAGAACAACCGACCATTTATCATTTGCAGGATCATCGATATAAAATACTTGTTTTGCCGGTGATGCCAATATGAATGGTTCAGCCTTCTTGCCAATCTTTTCAAAGTTCACTAAAGTGAAACCCAATTCATCCACTATAACTCCTTTGGTGTTATCAACCCAATTACATTTGAAGAGCGGAATTTTGAAATCTATGTAGTCAAATTCCCATATCTCTTCAATGACACCGTAATATGACATTTTAGCTTCACGTGGACTCTTATCCTTTGCACTTGCAAAAAACATAGTCGATGCTTGAAGGGTGACCCCACTGTTTTGGACGACACTCTTATCATCTTGGCGCTTTGTGTAATATGTGAATCCATTAATGTCATACCCTTCATAAGACATAACAGTCAACTTTGGTTTAAAGGCGAGGCATTTGATAGTTTTAGTAATATCATCTGGTGTTTCAGATAGTTGATGTAAGACTTTATCTTCAAACCACTTAATAAAAGTCTTGTTATGCTCTCTAGCAAGCCACATTGTATTGGCTCGAGGATATTGTCTTTTGATGAAATTGGTATGTTCCTCGATATAAACGTTCACTTCGTCCATGTTGTGTAAAATATACAAATGACCTTGTTCCAACTGCTCACGGTTGATTACTTTCACACGTGATCCCAAAATTCCTTTGCCAAATAGCTCGTCAATATTCTTATCATTATCAGGAGTGTCATTACCACTGAGAAAGTCATTGCAGAAATCCATCACATAACCTTCAATAATACTCCCTTCAGGCCGATAACGGTTTCGAACATCACCTTTAAAAATGCTCATGTATCGTTCAAAGGGATACATCCAATGCAAGAAAACCGGTCCCAAGATTTTCACTTCCCTAGTCAAGTGGACAACAAGATGTACCATGATATCAAAGAACGAAGGAGGGAAATACATCTCAAGCTGACATAGGGTAACAACCACTTCTCTTTGCAAATTATCGAGAGTCTCAGGGTCAATAACTTTGCTGCAGAGACTGTTGAAAAAGAAACAAAGTCTGGTGATTGCAAACCTTACATGCTTCGACAATATAGATTGAATTGCCACGAGCAATATTTGTTGCATTAGAGTGTGACAATCATGAGATTTAAGACCTATCAACTTCAAATCTTTCATTGATACCAATCTACGGATGTTGGATGAGTAACCATGTGGCACCTTAACATTTACCAAGCATTCACAAAAAGCTTTCTTCTCCTTTCTAGACAATGTGTAACAAGCGGGAGGTAAGTATGTTCTTTTATTACCCATTTCACGTAATTTTGTTAATTCTGACCTTATTCCCATTTCACGTAGGTCCAGTCTGGATTTTATCCCATCTTTAGTCTTACCTGGTATATTTAACAGAGTACCAATGATGCTATCACAGACATTTTTCTCAACGTGCATTACATCGATACAATGTCTGACTGTCAAAGAACTCCAATAAGGAAGATCCCAAAATATTGACTTCTTCTTGAATGAAGAATTGTCACTCTATGTAGTACATTGTGATCTCTTACCAAATTCATTGACAAAGTCTTTTACTCTTTCATAAACAACCTCCCCTAGTATAGGTTTAGGTGCACTGTGTTCCTCATTCAATCCATTGAATGCTTTGCGCTTCCTACGATACGGATGGAATTTTGGAAGAAACCTTCGATGACTGAGATATACATTCTTACCGCCATGTTTTAGTCTTGTTGAATCAATGTTCTCTTCACATATGGGACACGCTTTAGCTCCTTTGACACTATATCCAGACAAATTCCCATATGCTGGAAAGTCATTAATAGTGCAAAACAACATAGCATGCAAACGAAATGTCTCTCTTCATGAAACATCATAGGTCATCACATCTTCACCCCAGAGTTTCTTTAAGTCATCAATCAGAGGTTCAAGATAAACATCGATGTGATTTCCAGGTTGTTTAGGTCCCGATATCAACAACGACACCATTACGTACTTATTTTTCATACACAGCCAGGGAAGAAGATTGTATATAACAAGCATGACTGGCCAAGTGCTATGTTGGTTGCTCAATGTCCCGTACAGATTCATCCCGTCTATACAAAGCCCAAGTCTTAGATTCCTGACTTCTTCACCAAATTTAGGGTACAATACATCAATCTTCTTCCACTGTGGGGAATCAGATGCATGTCGTAGGATCCCATCATTATTTTTCTTAACATCTGCATGCCACCTCAAATTCTTCGCATCTATTAGATTGGAAAACAAGCGTTGAAACCGTGATATTATAGGTAGATACCACATCACCTTGGCAGGAGAACCAGTTTTGGACTCCCCCGAAGTCGTCAATTTATACCGTGACGCACCACATTTTGGACAATCTTTCAAATCCGCATAGTCCTTTTGAAATAATACACAATCATTAGGGCATGCGTGTATCTTCTTGGCATCCATTCCCATTGGGCACAACAATTTCTTTACCTTGTATGTTGAAATTGGTAGCTCGTTTCCTTCAGGAAACATTTCTTTCAACAAAGACAACAATGACGTGAAGCTTTTGTCGCTCCATCTATTGTTAGCTTTCAACTTATACAATCTCAACACATCATTAATCTTTGTAAACTTAGTACAACCTGTGTATAACGACATCTCAGCATCATGCACAATGTTTCTAAAAATGGGAGGTGGATCGGTGTGCCCTACCCCACAACTATCCAGCATCGCATCAACGATGTCTACTGGAACTGGTTCATTCACATCTACGTCATCATAGGCAATTTCTTCTTCCACACAAGCACTGCTATCGACATCCACTGGTTTTGGGTTTGAAATCTCTCCATGCCAGTGCCATTCTGTATAGCCTTGTATAATCCCGTTGCACATGACATGAGTTTTGATTTCATCACCGGTGTTGACTTTCAAGTTGTTACCGCAATGCCTACATGGACAGTAGAACCTATCTCCAGGTTGTTTCCTATGTTCCTCGGAAAATCTAATGAACTGGTCAAGACCAGAAATAAACTCTGGGGTGCAGCGATTGCGAATGGACATCCATGATCTATCCATTCTATGATCAAAGAGAAAACAAGTATATATTAGGACAAGAGTAGGGTCTAGGGTTAACAAATACATGTGATGTCATTATTATATATAATAAATGTGTACTACCTATCCATTCTTGAACACCTAATCTCACTAGTAAGTGTATAATGTGTATTGGGTTTTCAAAAAAATTTCGGCAGCATTTCCCCACTGTTCTCCAAGTACATATGTACTTAGAGAACAAACGGGGAAATGCTGCCAAAATTTTCTTGAAAACCCAATACACATTATACACTTACATCCTAAGCGAGATTAGGTGTTCAAGAACAGTCCCAAACCGGGGACTATCCAAGATTTACTCCTAATGAGTAAATCTTAGACGGGTTTCTAGGCCAACAAATAATGTGTAGTCATTCTTATACCTAAAATCCTAGTTCTTCAAGTTAGGGTGATTATTGATGTCTTTAAAAGCATGATTGGCAATTTAGGGAAAAGTTCATCAATTACATTCCAAGCATGTCACATGTGTGCATTACAGTTCATCATTAAGCAAGAAGGGTGATTAGGATTCTCACCAAGAACGGGTTTTGATTTTCTATACAATTTTATAAAAAAATGCACATGTATGCATATATATACTATACTTAAGTTAAAGATATAAGTAAAGTAAACTTACCCAACATATACCATATGAGTAAGTATGTCATATTAAAATAGACTATACAATATGATAAAATAGTAGTGTAATCATACAAATGGGAACATTCATGGGAACACACACTTCAGTTATAAGCATTCATGTAGCAACTTTCAGTTCCATTCATTAATCTCTTTTTACGTCCACACATAGGGGTGTACCCCTAAACAGTAACTAAACAAAGGGGTTGGTGTACCCCTAAACATGCACATAGTTAAAAAAACTATTAATACAAACAAGTCTAGATAGATAGACAACTAAATACTACACCAACATGGTCCCGCATCAGTAACTTTGAGGACTTATCATTGTGGCGATCTTCTCCTGAAGTTCAGAATAGAAAGCAGCTATGAGTATTGATTGCTTTCAAACAAAAAGTGTAAACACAAATTTTTTGTGTTGACAATTATATTTGTTAATTGGACTTACCGTGGTCTTTTTGATGATGAAGCTGTGTCACGAAGCTCATCACTGTATTTAGATGAATCTGAACTGATAGGGGCCTCAAATTTAGATTCCTCATAGATGATATCCGACGTCGTGCGCTCATACCGCAGAAGATGATCGGGGGTCTCGTAGTTGTTGTTGGTTATCCAAACTTTGATGGAATTATGACCAACTGGATGGAGAAAAAGCCTGTTGCAACAGACCACATGCATCTCTCCAATCCAATCATGCCAACCGGATTTTGATACAAGATTTCCCGCCAAATCATACTCAACCTTGATAACATGTGAATAATTGCCAAAAGTTAGGGTCACTTTACCAGGCATGTAGTGTCTTCCTTTTAGAAAATGCCAATGTTTGGGTATGACCAATTGGTTTAAGGAACGATCATCTAGGATGATGTCTAATTGTTCTTCAATAGGGAACGTTAACATTGACATAGAGGCCCAGTTCATAGTGACTGTTATGGGTGGACAGAGACTGCATAATATTAGTATTAACAAAGTGTAAGTACATATAACGATGTTATATATTTTTAGAAAAAGTTGTATAACATCAGTTAACCTTTTATTGCTTGTCATAACCAACTTTATTATGGTAGACATGATAGCTTGAAAAGAAGTCTACATATGTACTTAGAGAACAAACGAGGAAATGCTACCGAAATTTTCTCAAAAACCCAATACACATTATACACTTACATCCTAAGTGAGATTAGGTGTTCAAGAACAGTCCCAAACCGGGGACTATCTAAGATTTACTCCTAATGAGTAAATCTTGGATGGGTTTCTAGGTGCTTACTAAAATAGAACCATTATATGGAACTAATCCTACATTATACACATACTTTTCCTGAGTAAGATAATGTGCACTTCATGGAATTATTAAGATCTGAATATATATAAGTTGTTTCTACCTACTTTGATGGGATTTTATAACATTCGAGTCTTCCATTTAAGGCATTAGATGCATATATTGCAGTCCATTGTGTTGAGATAAGAATCCCATGTGATACACACGATTGAGAATCTTTCACGATACTAGGAAAATACACAACTATATATTCATTTGGGTGTTAGACATTCATTTAGGTGTTCCTGATAACTCATAGGTATGCACAACTAGACAACTGTGGAGGAGCAGTACTGGAGGAAGCATACCTTTCGGTAGCGGCGGTGGACAAGTAGGCGACAATTGGCAATTTAGGGAAAAGTTCATCATTTACATTCCAAGTATGTCACATGTGTGCATTACAGTTCATCATTAAGCAAGAAGGGTGATTAGGATTCTCACCAAGAACGGGTTTTGATTTTCTATACAATTTTATAAAAAAATGAACATGTATGCATATATATACTATACTTTTTGGAACCATACTAAACACCCAAATACTTTATAACACAACTATAAAACAATGATTATAGCTAAACTATTAAACAATAGACTTGTCACACATAAAACACCCTATACAACTATAAAACAAAAAAGTATTAAGATATGCATGATACAATAACTATTTTGCATCACATTACAACAGACTTATCATTGATACCTTACTAACTTATTTCTACATTTACATATCATCACTTGATCAAAAATTACATGTATTGTATAGACAATAGAGGATTTGACTCAGTAGAAGCACAAAATCAATACCTAAACCCTAAACACAAATAAGTAAATAACTTTAAAAAAAAATGCCCAGCAGCTGCTTGGGCGTGCCTTGGCACCGCCCAAGCAGCCGCCGGAGTAGAGGAATAAGGAAGAAGGTAGGGCAGGCGGGCATACCTTGAGGGCAGAGGAGAGCAGCGACCGAAGCACAGAAGCCACCGGCAGAGGCGGCGGCAAAGAGAGGAGAAGCGCCGACGAGGACACAGAGCAGCGGCGGCGAGGGCACGGAGTAGCGGAGAGGGCATGGAGCAGGAGCACAGACGGCCGCCGGTGAGCACAGAGGGCAGGAGAAGGAGCAGGAGCACAGCCGCCGGTGAGCACAGAGCAGCGGCGAGGGCAGGAGCAGGAGCACGGCAGCGGCGGCGGAGGAGCAACGACCGGCGGGGGCGAGCAAAAAATCGCCGGACCTAACTGAAATCGGGAATGAAAAAGGGAAAGGGGAAGAGAAGCTCGCGCTGGTGAGCTATTAAGTTGACAATAAGTGTCGGTTATTCTAAAAAATCGACAAATAAACCAACTGTGTCGGTTCTTTTCCAAAAACCGGCACCTATACTAGATTATAGTCGTCGGTTTTTAACTAAAGGACAACCGACAACTATTCCTGTCTCGCGAATACCCTTTAGTTGTCGGTTATTTATTTATGAACCAACGACATATGTCAAATTTTGGAGGTAATTTTTCGCTGGAATTTTGGTTTTAGCGGTTGATTTTAGGTGTCAGTTTTTTATTAATTAACCGACACTTAATAAAAGCGGTACCCGTGTCTGGTCGACCTTCACAGATTATATGTCGGTTTATGTTATAAACCGACACTATAGAGTTTAGGTGTCCGTTTATGTATACAACTGACACCTTGAAAAGTGACTTTATAAGCCATTTCTGTAGTAGTGTATTAATAATTTGAGGAAAATTGATTAAAGTTATGAATTTACACATTCATGATGAATTAGTAACATAGGAACCTCTTCCTACATTAGAATCATGAACTAATCTAGGGTTTTTCCACGTTTGCATTTCTATAATTTCATCATATGCGACATAATTGAACCCTAATTGGTGCAAAAATATTATATGTGAGTTTGAGGAGATTTTAGGCTTGATAGGGTAGTAGTTGGTCTCTGATCCAAACAATAAAGTTAAGGTATGTACATTTTCTCAATTTATCTAGGCATTACTAACATTACTACTAAACTATTTCTCATATGAGGCATATCTTCAATAATCCTTGTGTATTATTCTATCCTTTTTAAAATCCTATTTCCTTGAGATTATTTTCTTGATTTGATACTGAATCCATGAGATCTTATAAATGAGAGTCTCTTACCTAATTGTATTAAATTTTTGGATAATCTCATCCTCTTTATTTGAGGAAAATTAATGTTGACAAAACATATTTATTTCCTTTACATTTATTTCATGTTCGGTAGACTATGCTAATTTTGAGTAGTAGCATATTTGCACTAATATTATATTTGGGTGCGCCTTTATAAGAGCCCTGACCTGGGTTTTGGGCTGACCCTATTTGGTTTGGCTTGAGTAAGAGATTAGGAACTTGCTCTAATCCTTGGAGATGTTTTTAGAGCTTGTGGAGATCTTAAGATTCTAGTTTGAGCTTGTTTGGATGATATTTGTGCCCTATGTGCTTATTTTGGGTCAAATTGCAATTTACCCATTTGTGAGGGTTATCTTGCAATTTGCAAATGTAGAGTGTTCCTTCTTTGTTTTGGATTCATGAGAGAGAGTATGTTATGCTTTGGGGTGCCTTGGTTGGGCCTTGGATGAGTGGTGACATCACTAGGGGTGATTAAGGTTTCTAGGGTTTGCTTGGTTTTGACCATGTGTACCTTATTGAAGGTGGTGATCGTTGTCTCGACCTTCAAAGGGTGTATTGTGAGTGTCTAGACTGTGAAACCTTTTCTAGGTGTTGTTGTCTTGACCATGATTGTTATGACCCATATAAGGGTTAGTCAATAAATACCTCGAATTACGTGAAATACCCCAATTAGTGTTGAGTATCAAATTAAATATCATGGTTAATCAAATAAGTTAATATGTGAATCAATAGTTGAGATGAAATCATCTGAGGTATCTAATGACAATTTCAGTGTTAATTGTTGAGTTAAGTTAAATGCCAAGATGCAATTGGTACTTTTACTAGTTATGATAAGATACTAATTAATATTTCTTGATTCGAGGTCGTAATGGATTCCGTGATCGATGTTTTGCAAAAAGAATCATCTGATTCGGACCCTCGAGGCAAAAGTTACATCCTTTTCAGTTTTCTTGGACCTAGGTTGCAATTTTTTTCCATTTTCAAGGTTAATAACCTTATTCCATTCTTTGGTTTCCCTTTTTACACCTATTCTCTTCTTCACCCAGCCGACAGAACAGAACCGACTCAGCGGCCCGATAGAACAGGAAGGGGAGCTCGCGCCTAGGGCGATGGAGGGGCGATTTGGGCGATTCTGGGGCTTCGAAGCCTCGCCTCCAGCAGCGCCTAACCCGTCCGTCCCCATCTTATTCTTTCTCTTCTTCCCTTCCTCTTCCAGTCGTGCCCTAGCGGCGCCCATGCTACGCCCAACCTACTATGTTGCAGCATGGCTAGTGGCACCCAACGACCAGCTAAGGAAGCTCTTGGGTGAGCTTGACCGGTGAATTACCTCCGCCTACCCTCTTCCTTCTTCCTCACCCTAGGAGCGCGTCACCACAACCAGACTGGGCGCCGACCTGCAGTAGCAGTTGTCGGCTGGCCAGCTGCAACGGGCGGCCATGGAGCTGGTTAGGGAGCACAAAGCTCCAGGAAAGAGCGGCGCCAAGTTTGATAAGTACCCTGAGCAAGATTCCGCGGCCATTAGCTTCGAATTAGCACCCAACCGAGCCTCCCTTTTCACATGTGCATGAAGGAGCTGTTGCTTGCAGCAGCATGTCTGACTAGGAACAACTTGGGCGTAAGAGGCATTTAAGTGAGGTAGTTCTGACTTCGGCATATAGTCTTGATCATGAATTCGTAGCCTTAGTTAGACCTAGTTGTTGTTTGAATCAATTTTAGATTCGTGCATGATGCTACTGTTTTATTGTAGGTCAGTGTTTTGGTCGGCCAAATTAGGTATGATTCGGCCGAGTTTCATTTATAGGAAATCAAACAGGGATTCGATCGGCCGAGATTGCAGACTGATCGGCCAAGTTGTCAGCCGATCGACCGAGTTGCCTAGACTGATCGGCCGAGTTTCCGGCCAATCGACCGAATTCCCAGATTGGTCGGCCGAGCTCCAGAAGAGTGAGTAGTAGTTCATTTAGAAATCATTATATAACTCAATTTAAATGCTTAATTACTTCTGTATCAGTTAGTATAACTTTTAAATAGTGTAGTACATACAATAGAGTATGTTAGATTCATTGGAACTTGAAATACTTGATATGCTTAATGAAAATGATGAAATTTCCTGTATTATAATTGCAATGTATTTGCTGATTTAAAAGTAGATGTTTAGCATTGAAACTGGATAAATGATACTGAATCATGTTTAAGGATGACAAAGGATATACATGTGTTTCAAGTGAATATTCAGAATGTGCAGTAAGTATGGAATGTGATATTCTTGTTTTAAATGGTTATATGTTAATCAGTTAATAGACTTAGGTGCCCTAGCACCGTAGAACCCCTTTGACAGATATGCTTCTTAGGGGTGAAACTCGTGTTGCAACATTATCCGTGCGGAGTCATGGAGACACGAGGACAGAGAGGCAGTGTCCAACAACAACGCGTGCGATGTCACGGTGGCACTGGAGAAAATTGGGGGTTATTGCAACAAGATCCGTGCGGAGTCATGGAGGTAACCCCGTGAGACTCTCCGCCTGTGTACTCAGGTTAGAGGAGGAGTCTAGAGCACTCGATGTAGTGCAGTGAGGCCGATGAGCCTGAAGGTCGATGAGCCTGGGGTCCTGTGGCAGAGCAGGGCTGGCGTCAGACTTAACATTTCCCGGGTTTGTCGCTAAGTCTTGTATGGTGGGATCGTAGTTCGCTACAGATCTTTATATGCAGGGTACACTGCATATGATTAGGGCATAACAATAATATAAATATGTAATCATATAGGATCACAGTAAATTAATATATTCGAACTTTTGTGCCAATTCTATATATATCTGTTTATTTGTTTAAATATATGTTGTTGCATAGAAATGTGATTATTATCTGCAAATCTGCTATGTCATTAGAACTGCCCTGCTTGTACTGCACTTATGTTTTACTTCAAATTTTATAAACCTGATGAGTTGTTTAGTGATAGCTAAGTGAAATGCTATTCACTGAGCGAGTAGGCTCATACCTCTACTCAAAACATTTTCAGGTCATCAACATCACAGGAATCTGGAGGATCCTTTCATCCTAACGCTCAGTCTGTAGAAGGTTTATGTAGTTAGTAGTTAGAGGTCTCTTAGTCCTTTCCCCTCGATCTTTGGGACAAGGTGTGGGTGAGAGAGAATGTGTATAAAGATGTAAATTAACTGTTATGAATTATTTTATGTCGAACAATGTAATATGCTGTAGACTTTCTGTATATTGCTAGTCAGTTTAATAAAAATGCTTCCGCAGTTTGTTTAGTTTCATTTTACAGCATAAATCAGATTATCCTATTAATGTCTTTAAAATGTTTTAAAAGTCATGAGTGGTTTGGCTAGTGTGTAATCCCTCCGTCGCGCCCTAATCTCGTGATTAGTGGGTAATGCGAGATCGGGGTGTGACAGCTTGGTATCAGAGCATAGGTTGAGTATATGAATACTCTAAGTCAAGGTCAGGGGACGATAAGAGACCAATAGGATTAGGACTTAAGTGTCTCCCTTCTAACTGCAATTTTCTAATAGGAAGTGTTCTGTTATACTATTGCAGATGGCAGGAAGAGGATGTGGTCACGAGAACAAAGTAAAGAGTTTATGTTGAATCGTCAGGGATCATTAGGGTCGAAAGATAGAGTTATAAGTGAGAAAAATAAGAAGTGATATGTCTTTAGTTCTGGGAGGTCTGAGTGTTTAGATACCCTGGCTAGGTGTCTGAATACTTAGATTGACCAGTATCAAGCTACTCTGTCTGTTCTTCTCTGGATGCCCTGGCCAGGTATGCAGAGGAAGGATAGGCTAGAGAGAAACCCTAGAAATCTTAGGATTATGAGATAAGAGACTAATGTATGAATAAGAGATTACATATAAGATGCGATTCAACTCTTGTCTATTATTTCTTATTTGATTTAAAGATCACTAGAAATGCTTTTATATGCATGAAATTAGATTTTTCAATTTGTAAAGTAAATATGATTCTTTTATATTGTTGTGTCATGAAGTGAATTGTTTAATGTTTGTTTTCTTTGTATTAAAGTAGACCCAAAATTATGTATTAATGAGTTTGCCCTAAGTGGATATTCTTTCCACATGTTTAAGATTAATAGGGGTTGATTAATCTCGAGTATCTCTTGGCTTCAGGACTACAGGTTCGGCCTGGTCCGGCTGGCAGGATGCGTTACTGGGATCTAATGACTCCTATTAACAGTAAAATAAGAATAGACTCTGGTTGAATTAGACCCGTAACATAGTGAGAATGTATATACACTAGGATGTTTTAATTATGATAAGAAGTCTAAGTGTTCTTTTGTCTTGAGAATTAGGGTTTGAGAAGCATAGACCCTAATTGGCCCAAATTAGGGTTTTAATGACATATGAATACAGAATTTGATAAATAGAATGTCATACTAAATGATTTTTAGTATTTTATGTGTAACTCTGATATGGCTAAAATTGGGATATGATTTGTATATATAAAATGTAAACAACATTGGAAAATATCAGAATTTTTGAAGAATGTTCTGACTTGTTTATCGGCCGAGTTTCAAACTCGACCGATCACATTTTTAGAATGATATAGCAGTGTGGTAATTGAATTTTATTTTTTTATTTGTATATCCAATTGATCTCAAATTTTAACTGTGCTTGAAAAACACAATTTTAGACACTCTGTTAAATTGGAGTAATTTTTGGATGACTTTTGATCTCTACAGTGAGGGTGTCGGCTGAGTTTACAACTCGACCGAATCTTCTGCAGACTGCAATATAGCAGTGCACTGTTTGATTTTTATTTATTTATTGGTAACTAGAAATGATTTAAAATGTTTACTGGAGGCCTGAAACTTCATTAGGTATAACATATAAAATTTTCAGAATTTTTGGAGCTTCTGTTAGCTATTTAATAAACGAATTACAGAAACTATTGTGAAAACTGAATTTTCAGCCAGTATAATTAAAGTTGAGTGTTGGGTTAATATGCTATTGACCCAAGCAGCTCAAATTGATCTATATGATCGACCACACACACACACAATAATGCTATGATACTTATATGGACCAAACCCTAGAATGATTAAAGTTGTAGTAGTTTAAGGGATATCACTAGTGATGTAACCTTGAATACTAGTATCTTTGTAAAATAAGACCTTGAGATTTGTTCTATGAAAAGTAAACTGGCTTTGATAGTGATCTAGGGTTTTAAGGTAGCTAAACTGATCGGTACATGAACAACATGAAATGACTTAGAGAAAAGAGTAATACATAAACTTGAAATGTAACAATAAGAGAGTAGCATAGAAAGCGGAGTATTATCCGATATATGATCTGAAGATAGTTGATGTAGTTCATGTTTTTAAGATATGGCGTCACTATCTTTATGATGTGACAATAGATTACCACCCTGGTAAAGAGAATGTGGTGAATGATGCTTTCAGCAGAAAGTCAAGTTCAACAACTAATGCATTCTCTATGACAGGTTTCAATAGAGACTTGTTAGTAGAAATGTGGGAGTTGAACTTAGACTTAGGGGTGACAGCACAGAGTGGTTTGATTGCACAGATGCAAGTCAAGCCTACTTCTTGTGATCAGATCAAGGAACTACTATAGGGTGATAGTGAGTTAAACCAGACCATGCATGACATGTTGTGTGTACCTCGAGATAGTGTATTGAAAGAAAAGATTCTTATGGAAGTGCATGTATTGATGTATGCTATGCTTTCAGGAAACACTAAGATGTATATGAATCTCAAGTAGTTGAAACGGATGGTCAGATATGCAGAAGGATGTAGCTGAGTATGTGGTTAAAAGTAGTGTGTACCAGTAGGTTAAGGCTGAACCCTAGAAATCTATAGCTACCTTGTAATCTTTTTCTATGCCTGAATGGGAATGGGAATTTATCACAATGGATTTTGTGGTAAGATTACCCAGGACACCTAGAGGTTGTGATTTGATATGAATGATTATGGATAGACTAATTTAGTCTGCTCGCTTTCTTCATATTAAGTCAACCTTTGATGTCTCGAAACTTGACTAAGATATACATGGATGAAATAGTTAGATTGCCTGGTAATCCAGTTTCAATCATATCATATTGAGATTCTAAGTTCACATTTAGGATTGTAGAAACAGTTGCATCGTGCTTCGGGCACAAAGTTAAGATTCAATATAACCTTTTCAACCGCAGACGGATGGCCAGTATGAGAGAACCATTCAGACTCTTGAGGACATGCTGAGAGCATGTGTTTTGCTTTTCAGTAGAAGTAGGGATGAACATTTAAGTCTTATAGAGTTTGCTTAGTGTGAATGTTGAGTTTAGAAATACACAACTGATAATGGTACGGTTTGGGTATAAACCCAGACAATACAGATTTAGTAAACCATTAGATGCATGATTTCAAGATAGTAAGATAGCATTAAAATATGTAAATAAACCTAATTGCATGCTTCCTGTTATGTTAATGTGTATGACTTAAAATTTACATAAATTGGCACATTTCTCTGAGATATTATTAGAAATTCTCAAGTACTATTAAATATTTGTGATATGGTATGTAAATAACACTTAATTGAGTTATGTGATGCATAAACTAGGATTTGGGGTTAATATGCACGTACTTCGAGAAATTTCAGACAATTGATAAATAGTACAGATGGTTTCTTATAGGTGAAGTAAATTATTCTTATTGGTGTAATAAGATGTTCAATTACATGAATTCAGTATGTATGTGCCAAAATTGATTTGAGTTTGGGATATTTATGAATTTTTAATCTGCCTGCATGCATGATATAAAGATTACTCAGTAATTACAATGATTTGAAATATACTGCTCTGCCAGTTCTAGAATGATACCGTATTGTGATTTGAACTACAATCAAACAGATGAGATAACGGAAACCCTAAGAGTAGGGTGTTGCCATGTGACTAGTGAATGAGATAACCCTAAGAGTAGGGTGTTGGCATGTGATGAATGAATAAGGCAAAAGAAACCCTAAGGATAGGGTGTTCAATGAATCAAGTATTTTGATATCAATTTTCAGTATGAGATGTAGTGATGTTTAACAGTTAAATTGCATGATTTTATTTTAGTACCAAATTGACATGCATTCTGTTTATTTAAGAAATTTCAGTTTGTCTGCAGGTATAGTATAATAATTTCTCGGTAATTACCATAAATTGAGATACTGTTATAATAGTTCTACAAAGACAATGTTTTGTGGTTTGATCTGGAATCGGATCAGATGTGTCCTAGGTTGAAAGACCAATGCAGATAGTTGATCAGAGGATCAAGAAAACTCAAAATCGTGAGAAACCTTTAGAGAAGGTTTTGTGGAAAAACACAACCTAGAGGAAGCCACATAGGAGTTTTAGGGTTAGATATGCATAACAAATTTCCTTTTCTCTTTTAGGAATTTTGGGACGAAATTCTTATAAGGGAGGGAGATTGTTATGACCCATATCAGGGTTAGTCAATAAATACCTCGAATTACGTGAAATACCCCAATTAGTGTTGAGTATCAAATTAAATATCATGGTTAATCAAATAAGTTAATATGTGAATCAATAGTTGAGATGAAATCATCCGAGGTATCTAATGACAATTTCAGTGTTAATTGTTGAGTTAAGTTAAATGCCAAGATGCAATTGGTACTTTGACTAGTTATGATAAGATACTAATTAAGATTTCTTGCTTCGAGGTCGTAGTGGATTCCGTGATTGATGTTTTGCAAAAAGAATCATCTTATTCGGACCCTCGAGGCAAAAGTTACATCCTTTTCAGTTTTCTTGGACCTAGGTTGCAATATTTTTCCATTTTCAAGGTTAATAACCTTATTCCATTCTTTGGTTTCCCTTTTTACGCCTATTCTCTTCTTCACCCAGCCGACAGAACAGAACCGACTCAGCGGCCCGATAGAACATGAAGGGGAGCTCGCGCCTAGGGCGATGGAGGGGCGATTTGGGCGATTATGGGGCTTCGAAGCCTCGCCTCCAGCAGCGCCTAACCCGTCCGTCCCCATCTTATTCTTTCTCTTCTTCCCTTCCTCTTCCAGTCGTGCCCTAGCGGCGCCCATGCTGCGCCCAACCTGCTGCGTTGCAGCACGGCTAGTGGCGCCCAGTGACCAGCTAAGGAAGCTCTTGGGTGAGCTTGACCGGTGAATTACCTCCGCCTACCCTCTTCCTTCTTCCTCGCCCTAGGAGCGCGTCACCACAACCAGTCTGGGCGCCGACCTGCAGTAGCATTTGTCGGCCGGCCGGCTGCAACGGGCGGCCATGGAGCCGGTTAGGGAGCAGAAAGCTCCAGGAAAGAGCGGTGCCAAGTTTGACTAAGGACCCTGAGCAAGATTCCGCGGCCATTAGCTTCAAATTAGCACCCAACCGAGCCTCCCTTTTCACCTGTGCATGAAGGAGCTGCTGCTTGCAGCAGCATGTCTGACTAGGAACAACTTGGGCGTAAGAGGCATATAAGTGAGGTAGTTCTGACTTCGGCATATAGTCTTGATCATGAATTCGTAGCCTTAGCTAGACCTAGTTGTTGTTTGAATCAATTTTAGATTCGTGCATCATGCTACTGTTTTATTGCAGGTCAGTGTCTTGGTCGGCCGAATTAGGTATGATTCGGCCGAGTTTCATTTATAGGAAATCAAACATGGATTCGATCGGCCGAGATTGCAGACTGATCGGCCGAGTTGTCAGCCAATCGGCCGAGTTTCCGGCCAATCGACCGAATTCCCAGATTGGTCGGCCGAGTTCCAGAAGAGTGAGTAGTAGTTCATTTAGAAATCATTATTTAACTCAATTTAAATGCTTAATTACTTCTGTATCAGTTAGTATAACTTTTAAATAGTGTAGTACATACAATAGAGTATGTTAGATTCATTGGAACTTGAAATACTTGATATGCTTAATGAAAATGATGAAATTTCCTGTATTATAGTTGCAATGTATTTGCTGATTTAAAAGTAGATGTTTAGCATTGAAACTGGATAAATGATACTGAATCATGTTTAAGGATGACAAAGGATATACATGTGTTTCAAGTGAATATTTAGAATGTGCAGTAAGTATGGAATGTGATATTCTTGTTTTAAATGGTTATATGTTAATCAGTTAATAGACTTAGGTTCCCTAACACCGTAGAACCCCTTTGACAGATATGCTTCTTAGGGGTGAAACTCGTGTTGCAACATTATCCGTGCGGAGTCATGGAGAGACGAGGACAGAGAGGCAGTGTCCAACAACAACGCGTGCGATGTCACGGTGGCACTGGAGAAAATTGGGGGTTATTGCAACAAGATCCGTGCGGAGTCATGGAGGTAACCCCGTGAGACTCTCCGCCTGTGTACTCAGGTTAGAGGAGGAGTCTAGAGCACTCGATGTAGTGCAGTGAGGCCGATGAGCCTGAAGGCCGATGAGCCTGGGGTCCTGTGGCAGAGCAGGGCTGGCGTCAGACTTAGCATTTCCCGGGTGTGTCGCTAAGTCTTGTACGGTGGGATCGTAGTTCGCTACGGATCTTTATATGCAGGGTACACTGCATATGATTAGGGCATAACAATAATATAAATATGTAATCATATAGGATCACAGTAAATTAATATATTCGAACTTTTGTGCCAATTCTATATATATATGTTTATTTGTTTAAATATATGTTGTTGCATAGAAATGTGATTATTATCTGCAAATCTGCTATGTCATTAGAACTGCCCTGCTTGTACTGCACTTATGTTTTACTTCAAATTTTATAAACCTGATGAGTTGTTTAGTGATAGCTAAGTGAAATGCTATTAACTGAGTGAGTAGGCTCATACCTCTACTCAAAACATTTTCAGGTCATCAACATCACAGGAATCTGGAGGATCCTTTCATCCTAACGCTCAGTCTGTAGAAGGTTTATGTAGTTAGTAGTTAGAGGTCTCTTAGTCCTTTCCCCTCGATCTTTGGGACAAGGTGTGGGTGAGAGAGAATGTGTATAAAGATGTAAATTAACTGTTATGCTTTATTTTATGTCGAACAATGTAATATGTTGTAGACTTTCTGTATATTGCTAGTCAGTTTAATAAAAATGCTTCCGCAGTTTGTTTAGTTTCATTTTACAGCATAAATCAGATTATCCAATTAATGTCTTTAAAATGTTTTAAAAGTCATGAGTGGTTTGGCTAGTGTGTAATCCCTCCGTCGCGCCCTAATCTCGTGATTAGTGGGTAATGCGTGATCGGGGTGTGACAATGATGGTCTAGGTTTGTCTTTGATCGAGACAGTTGTCTTCTAGTAAAGTGTCTCGACCTAGTGTTTGTGGTGATCCTTTAATCTCGACCAGGTGACGTTTTGGTACTTTGTCTTGACCATGTGGTGTATCCTTGGTGTTTCATGACCAAGACCATGTGTTGGGGACCATAGGTGGTCGAGACCCAACATAGGTTGCATCACCATCTCATGCATGTGTGTTCTAAGTGGTTGCATGTTGGTTTCTTGGGGGCATAGGTGTCCCTTTGGAGCCCTATCTTGTTCACAACTCATATGCACCCTTATTCTCTCCTCCTTTGCTATATAAACCCTCTTCTCTTCATTCAAGTGACCCTTTTCGGCCTTCCTTCTTCCTCCTTATCTTTTGCTCGTCCTTGAGCTTGGTGGATCAAGGAAGGTTGATCCTTAGATCCTTGGTGATCAAGATCACTTGCATGTGGTGATTCTTGCTCATCTTCAACCTTGGTAAGTGTATGCCTTTACTTGATGGCCTTACCTTTGATCTTCTACCCCATCTTCTTCTCATTTATCATCCTTAGACCATGGATCCTCCATGGTGGCCATTTTGAAGAGGAACCCCTCATCACAAGGGTCATAAGCCATGTTTTGACAAGGTGGACCCAAGTGTGGGGAAGTTTCCCTCTCTCCTACTCCCTCCTTCTTTTGGTTCGGCCTAGAGCTCCTTGCCCTCCTTTTCTTGAGCAATCTTTGATCTTCGTGTCTTCTTCTTCTTAAGGTGATCTTGTAGCCAAGAGTGGAGCCTTTGGTGGAGCTTCATCATCCTTGGTGAACGTGTGCTTAGAGCTTGTGATCCTTGGAGTTGATCTTCGTTAAGGCGGGTTTTATAACTATCTACCTCCTCTATGATATCACTTTATTCACATGCATGTTGCTATTTCTCTTTCTAAATTATCCTTCTAATATGTTGGTAGATGATACCATGCTCTAGATCTTTAATGTGGGTGATTATCATGCTTGGGTTTATTTAGAATCCGAACCCTAACTCATGGAACCCAATTTTGAGAAGATGGTGCATGTGTGACCTCTCTCCTATGTTTTGATCTTGGTTTTGGTCACATGCTCTTGTGCCATGATGTAATACTGATTTTAGGTTCTATTTTGAAGGTGTTGAACACAGATTTATCTTTCTTGTATAATGTTCTTGTATGGTGCTTTTACTAAATATGTTTTTATGGTTTGGAGGTCGATTATGTGTGAATTTTTCATCCGTGATGATGATGGGTTTCCCTTGGCATTATCTTCTATTTTGGATGAAGTCTCTATCTATTTTTATGGTGTTTAACATCTGTTGAGGTATCTTGATCTTGGTAATTGAGACACATGGTTTCTCCTTGGCCAATACAAGTCTCTTTGGTGTTGCCCTATGATTGAGGCTCCTGGTCTTTTATTTGGTCATAACATCATGTTATGGTTGATACACATGTTATCTATTGCGGTCGTGACATATTTATGAGGGATGGTGGCCTCTTGTGATGAGTTTTACTCTCATCCATGGTGACGAGTGTTCCACTTCAACTCTATTTTAGTCTCGACACCGTGTTTCTACTTCAGCCATGACGCCTCATTTTGGACCTGGTCGAGACGCCGATTGTTGTATGGCCGAGATGCTTAATCTTGGATCTGATTGCAACTCCTTGCCTTATTTCATTAGTGACGCCCTATTGTAGATTGTTTGTGAAGCCAATTGTGTGTGGTCGAGATGTCTAGTCGTGATGTGTCTTGGTCACGACCTCATTGGAGTGTCTCGGTCGTGACATTGTTGGAATGTCTCGGTCATGACCCTTGTGTTGATGGGAGGTTGAGACACACATGTGTCCGAGTGGTCAAGACCTTTATGTGTGATGATAATTCGTGACACATGAAGACATGGTATGGCAATCTCATATGTAAATGTCAATGTTGGTTGATACTCAATGAAGGATGGATAGTTACTTAATCATGGTGATAATGATTTGCTAACCCTAACATGATCCAAGAAAGTAGGAGGTTGTGTATCTAGTGTTGGTGATTGAATAAATCTATAAAACTCTAATTGACTATACATATAACCCTAACCTTAATGTTGGGCCATGTGATGTGTTTGTTTCTCTCTCTTAAAGAGGTTATAATATTATGATGTTTTTTCTCTCCTGTTTATAAACCTCTAACGTTGATGATGAAATGAATGCCATGACTTGTGTATCATATGGTGATGATTATGGGATGTAGGGTGTTGGATGTAAGCCTTGATGAGACATGATGGGATCCTATTGATGTGATGGGTCCTAAGACCTGGTGAGGGCTTGATGTCTATTGTGAAGTGGTATCCTATGGTAATGCGATTTGGGGGATTGATATATCCACAATGATGTGATAATGGTGAAGTGTGACAGTGATTATGGCCTTGTGAATGGCAGTGCTACAATCTTCTGTGATGTTGTGACCAATTCACACCTTATATGTTTTGTATCTTCTATAGTTGTACTATTTCCCTTATCTTAGTAGAGTTTATTTTGGATGTGTACATTGTAACTTGATTGATGCTAAAAGTTACCTAGTTGGAATAATTAATCAAGTAGAACCTAATCATATAGTTTTCCCTCGACATAGATCCATTCCAGTGTCAATCCCAGTGTTGGATGGTGAGATGGTTTCTCCCCTAGTAGAAGCCTAGAGTCGTATATTGTTGAGTATACACATTCACAATATTGGTTGTGGGCCATACCCTAGAAAGAGTGAGGCTACAGGCTGTAGCTCAGTGATGTGACTCAATGTTTACTTATGATACTTTCATAGGATTGGTTGCAGACCATACCCTGGCATGAGTGCGGTTGAGGGTCGTAGCTCAGTTTCAGCAGAGCTATACCTATATACCAAGGTAGGCTAGGCTATTTTGCAATTAGACTTGATATGTCTTTGTGGTGTTCTCTCGTGCTGACCAGGAGATGTGGGGAAGTCATGGATTCAGGCTCTTCCTTAGACCTTGTATTGCACTAATTTCGATTTAACATTGGTCAGTTGGAGTAAGAGTGGTATACCTCATCTCCTTAGGGCATAATAAGAGACATAATATAGCCATGTAGTTTATTTGATAGGGACAAATGCAGATAATATTGTATGAGCCCTTGCCTTGCTTTGTAGAGTTTAGTTTATAGAAAATATACATGTTCTTAATATTCCTTTTAAGTATATTAATTATTCTACTTCTCAGTAATAACTTCTTAGTAGCCTTGTCTGCTTTATCTGTTGAATGCTTATCATTTACTTGAATCTACTTATCTTGTTTATTACTGTATCTACCTGCCTAGTTATGTGCTTTAATAGACATTAGCGGAGAGTTATATCTCTTGTTGGAATGTTTGGTCTCACCCCCAGTGTTTCCACATCTTTTAGGTGTTTGTGCATGACGAGGTGGAGATCCTACAACAGAGGAAGAGAAGCAACAAGAGCAGTATATGATAAGGTTGGATGTGTTTCTAGTCCTTTGGTATTAGACTCCTAGAGTCGTTCCTGTACACTTATGTCTTGGGGGTGTTTTCGATGTGTTTTGTAGAAATGTCACTGATATGAGGTTCGTGGCTTGTGTATGGATATGGCGTGTGTACATGTATGTATATATGGAACATGTATCTCATGTCACAGGTTGATGATAGGAAGGTTGAAAAAGGTGATGTAAGCACCTTATGATATCTTTTATGTAGTAAAATGTCATGTTGTGGACTTTTATGTCATAAGTTTTTAGCTTTGGTGCTTTGAGGAAATCTATTTTAATTTCATGTGTTCCTAATAATCTTCTTGCTTACTATTAATTCTATGTTTGGTTTTGAGTAATCTCAATTTGTGTGGCTCAGGGCGTCATAGTTAAGTTGGTATCAGAGCTTTAGGTTCATTGAGTCTACAGGGATCTAGGACTAAAGTTTGTGTATGTTTTAGTGTCATCCAGTCTGTCTTATAGTGACTTCTACTTATGTAAGAGAAGAAGAAGAGTTGAAAAGATGGCTGGAGAACACAAAGAACATGTTGTTGAGAGTGGTGTTGCTACACTTGGAGGTGGTGGAAGGCAAAAGGAAAGAGACGAAAGGGAGCTTGATGATCCCCAACCAAGTCATGTTGGAAAACTCTGCCTTTCACTCCTTGTTCAGGTAGGTCATGGCAACAATGACACATATGGTGGATAGAATGCTCGTTCCTCAAGTGAGAGTAGAAGTCCCCAATGTGGAATCTCCAGTCTCAGGGAAGACTTTTGAGTAGTTGAGGTGAGTTGTAGTTGTGGAGTATGCTAGTACGGTGGATCTAGAAGATGCAGATCTTTGGATGACAGAGTTGGAGAAGGCCTTCAAGTTCCTTAACATCCTCGAGGAAGAAAAAGTGGTGCATGTCTTATATCGTTTAAAAGTGAGTGATGACCATTGGTGGGTCATAGAAGAGGAGAAAAGGGAAAGTGTTGTGATCGGTTGGGAGGAGTTTCGATGTGAGTTTGTTAGTTGATACTTCCCTCAGACCTATCTTGATGAGAAGATTAGCCAATTTGAGAGGATCCGACAGGGATCCATGTTGATTAATGAGTATGAAGAGAAGTTTATGGAGTTTTTGAGGTTTTGTCCTCACATGGATGCTACAGACCAGGAGAGGATTGGATGTTTTGAGAAGGGTTTGAGTACAAGGTTGACGATGCTAGAAGCAGCTTTAGAGAATAGAGAGGTTTTTCCACGTTCATGGACTAGTTAGGAGTATAGAGAGATCCATGGTTGAGAAGCATGAGAAAGGTGCCAAGAAGAGACTGACACAATACCAAGAACAGTCGTCAGATGGATTTAAGGAGCCTAGGTTCTCACCACCACTGACACATTAGAGAGCAGTAAGCCAGACACAGTGGTCACCAAGTAAGAGCAGAGGCTGCAATTTTCCACCTGTTGGAGCCCACAACACATCTTCTATGTCAGTGGCGGGGCCGTCTAGGCTATAGTATGAGACCACGACTTTCCATAAGTGTGGGTAGGTAGGACATTTGAGGTGGGAGTGTCAAGTGAAAGGTGATGAGGTGATCCAATATTCTAGGTAGAGTCAATAGGGTTTGCAAAGGGAGTGGTTTAGCAGTGGCAGAGGATGTGGAAAAATGTCACAAGCTGGTTCATCTAGACATATGATGGCTAGGTTTTAGGCCTTGTGTCAGCTAGAAGGGGAGGCCAACTCGCTAGCAGATACAGGTCAGATGAAGTTATTTCATTTTGATACGTATGCTTCTTCTTTATAGTTGTTTTGGTTGAGCCGAGTAGGAGCATGAGTTAGAGATGCAGAGGTAGTGCTCGACTCTTTTCACTTAGGATTTCATGGGCGAAATCCATGTTAGAGGTTTATGTCTTGTAAGACTCCTAACCTGGGTTTTGGTCTAACCTTATTTGCTTTGCCTTGAGTAATAGCTTAGGACCTTGCACTAATTCTTTGATATGTTTTTAGAGCTTGTGGAGAGCTTAAGTTTCCCATTTGAGCTTGTTTAGATGATGTTTGTGCCGAAATGTGCTTATTTTGGGTCAAATTGCAATTTACCCATTTGTGAGGGTTATTGTTACAACCCCAATTTTTGGATTTATATTGATTGAAATTCTTTTTCTCAAATAAAATGTACATGTATGAAAATTGTATGATATATGTTTAACGAATGAGTTTCTTTTGCAATATTTTCTTTAAATGACTATATTCATGGATCCTAATGAGTTAGTGAGTCCAATGTGATAAAAAGGGAAGAAAAGACAAAAGAAATCACATAATATTAAAAAGGTAAAAAAATAATGATAATGGTGAGAGTTTTATGTGGAATTCTCTAGAAAGTGGTATGGATGACCTTTATTGATTAGGTTTTTAATACACTTGATTTCTAATAAGAAAAGAAATCATAATAAAGAAAGTAGAAGAGAAAGAAAGACAAAATGTGAATTTCAATTGCAGAAATGTGCCTTTTGATTAGATAACTTGCATATGAAAAAAAGTCTCTTTTACTTTTGAATTTCATTCCCAAACTTGGCACACAAGTAGTTTAAGTTATTATGGACTTTCCTTTAAAATATGGGATCAAACGGATAAGAAATTTAGGAGATATTATTTTTTCAAAGATTTCCTGAAGTGGAAAGGAAAAGAAGAAATACATTAAATGTCAGTAATCTGATTCATATTATAACCTTTTCCGATTCTTTTATTCTATCAAACAGCTCAAAAGCCGTTGGATCTTTGTTCTGATAGTGGGTCAGTTGTCTCCTAGCCGAGGAAGGGAGGAAAAGGGGAGCTGAGTTTTCCTGGTCGAATCCTTCGCGATCCATAACACATAAGAATTGGGAAATGATCCCAACAAGTTTAGGGGATCGATCTAAGTTGATCTACCCCAAGTATCTCTGGGTTTTTTTGCCTATAGGTGTTTTACCCAGATCAAGATCTAAGGGATTTCCGGCCTCCATGAATGGATATATATATATATATATATATATATGTATGTATGTATGTATATGTATATATATGTGGCCCTAAAGTTACTCGGAGGTTGTGATTTATTTCTACGGCTTTGGTCGAGTTCCACGAGAAAATATGTGCTCTCAATTTCTCTGTTGATCTCGTTGCTCACCCCTATCATCACGAGCACCTTGTCAAAGATTTAGAAAGTCATCTGCTCATCTCCAGCCACACCCAAGGCAATTGGGGACCACTGATGGCTTTGGCAGGGTGAGGTGAAGGCTGAAGAACCTTTGTATGGTGTGAAGGGTGACAAGAGCACGGAGTCAAAATAGGAGTTGACCCCTGTTCACAGTGTACCAGTAAGGCGAGACTCATTGGAGGAAGAAGATGAGGAAGGGTAGAAATACATTCCTACCCTAGGTGCGTGACAACTCAGATTCATTGGCGTAGGGGGAGGAGGGTCATTTTGCACCCTGACTTGGGTTTCCACCCGAGCGGGCCACGTGTAGAGGTGGCTGCGGCCAACTGGCTTAGTTGATCCAGGTGGAAATTAGGTAAAAAGCTACCTTTTATAGCATGGCTCATTCTGATTGGCTATTTTATGCTTAAGTTTGTTGGAATTTTAATAAGTCATAGGATGATCAGATGATGACATAAGATGTATGAAGATTTATTCAAAAAATGCAAGGAACTCAAAAAAATGATCAAGGCCTAAATCTGCTTGCAATTTGAAAAGTGTATAAAGAGGTCATCTCGAATGGTTTTATTAATGAAAAATCCTAAATTTTGATGATAATTGGATCTAATGTTGTTCCCTAAGTATTTTGAGTTGAATATTACATGTTGTTAATAAAAAGAAGAAATAGATCTAAAAGGATGATCTTTATGCATAATTGGCTTAATTTAGGGTTCCATGTATATGAAAGTGTGTTAATGGGCCTAGAAACCCTAATTTTGGTAATTATGAGTTTTAATGGTTTTAACTAGGAAAATCCATAAGCAAGATAGTGATATGATGTTCATAAGCTAATTTGAGAATAAAGACCCTTCATGAGGATAATTTATGTAATTGGGGTTTTTATGAGTATAAAAGATGTTTTAGGGTTTGTTGACCTAAAAAGGATAAAAGATGAGAAATATATCAAAGAAACCCTAAATAATCCTAATAAGTCTTAGAAACCTTAGAAAGGAGTCCCAAGTCAATAAGGAGTTGTTTGGGATCTGATTGTGATGACTAGGCATTATACATGCTTTTTAGGATTAAGATTTGCTTGATTGGTTGCTTGACTTGCTTGATTGGACTTCTTGATTGGGTTGGATATATTTCTTATATTTGAGACTTCAAATCAGGTACGTGGTTACTTTTATGGCTAATCACTCTAGTTTCACAACAATTTCTGAGGTTTTACCATTTTCTTGAAATTAACTGCTTGGTTAAACTTTAATTCTTGCAACTATAAAGTAACTATGGCTATCACCATAAATATATGCATGACTAGCTTAGATCCTAGTCCTCCTCTATATCTTTGAGTATATGTGTGAAATTGATGACCTCGGTATTGGTCTACCCTTGTGGTAGGATCATCAGGTTATTATGAGTTGATGTTTGGTCTACCTTTGGGTAGGATCATACGACTATACGACTCTATGTCTTGGTCTACCTTTAGGGTAGGATCAAAAGGGGATAATTGGGATCTACCATATTAGAAAGGTAGGATTCATGTCCACTACAGGGACAAAACTGAGGCTTGGATATGTTAGGATTGAGTAGTTATGTTTAAGAAGTAAAGTTGATCTGTTAAGCAATAATTTGGTTGCAATGTGTTGTTATAAATAGATGCAAGATTTTATTTCCCCCACATACCAATATACTTTTTCATACTGACTGACGTTTTATTTGTCAACATTTTAGGAATATATGAAAAAGGATGAATATTTAAAGTGACATTTCAAGATTAAAGCTAAATAAATATTGGGTAATTTAGTTAGATAGAGGTCTACTTTGGATAAAGTTCCAAACTCCTATCTTTTTGAAAGGTATGTGAAAATAAAAAATTTATCCTGCTTTGAGATTAAGGTAGAATTTATTAATTATTTTTTATTATTTACAAAACCAATTGATCATGTTTTGGGATAATAGCACCCGTTTCTTAGCCTTCCTTAAATGGGGGTTGTTGAGGGGTGGGGTCGTGATAGTTATCTTACAATTTGCCACATCTAGAGTGTTCCTTCTCTCTATTGGTTTAATGAGAGAGAGTGTGATGCTTTGGGGCACCTTGGTTGGGCCTTAGATGAGTGGTGACATCACTAGGGGTGATTAGGGTTTCTAGGGTTTGCTTGGTTTCGACCATGCGTACCTTGTTGTAGGTGGTGGCCTTTGTCTCAACCTTGAGAGGGTGTCTTGTGAGTATTTCGACCGAGACAACTTCTCTAGGTGTTGTTGTCTCAACCATAATGGTCTGGGTTTGTATTGTGTCGAGACAGTTGTCTTCTAGAGAAGTCTCTCGACCTAGAGTTTGTGGTGATCCTTTTGTCTCGACCATGTGATGTTTTAATGCTTTGTCTCGACCATGTGGTGTGTCCTTGGTGTGTTGCGACTGAGACCATGTGTTGGGGACCAAAGGTGGTCAAGACCCAAATAGGTTGTATCACCATCTCATGCATGTGTGTTTTAAGTGGTTGCATGTTGGTTTCTTGGGTGGACAAGTGTCCCTTTAGAGTCCTATCTTGTTGACACATCATCTCCACCCTACTTATCTCTTCCTTTGGTATACAAACCATCTTCTCTCAATTCTAGTGACCCTTTTCGGCCTTCCTTCTTCCTCCCTCTCTTTTTCTCATCCTTGGAGATTGGTGGAGCAAGGAGGGTTGATCCTTGGAGCCTTAGTGATCAAGATCCCTTACATGTGGTGATTTTGTCTCATCTTCAACCTTGGTGAGTATATGCCTTTCCTTGATGGTGTTTCCTTTGATCTGTTACCCCATCTTCTTCTCTTTTCTCAGCCTTAGACCATGGATCCTCCATTGTGGTCATTTTGTAGAGGAACCCCTCATCACAAGTATCACAGTCCATGTTTTGACAAGGTGGACCCGGGTGTGGGTATGTTTCACTCTCTCCTTCTCCCTTCTTCTTTTGGTTCGGCATAGAGATTCTTGCCCTCTTTGCTTGAGTAATCTTTGAACTTGATCTCTTCTTCTTCTCAAGGTGATCTTGTGGCCAAGAATGGACCCTTTAGTGGAGCTTCACCATCCTTGGTCATTGTGTGCTTGGTGGATCTTGTGATCCTTGGAGCTGACCTATCTTAAGGAGGGTTAAAATAATCTCTACCTCCTCTATGATACCACTTTATTTACATGCATGTTGTTATTATCTTTCTAAATTATCCTTCTAATATGCTAGTAGATGATACCATGCACTAGATCTTAAATGAGGGTGATTATCATGCTTGGGTTGATTTAGAATCTGAACCCTAACTCATGGAACCCAATTTTGAGAAGATGGTGACATGTGTGACATCTCTCCTATCTTTTGATCTTTTTTTGTCACATGCATGTAGTTCGTGTACCATGATGTAATATGGAGTTTAGGTTCTGTTTTGATGGCATTGAACGTGGATTTATCTTTCTTGTATAAAGTTCTTTTATGTAGGTTTTATTAAACATGTTTTTAGGGTTTGGAGGTTGGTTATGTGTGAAGTTTTTCTCCATGATGATGATGGTTTTCCCTTGGCATTATCTTCCATTTTGGACGAAGACTCTCTCTATTTTTATGGTTCTTAGGTGTTGTTGAGGCGTCTTGATCTTGGTGGTTGAGAAACATGGTTTAGCTATGGACGATACAAGTCTGTTTGGTGTTGCACTATGGTCGAGACTCCTGGGCTTTGCTTTGGTCATAACACCCATTTATGGTCGAGATGCATGTTATCTATTGCAGTCACGACATATTCTTGAGGGACAATGGCATCCTGTAATGAATGTTACTCTCATCCATGGTGATAGGAGTTGCACTTCAGCTCTGTTGGTTGTGACACCATGTTTCTGTTTCAGTCACAATGCCTCATTTTACATATGGTCTGTTGTTGTATAGTCGAAACACTTAGTACTCAATCTAACACCTTGCCTTATTTCAATCGTGATGCCCTATTGTAGATTGTTCATGACGCTAGTTGTGTGTGGTCAAGACATGTAGCTGTGATGTGTCTCGGTCATGACTTGGTCGGAGTGTGTCAGTCATGATCCTTGTGTTGATGGGAGGTTGAGGCACACATGTGTGTGAGTGGTCAAGACCTCTATGTGTGATGATAAGTCATGACACATGAAGACATGGTATGGCGATCTCATATGTAAATGCCCATGTTGGTTGATACTCAATGAAGGATGGATAGTTACTTAATCATGATGATAATGATGTGCTAACCCTAACATGCTCTAAGAAAGTAGGAGGTGGTGTATTGGGAGTTAGTGATTGAATAAATCTATAAGACCATAATCATCTATACATGTAGCCCTAACCTTAATGTTGGACCATGTGATGTGTTTGTTTCTCTCTCTTAAAGAGGTTGTCATTTATGATTTTTTCTTTCTCCTATTTATAAACCTCTAACCTTGCAAGTGAAATGAATGCCATGGTTCGTGTATGATATGGTGATGATGATGGGATACAAGATGTTGGTTGTAAGCCATGATGAGACATGATGAGATCCTATTGATGTGATGGGTCCTAAGACCCGGTGAGGGATTGGTGCCTATTATGAGGTGGTATTCTATGGTAATGTGACTTGAGGGATTGATATCGCCATAGTGATGTGACAATGGTGATGTGTGACAGTAATTATGGCCTTGTGAATGGCAGTGATACACTGTTATGTGATGATGTGACCAATTCACGCCTTATACATTTTGTATCTTCTATAGTTCACTATTTCCCTTATCTTAGTAGAGTTTGTTTTGGATGTTTATGTTGTAACTTTATTGATGCTAAAAGATACCTAATTGGCATAATTAATCAAGTGGAACCTAATCATGTAGTTCGCCCTGGCCATTGATCCATTCCAATGTCAGTCCTAGTGTTGGATGGTGAAATAGGTTCTCTCCCAATGGAAGCCCAGAGTCATATACTATTGAGTATATGAATTCATATGATTGGCTGCGGGCCATACCCTAGAAGGAGTGTGGCTATGGGCCATAGCTCAGTGAAGTGACTCTATGTATACTTATGATACTTCCACATAATTGGATGTCGGTCATACCCTGGCAGGAGTGTGCACTACAGCAAAAATGCCCATTCGTGGCCTTTTATAAATGCCACTGAAAAAAAAATAAATGCCACTAAACATGTTTAGTCGCATTTGTTGACACTTAAAAAAATGCCTCTAGTACCAATGCCACTATAAAGATAGTGGCATAAGTTGTAAATGCCACTAAACGTTTGGCTTTAGTGGCTTCCAATAAATGCCAAATAAAGGCCACCAAAACATCATTTGGCATTTATAAAAAAAGTCACTATCCATCAATTGGCTTTTATATAAAGGCCATTATTTTGTATAATGTTGTTGTATGAAACAGTTCTGATTGAGTGTAATGGTGTATAAAAAAAGCCACTTATGACATACTAGTTCTGTATTACTACATTTTCATGGTTTTTAGTCATTAAATTTTTAGTTCATTATCAGGTTTTCTAATTGAATGCCAATTGCAACCAAACTCAGATTTCCAAAAGTATGAATATTTTTTATTTATAATAAAATGACAATTACATGGGGAGGACATTCTACCTTGCCCCTTAGATTGAATACAACACCAATGATATACTTTCATATAACATTTTTCTATTCAATACAATAACTTCTACATCATTGGATCTGTCTCTTTCCTAATATGACTATCTACTTTTAAGCATGCCGCCTTCAGAGCTCCTTCAGGAAATAGCTTCAACAACCCATTCAGCAAGCACCTTCTCAGATGGCGCTTCTTGACTTGATTTCTTGACTTGATTGTCTACCACAACTATTGAGAATCTTGGATTTTTGGCATTCAAAGATGAAGACAGATGAATCATTTTCTACAGCTCATCTGGCCTCAACAACAAACAATCTTTGAAATTCAATGCAACTTGATCTTTACAAAGATGTACATGTATACATGTCCCTTTCCAGCATCAAGATAGAACTGTAACACAAAGGGGTAAAGATCAGCCTCCAATTCCAATAAGAATATAAACAATTAGTACTCGGGGCCTCAAATAGGAAGATGAACTTACCTAGGAAACTCATACATCAAAAAAGAAGATTCAAACTATATGGAATAACAATATTTCTTAACATAGTAACAGTCATTGTGGATCATGGATCCAAGATTCTAGTAAAAATAGAATGAGAGGTAAAAGTCCAGAGTGAATTTCTTTTAACCCTCTCAGGCTAGACCTAAGTCCACTACAAATTTCCCAAGTTGACAAGACATTCAACTCTAACATATCCATAACAACCAGTGATAGAAGCAAAACTTCTTAATTCTAATAGCATTGCCTCCACACAAAATGTGGGTAGCCATCCATCACCTCATTTGTGTGCTTGTCATCCACATCATCAAGCTACTAAGTACCTACACCAGGATTACATCAGTAGTGCAATAGAAAAAAAACTCGAAGGTGCCTTCTTCTCAACTGGGAAAAGCATGTGCATGAACATGTGAATCAATATATGATACTCAGTTCACATATATATCAGATAGTTTTCTCTAGTTTAAGGAACATGGATAGAATGTTGATAATATAATGATTCCATGCCTTGAGTTCTATCTAGATATTAGTGACAAAGGAATTATACATTCACTATAACACCAATCAAAAATTGTAGGTTTATACATTCCACATATTGGTGAGGAATAATGTCCTTATCCTACAAATGTTAAAACCTGGCAGGAAACACCTTCTCTATGAAGGGTTTAGGCAAGACATCATATGTGATAGGTATTGAGATCTATAGAGATAGATCTAGAAAGTTTCTTCACCTAAGTAAAAGAACATACATTGGAAAGATGTTGAAGGGTTCAACATGCAAGACTCAATGAGAGAAAATGTTACGACCCGCGTCGAGCTTATCCCGTAAGTAAGCTGTTCAGCATGTGTTTAGCTGATGTGCTAAGATATAAGCCTGTTTTTGTTAATAATGTTTAAAATGGATATGATATGTGCTTAGTGTGTTTTTTATCTTCTAAAGCGTGTAGGACCTTACGCTTGAAGCGTTGCTAGAGAAATCGTTCGAATCCGACCTTCGAGTCAAAAGTTGCATGTTTTTGGGCTTATAGGGACCCGTTTGTAGTTTTTGAACTTTGCGTTTAGGCCCCTAAGTTTTCCTCCTTATCCTTTCTCTCTTCCTTATCTCGTTTCATTTCTTAGAAACAAAGGAATGCAGCAGCGTTCTTCTTCCGCGGGAGAAAGAGAGAGAAAGAGAGAGAGAGAGGGAGCTGTGAAGGGAGAGACGTCGGAGCTTCGTTTTACTCCGATCAGCTGCTGCAGCTCGTCCTCTTCCCTCCGTTGATCACCTTCTCCGTCAATTCGATTCGGATTCGCAGCTGAAGCTACGGTTGCAGGGAAACGGCTTGAGGATTGGGGCGCAAGGAGCAGCCCTAGCTCGTTTCTCTTCCCCCTTCAGGTCCGTTTTGGTGGTATGCATCGATTGCGAACGTTTGGCGGTGTTTATTTGAGTTTTTCCCGTCGATTCGAGAGAAATCGACTCTTACAGGTCGTTTTTGTTTTCTGCCTGTGCGCGGTTTGGCCGAGTTCTTATTCGGTCGGTCGAGTTTCTTATTTGGGTAACCGAACAACGTTTTTGTCGGCCGAGTTTGGTCCTGATCGGCCGAGTTTCCTTGTAGGTGTATAAGCGGTGTCCTGATCGGCCGAGTTCCCCAGAGGATCGGTCGAGTTGCCAGTTGGTCGGCCGAGGTTGGTCGGCCGAGTTACAGATTCTGGGAAGTGTTCGGCCGAGTTCCATAGTGATCGGCCGAGTTTCAAGTGGTGAGTGGCAGTTCAATTAGAAATCATTATATAACTCATTTTAAATGCTTATTCGCTTCAGTATCAGTTGATAAGACTCTTAAACAGTGTAGCAAATACATTGTAGTATGATAAGTTCATTGGAACTTGAAATGCGTGATATAAAAGATGGAAAAAGAGGAAATTCTATATCTTACAGTTGCTATGTACTATTTCTGTTTAATTGTTATTTGTTAATCAGTTAATAGACTTACGTGCCCTAACACCGTAGAACCCCTCGAGAGGTCTGCACCTTGGGGTGAAACGACCTACTAGCGTGTATCTAGATGGTCGGTGACTCGTGTTCAACAATAATCCGTGCGTGTGTCACGGTGGCACGAGGGAAGAAAAGCAGTGTTCAACAATAATCCATGCGTGTGTCACGGTGGCACTGGGAAAAAGAAAGAAAACTTGGTTATCTAACACCATTCGTGCTTGTGTCACGAAGGTAACCCTGTGAGACTCTCCGCCTGTGTGCTCAGGTTAAAGGAGGAGTCTAGAGTACACTCTTTTGAGAGTGCAGTGAGGCCGTGTGAGCCTGGGAGTCCTATAGCAGACCAGGACAGCAGTCAGACTTAGCATTTCCCGGGTGTGTCGCTAAGTCTTGTACGGTGGGAACGTAGCATGGACTTGTTGCGGATCTTTATATGCAGAGTACACTGCATATATTTAGGGCATAATAATAAAATGAATAAATAATCAAGTAGGTTCACAGTAAATTTGTATAACTGTTCATCTATCTGAATTACCGATTGATGCTTAGAAATGTGATTATTATCTGTATATCTGCTATGTCAGTAGAACTGCCCTGCTTGAACTGTATATCTGTTTATTTTCAGTTAATAAACCTGACGAGTTGTTTAGTGATAGCTAAGTGAAATGTTATTCACTGAGCGAGTAGGCTCATCCCTCTACTCAAACATTTTTAGGTCAGCATCAACATCAGGAGTCGGAAGGATCGTTTCATCCTAACGCCTAGTTGATAGAAGGTTTGTAGTTAGTCTAGTTAGAGGTCTCTTAGTCCATTCCCCTCGATCCTCGGGACAAGGTGTGAGTGAGAGAGAGAATGTGTACAAAGATGTAAATTAATGTTATGCTTTCTTTATGTTAATCAATGTATTATGATGTAGACCTTGCTTGTATCTTTAATCAGTTAAATAGAAAAGTTCTTACAGTTTGCTCAGTTTTCTGTTTACAGATTAAACTTGGTTATCATTTAAATTCCTTGAATTGTTTTTAAAAGTGACGAATGGTTGGTTATGTGTTAATCCCACCTGTCGTGCCCTAATTTCAGGGTTTGTGGTTAATGTGAGATTGGGGCGCGACAATTTTTGGTATCAGAGCTTAGGTTTGAGTACTTAGTTACTCAAGGTCAGGGGACGATAAGAGACCAATAGGATTAAGGTTTAAGTGTCTTTCTTCTATCTGTAGTTTTCTAATAGGAAATATTCTATTATATTATTGCAGATGGCAGGAAGAGGCTTTGATCGTGATGATCAGGCCGAGAGCCATGTTGGCCCTGATCCTCGGTACTTGGGTCCAGGTGGTGGTGACCACGTGGATGAAGCATCTCGGATGTACAGGATGTTCCTGGAGACCAAAGAGAGGTACAAGGCTGATAGGCGAGATTCTTCTTCTACCAGCAGTAAAGATCTGATGCGATCTTATGAGCTTGTGAAGAAGCTTCGTGGCACAGAGTTCAGTGGCACCACAGATCCCGCCGAAGCTAATGAATGGTTTAGACAGATAGAAAAGGTCTTTCGTCTGATGGAGCTTCCAGAAGATAAGAAGATTAATCATGCAGTCTACCTTTTGACAGGTGATGTAGAGTTGTGGTGGCGTGGTGTGGAAGAAAAGAGGAGAGGTGCAGAGCTTTCCTGGCAGGATTTCTCTGAGGAGTTTCATCTCAAATTCTATCCACCCACTTTTCTTAATGAGAAAATCAGGCAGTTGCAGAATATCAAGCAGGGGAACATGACAGTTACAGAGTATGAAGCACTTTTCACACGGTTAGCTAATTTCTGTCCGCAGCTTGTTCCCGACAACATAGAAAGATGCAGAAGGTTTCAGGAAGGGATAAGGCCAGAAATTCGGCATACAGTTTCTGCTACTAGTAGGAGGAACAGAGAGAACTTTGGTGAGTTTGTTGAGGCTGCCAGACAAGTTGAAGAATCTGTGAATGCTGACAGGGTGCCCGAGTCTAAGAAAAGATCTGCAGATTTCAGTAGAGGACAGTCCAGTAGTGGATACAGAGGTGGAGGTAGAGGTTTCTTTTCTAAACTTGGGCGTGGCTTTGGTTGTTTTGGCAGGCAGAGATCCGAGGATGTCACTACTTCTAGAGGCAGAGGAGAATACAACCCAGGAAGATGGAGTAGTGCCTTTAGTGGACAGTCTTCTGGATCATCTACTTCTGTGACTGGTCTACAGAGGCAGGAAAAGCAAGTATGTAATACCTGTGGAAAATTTCATTCTGGGCAATGTTGGGGTTTAGATTATACAGAATGTTTCCACTGTGGACAGACATGACATATCAAAAGGGAATGTCCTCAACTTCGGCAAGCGGCATCACAAGCTTTCCAGCCTCAATACCATGATGTTCCGAGTTCTTCTGTGGCTTCTGGATCTAGAGGTGGTGGAGTGTCTAGTGGCAGGAGTGGTCAGAGAGGACAGCGTGGCAGAGGGAGAGCTTCAGCACGTTTCTTTTCTTTGACACCTCAGGAAGGTATAATTTCTTCACAAGTTGTTACAGGAGAGATGCTTTTGTTTAATAGTATACCAGTTTCAGTTTTGATAGATCCAGGAGCTACTCATTCTTTTATACAACGCTCTTTAGTCAGTAAACTTAATCTGTTAACTCGAGAGTTGGTAGATGAGTTAGTGTTGAGGGTTCCACTAGGTGGACCAACAGTTTTATCCGAGTCTTGTCCTGGATGCTTGTTATCTTTTGGAGGTTTCACCTTTGCTGCTAATCTCATACCCTTGGATGTAAATACCTTTCAAGTCATCTTGGGTATGGATTGTCTTGAAACATATCGAGTGCAACTCGATTGTTGGAAGAAGGAAGCTACCTTTCAATTAGGTGAATTTTCTTGTGTCTTTACTGGAGACAGGAAAGTTCTGCCTACGTGCATAGTATCAGCTGCTGTAGCTGATAAGATGCTACAGAAAGGATGTGAAGCGTTCCTTGCTCATGTGGTTGACACCAGAGCAGAGAAGAGCACCGCCAGTGTTTATGATGTGCATGTGGTTCGTGAGTTCTCTGACGTTTTTCCAGAAGAATTACCAGGCTTACCTCCTGTCAGAGACATTGATTTTGAAATTCAGATATATCTAGGTAGTCATCCAGTAGCACTGCCAGCCTACAGAATGGCACCTGCAGAGTTGAAGGAACTCAAGGTGCAGTTGCAGGAATTGCTAGATAAGGGTTTCATTAGACCCAGTTCTTCACCATGGGGTGCTCCAATCCTGTTTGTTAAGAAAAAGGATGGTACCATGCGTCTCTGTATAGATTACAGGCAACTGAACAAGATCACTATAAAGAACAAGTATCCATTGCCGAGAATAGATGATCTGTTTGATCAGTTGCGTGGAGCGACGATCTTCTCTAAAATAGATTTGAGATCTGGATATCATCAGCTTAGGATAAAGGCTTCTGATATTCCCAAAACAGCTTTCAGAACTAGGTATGGGCATTATGAGTTTTTGGTCATGTCGTTTGGACTGACCAATGTCCCAGCAGCCTTTATGGATATGATGAACCGGATTTTCAAACCGTTCCTAGATCAGTTTATTGTAGTCTTTATAGATGATATTCTGATCTACTCCAGAGACGATGCACAGCATGAGCAACACCTGGGAGTAGTGTTGCAGTTGTTGAGACAACACCAGTTGTTTGCTAAATTTAGCAAATGCGAGTTCTGGTTGGCCGAGGTAGCATTTCTTGGACATGTTATCTCGAGAGGTGGAGTTAGTGTGGATCCTAAGAAAGTTGAATATGTGCTTCAGTGGGAACAGCCTACGACTCCTACTGAGATCAGAAGTTTCTTGGGTTTGGCAGGTTATTACAGAAGGTTCATACAGAACTTCAGTGTGTTAGCATCACCTTTGACACGCTTGACGAGGAAGGATGTACCGTTTGTTTGGTCTGATAACTGTGAGAGAAGTTTTCAGATTTTGAAGAAAAGGTTGACTTCAGCACCAGTGTTGGTTTTGCCTGAAGCAGAAAAAGGCTATATAGTGTTCTGTGATGCTTCCAGGAGAGGTTTGGGCTGTGTACTGATGCAAGAAGGCAAAGTTGTGGCTTACGCATCTAGACAGCTTAAGAAGAATGAAGAGAATTACCCTGTTCATGATTTGGAATTAGCTGCTATAGTTCATGCTCTTAAGACATGGCGTCACTACCTGTATGGTGAGACATGTCAGGTGTTTACAAACCATAAGAGCCTGAAATATATCTTCACTCAGAAGGACTTGAATTTGAGACAACGCAGATGGCTGGAGCTGATCAAGGATTATGATGTGACAATCGATTACCATCCGGGTAAGGCAAATGTTGTAGCTGATGCCTTGAGTAGAAAGTCAAGTTCAACAGCTAATGCATTTTCTATGGCATGTTTCAAGAGAGACTTGCTTGTAGATATGCGAAAATTGAACTTGGACTTGGATGTGACTGGACAAAGTGGGTTGATTGCTCAGATGCAAGTCAGACCTACTTTTTATAATCAGATTAAGGAATTACAGCAGAGTGATGATGAGTTGTGGCAAATCATGCAGGAAATGTCAGAAGGTAAGAGAACAGAGTTCAGGTTTTCTGATGAAGGCATGTTGTATCATCATGATAGGTTATGTGTACCTGGAAACAATGAGCTGAAAGAGCAGATTCTTAAGGAAGCGCATACTTCTATGTATGCTATGCATCCAGGTAACACAAAGATGTACAGGAACCTCAAAGAGCTGTACTGGTGGTCTGGTATGAAAAAGGATGTAGCTGAATACGTGGCTAGGTGCGGGGTGTGTCAGCAGGTTAAGGCTGAGCATCAGAAACCTGCTGGTACTTTGCAGTCGCTTCCTATACCAGAATGGAAATGGGAACACATCACGATGGACTTTGTGGTAGGATTACCCAGGACGCCTAAGGGTTCGGACTCGATATGGGTGATTGTGGATAGACTAACTAAGCCTGCTCACTTTCTTCCTGTCAAGTCAACCTTTGACGTTTCAAAGTTGGCTAAAGTCTATGTGAAGGAAGTAATCAGGTTGCATGGGATTCCAGTTTCCATTATTTCTGACAGAGATCCAAAGTTTACATCTAGATTCTGGAATCAGTTACATCATGCGTTGGGCACAAGGCTGAAGTTCAGTACAACGTTTCACCCGCAGACAGATGGTCAATCTGAGAGGACCATTCAGACCCTTGAAGACATGCTGAGAGCATGCGTGCTACAGTTCAGAGGTAACTGGGAAGAACACTTAAGCCTAATGGAGTTTGCATATAATAACAGTTACCATTCTAGTCTTGGAATGGCTCCATATGAAGCTCTTTATGGCAGGAAGTGTAGATCGCCAGTTTGTTGGTACGAGGTGGGTGAGAAAGAAATTCTTGGACCTGAGCTAGTCGATGTAACTACAGAAAAGATATCTGTGATCACGGATCAGTTAAAAGCTGCTCAAGACAGACAGAAAAGTTATGCAGAAAGACGACGTCGACCTCTTGAGTTTGAGGTTGGTGACGAGGTTTACTTGAAGGTTTCACCGTGGAAGGGAGTGCTGAGGTTTGGCAAGAGGGGTAAGTTGACCCCTAGGTATATGGGTCCATATCCTATTGTTGAGAGGATTGGACCTGTAGCTTACAGGTTGGATTTGCCGTCTGAGTTGGCAAATCTTCATGATGTCTTCCATGTGTCTATGCTGAAAAAGTGTCATCCCGGTACAGAAAAGATTCTAGATCCAGAACCGGCGCAGCTTAGAACAGATATATCCTATGTTGAAGGACCAGTGCAGATAGTTGATCACCGGATCAAAAAGCTTAAGAACCGGGAGATACCTTTAGTGAAAGTTTTGTGGAGAAACAATAATCTTGAGGAAGCTACGTGGGAACTAGAGTCTGAGATGCGTGGCAAGTTTCCTTTTCTCTTCTAGGAATTTCGGGACGAAATTCTTATAAGAGAGGGAGATTGTTACGACCCGCATCGAGCTTATCCCGTAAGTAAGCTGTTCAGCATGTGTTTAGCTGATGTGCTAAGATATAAGCCTGTTTTTGTTAATAATGTTTAAAATGGATATGATATGTGCTTAGTGTGTTTTCTAGCTTCTAAAGCATGTAGGACCTTACGCTTGAAGCGTTTCCAGAGAAATCGTTCAAATTCGACCTTCGAGTCAAAAGTTGCATGTTTTTGGGCTTATAGGGACCCTTTTGTAGTTTTTGAACTTTGCGTTTAGGCCCCTAAGTTTTCCTCCTTATCCTTTCTCTCTTCCTTATCTCGTTTCATTTCTCAAAAACAAAGGAACGTAGCAGCGTTCTTCTTCCGCGGGAGAAAGAGAGAGAAAGAGAGAGAGAGAGAGAGGGAGCTGTGAAGGGAGAGACGTCGGAGCTTCGTTTTGCTCCGATCAGCTGCTGCAGCTCGTCCTCTTCCCTCCGTTGATCACCTTCTCCGTCAATTCGATTCGGATTCGCAGCTGAAGCTACGGTTGCATGGAAATGGCTTGAGGATTGGGGCGCAAGGAGCAGCCCTAGCTCGTTTCTCTTCCCCCTTCAGGTCCGTTTTTGTGGTATGCATCGATTGCGAACGTTTGGCGGTGTTTATTTGAGTTTTTCCCGTCGATTCGAGAGAAATCGACTCTTGCAGGTCGTTTTTGTTTTCTGCCTGTGCGCGGTTCGGCTGAGTTCTTATTCGGTCGGCCGAGTTTCTTTTTTGGGTAACCGAATAGCGTTTTTGTCGGCCGAGTTTGGTCCTGATCGGCCAAGTTTCCTTGTAGGTGTATAAGCGGTGTCCTGATCGGCCGAGTTCCCCAGAGGATCGGTCGAGTTGCCAGTTGGTCGGCCGAGTTACAGATTCTGGGAAGTGTTCGGCCGAGTTCCATAGTGATCGGCCGAGTTTCAAGTGGTGAGTGGCAGTTCAATTAGAAATCATTATATAACTCATTTTAAATGCTTATTCGCTTCAGTATCAGTTGATAAGACTCTTAAACAGTGTAGCAAATACATTGTAGTATGATAAGTTCATTGGAACTTGAAATGCGTGATATGAAAGATGGAAAAAGAGGGAATTCTATATCTTACAGTTGCTATGTACTATTTCTGTTTAATTGTTATTTTTTAATCAGTTAATAGACTTAGGTGCCCTAACACCGTAGAACCCCTCGAGAGGTCTGCACCTTGGGGTGAAACGACCTACTAGCGTGTGTCTAGATGGTCGGTGACTCGTGTTCAACAATAATCCGTGCGTGTGTCACGGTGGCACGAGGGCAGAAAAGCAGTGTTCAACAATAATCCGTGCGTGTGTCACAGTGGCACTGGGAAAAAGAAAGAAAACTTGGTTATCTAACACCATTCGTGCTTGTGTCACGAAGGTAACCCTGTGAGACTCTCCGCCTGTGTGCTCAGGTTAAAGGAGGAGTCTAGAGTACACTCTTTTGAGAGTGCAGTGAGGCCGTGTGAGCCTGGGAGTCCTGTAGCAGACCAGGACAGCAGTCAGACTTAGCATTTCCGGGGTGTGTCGCTAAGTCTTGTACGGTGGGACCGTAGCATGGACTTGTTGCGGATATTTATATGCAGAGTACACTGCATATATTTAGGGCATAATAATAAAATGAATAAATAATCAAGTAGGTTCACAGTAAATTTGTATAACTGTTCATCTATCTGAATTACCGATTGATGCTTAGAAATGTGATTATTATATGTATATCTGCTATGTCAGTAGAACTGCCCTGCTTGAACTGTATATCTGTTTATTTTCAGTTAATAAACCTGACGAGTTGTTTAGTGATAGCTAAGTGAAATGTTATTCACTGAGCGAGTAGGCTCATCCCTCTACTCAAACATTTTCAGGTCAGCATCAGCATCAGGAGTCGGAAGGATCGTTTCATCCTAACGCCTAGTTGATAGAAGGTTTGTAGTTAGTCTAGTTAGAGGTCTCTTAGTCCATTCCCCTCAATCCTCGGGACAAGGTGTGAGTGAGAGAGAGAATGTGTACAAAGATGTAAATTAATGTTATGCTTTCTTTATGTTAATCAATGTATTATGCTGTAGACCTTGCTTGTATCTTTAATCAGTTAAATAGAAAAGTTCTTACAGTTTGCTCAGTTTTCTGTTTACAGTTTAAACTTGGTTATCATTTAAATGCCTTAAATTGTTTTAAAAAGTGACGAATGGTTGGTTATGTGTTAATCCCACCTGTCGTGCCCTAATTTCGGGGTTTGTGGTTAATGTGAGATTGGGGCGCGATAGAAAACTTGTCCATGTTCCATGGATTTAGTCTCTCAGGAGCATATTGTCCCAATTCTTATGAAGAATAGGAACACATGGAATATATGTCATATGCATTCGCAACTGGATCTATCCTGAATGCAATGTTATGTACTTATCCCGTTATCTCATATGTATTGGACATGATGAGAGCATATCCAATTATATTGTATGTATTGGACATGATGAGAGTATATCCAATTATCTCATATGTATTGGACATGATTAGAGCATATACAATTATCTCGTATGTATTGGACATGATGAGAGGAAGTCTAGTCATCTCATATGTAATAGACATGATGTGAAGACATATACTAGCAATCTTCAATGCATTAGACATGATAAGAGGATATATGTCAGATGCCAGTGACAGTCACTGGACTACCATAAAGAATGTCCTTAATTTCTTGTGAAGCACTAAAGGGATCAATTCCTTGGTTATGGTAATAAAGAAGAATTGGATGTAAAAAGGTTACACCAATGCAATCTTCCAAATTGAGAAAATTAATGATCATAATCTAAAATTATGTTTCACATTAAAAAAGAACTATAAGATAGAATAGGTTCTAAGATAATGACAATATTTCAAATCTAAAAAAGAATCCAAGTATCACTGTGTTATGAGAACAACAGAGGATACTATATGGATCAAGAAGTTCATATGGGTGAACTTATGTGAGGTTCCAACCATTGATGACATAGAAGAAATATTGATGACAACAATGGAGCTGTTAGATAGGTTGGGAATCGCATTTAGCATACTACATCACTTCCATCTCATGTGAAAGGTTACACAACAAAGAGATGTGAAAATCGCCAAATTCCAACTTTAAGCAAATGTTGCCAAACCCACTCTAAAAGTGCTTGCACAACAAAAACACGATGCACATGTTGAAGATCACTTATAATATGATTTGTGGGTGATTGGTTGTAAGTGCAAGTGGGAGTCTGTTGGTATGTATGCCCAAAGAGCCAATCATATGATGATTGGGATGTGGATTGAATACTTGATTTGATAATAATAAGTGTAATACAATATATTATGTTTGTCTCAATCATGAGATGTTGACACTGACATAAGTAGATTTATGAAGAATGATGTTACTTGATGATGTATGTCTTCAAGTACATTACTTGAAGAATGAGATCATACATATGCTAAGAGTGCATACATTCTTGTCATGCCCTGGTCGGATATTACTGTCGAAGCAAAATACACAACAATAATACATAAGACTAGAGTGTGTGTTGACTGATGAATGAGTCTCATTAGTCATGATTTATAATATCAAGTCTCTCACACAAGTACATGTTAGAGAACAATGTATCAGATAGACCCACCATGAGAGTGATACATGGAGACCATGGAATGTGAGTCATAATCATAGTGATAGTGGTGATTGCTGTTTTGAGACCTGAAGTCACTACATTCATCACATGTCATGGGGTACACAAAATTTGACATCATCAAACATAATCCTAAAATATGGGTTGCCATAAAGGTGATGATTGGGAAGCTTTGACACATGGGGTGTCACACCCCGATCTCACACTAACCACTAATCATGAGATTAGGGTACGACGGAGGGATTATCACATAAACAAATCACTGAGAACTTTTTCTTTTTAAAACCTCGTAATGATATCCGGATTATTGATGTAAACTAAAACATAATAAACTATTGCGGAAGCATTTCAATTAAACTGGCTAGAGAACATAAACAGAGTTTACAACATGTAACATTATTTAACAGAAAGTAAACATAACATTTAATTTCATCGTTTACACATTCGCCATACATACTCTCTCTCACCCACACCATGTCCCAAGGACCGAGGGGAAAGGATTAAGAGACCTCTAACTAAACTAACTACATATACCTTCTACTGCCAAAAACTAGGATGGAAAGATCCTTCAGATTCCTGGAACTGTTGCTGACCTGAAAATGTTTGAGTAGAGGAGTGAGCCTACTCGCTCAGTGAATAGTTTTTCATTTAACTATCACTAAACAACTCGTCAAGTTTATTATTCAGATTAATATACAAGAAATACTACACTAAGTAATTCTAAAACAATATAATTGAAATAACAAAGAATGTAAATATTGCATCCAAAGAATAACTACTAGAAGACTATGCTCTAGTCTTCCTTAACTCTTTCATTTATAAGGAACTCTGTGAACCTATATGATCATATTTTAGCTTATGCCCTGATCTATGCAGTGTACTCTGCATAGAGACTCGCAGTGCACTACGGCCACACCGTACAAGACTTAGCGACACACCCGGGAAATGCTAAGTCTAACTTCTCGTCCTGGTCTGCACAGGACTCCCAGGCACTCAAGGGCCTCAGGCTCACAAGGGCCTCACTGCACTCTCAAAAGAGTGTACTCTAGACTCCTCCTCTAACCTGAGTACACAGGCGCAGGGAGTCAACATTGGGTTACCACCAGAATTACTCAACCGGTTGGTGTTGGATAACCCTTCTGCCCTCGTGCCACCAGAATTACTCAACCGGTTGATGTTGGACACGAGTTTCACCCCTAAGGTGCAGACCTCTCAAAGGGGTTCTACGGTGTTCAGGGCACCTAAGTCTAACCTTAACATTATAGGTACATTTTTAACAGAAATCATAACTCATTTAACATTTCTCACAAGGCTCACACGGCCTGCCATATCATATCATAAGAAACATCATAACTCATGTATTTAACATATATCATGTCTCAGTAACATCCCTTTCTAGGGCATGTCATATCTCATCACCTGCAATTTACGAGATATGTATTGAAAATAAGAAGCCCTGCAGTATGTAGATATCAACTCAGAGAGAACAAGCATATAAAGTTAAATGCACTAGAAACATACAATTCAATAGTTAAGTATCACCACATCTCATATCGAGACCTTTCATATTATCATGACATGATTCATTGAACACCCTATCCTTAGGGTTTCAGTTACCTCATTCACTTATCACATGGCAACACCCTATCCTTATATCATGCATGCAGGCAGATTTTAAATTCATAAATATCCCAAACTCAAGTCAATTTGGCACGTGCATATTGAATTCATTCAATTGAACATCTTAGTGCACTGCTAAGAGTAATTTACTTGACATGTAGGAAATCATCTGTAGTATTTCTATTCCAGTAATTGTATTAAGCACTTTTGGTTTCCATTGCACCAAATAAAATCATTGAACTGTTCTACACTGATCAGAAGCTGTTCTAGATCATGTATAATCATACAGAAGCAATTTATAAAATAAAATTCAAGTTTCATCAAATACTGATAAAACGCCTGATAACCACTGATATCAGTGCAAAAATGCACAGTTTACCAAAAACATTCCAAAAAAGGAGTTAAATAATGATAACTAAATGAACTCCTACTCACAGTGATTTGGTCTATCCTGATTCGTCCGGTGATGCGTTCAGGGCCGGATTCTGACGTTTGTTGGATCGACTTCTACCTCTGGATTACTCAGGAACAACCTGCTGCAAGCAAGCAGCTTCCTCACACACACAGGTATCACTGCTCGTGGCTTAGTGGCGGCGGAATCATGCTCAGGCCTCAAGGCCGGACTCAAAGGCAGTATTTTGGAGTGATGGCTCACGCCTAGATGTTTCTAGCTGCTGTTGCAAATAGGCAGCCATTTATCTCACATACAGGTGGAGAGGAGGCTCGGTTGGGTGCTAATATTTGGTTATTGGCTGCAAATTCGAGCTCTAGGCTCATGGTCGAAGTCAAAGCATTGCTTGGTTCTTGCTCACGCCCTAGATGCCATTGGCCATCGCTTCTTGCAGCAGCTGCTGCTGCAATTAAATGGGGCGCCGCCCCTGCTGCTTGGGGCACAGGTGAGCGCTGAAAGGCAGGAAGCTGCAGATTCATGCTCGGATCTCCATGCCGAGCTCGATGCCGGCGTTTTTGTGGTGCTTACATGCCCTAGGGCTCCTGGCCGGAGCCGTACAACTGCTGCGCTGCAGCTTGGTCGCAGCTCTGCTAGCCGGCGCCGTAGCAGCTTGGCTGCTTGGATGGAGCGAGGTCGAGGAAGGAGATGGTGGAGGAATGGAAGACGAAAGTGAAGAAAGCTCGATCGCTGGTTATCACTCCCAAACGACCACCCCTCCTCTGCCCTAGCTGTAGGTCGGCGGGGTATAGGGCGCCGCTTACGGCTGCTCCTGTTCTATCGGGCGAGTGAAGAAGGAAACGGATAAGTGAAAAAAAACGGAGATAGGGTTTTAAACCAAGATTTTTGGAAAAATTACATATTATACCCAATAATTTGAACCCATCATAACTTTCTGTCTGTAAGTCTGAATCACGCGATTTCTTTTGCAAACATTTAAGTGAGAGACCCACTACAACCTCAAGACATATAAATGTAGTAATTAGATCATCCCAACTTGGTTAATTATCTTAGGTAATTAACTTAACAAGTAACACTACAATTATCATTAATTATCTCAGATGTTTCAATCTCAACCATTGATTCACATATTAACTTATTTTGATTAACCATGATGTTTAATTTGATACTCAACACTAATCAAGGTGTTTCACGTTAATTGAGGTATTTACTGGTTAACCTCAATGTGGGTCATAACAATCTCCCTCCCTTATAAGAATTTCGTCCCGAAATTCCTAAAAGATAAAAGGAAACTTGTTATGCATATCTGACTAAAGTTCCCACGTGGATTCTTCTAGGTTATGATTTCTCCACAAAACCTTCACTAACGGTATCTCGATTCTTAAGCTCCTTGATTTCTCCGATCAACTATCTGTATTGGTCCCTCAACATAGAACACATCAGGTCTAAAATGTACAGGTTCTGGGTCCACTATCTTCTCTGGATCAGGATAACACTTTTTGAACATCGATACATGAAACACGTCCTGTAAATTGAGCAACTCGGATGGCAAATCTAACTTATAGGCTGCAGGTCCAATCCTCTCAATGATAGGATACGAGCCCATAAACTTAGGAATCACTTTTCCTCTTTTGCCAAACCTCAACACTCCTTTCCATGGTGAAACCTTCAAATACACTTCATCACCAACCTAAAACTCAAGAGATCAACGTTTCTTCTCAGCATAACTCTTCTATTTGTTTTGAGCAGCTTTCAACTACTCTCAACATGTCCTCAAGAGTCAGAATGGTCCTCTCGGACTGACCATCCGTCTGCGGTGAAAATCTGTACTGAATCTTAATTCTGTGCCCAAAGCACAATGCAACTGATTCCAAACTTGAATGTGAACTTAGGATATCGTGCAACCTGACTATCTCATTCCTGAATATCTTAGCCAACTTCGAGACATCAAAGGTTGACTTAATATGAAGATAGTGAGCAGACTAAATTAGTCTATCCACAATCATTCATATCAAGTCATAACCTCTAGGTGTCCTGGGTAACCCTACCACAACATCCATTGTAATATGTTCTCATTTCCACTCTGGTATAGGAAGAGATTGCAAAGTACCTATAAGTTTCTGGTGCTCAGCCTTAACCTGCTGACACATACTGCACCTAGTCATATACTCAGCTACAATCTTTCCATACCAGACCACCAATACGACTCCTTGAAATTCATGTACATCTTAGTGTTGCCTGGATGCATAGCATACATCAATGCATGTGCTTCCTCAAGAATCTTTTCTTTCAAATCATTATCTCGAGGTACATGCAATCTGTCATGCTAAAACAACACATCATCATCTGAAAACTTGCACTCTGGTCTCTTCCCCCTGTCATGTCATGCATGGTCTGGTTTAACTCACTATCACCCTATTGTAGTTCCTTGATTTGATCATAAGAAGTAGGCTTGACTTGCATCTGTGCAATCAAACCATTTAGCTCTGTCACCCCAAGTCTAAGTTCAACTTTCACATTTCCACTAGCATGTCTCTTTTGAAACATGCCATGGAAAATACATCCACTGTTGAACTAGACTTCCTACTTAGGGCATCAACTACCACATTCGCCTTCCCAAGGTGACAATCTATCGTCACATCATAAAGATAGTGACGTTGTGTCATAAGAGCATGAACTACAACAATTAACTTCAGATCATGTATCGCGTAGTACTCCTCATTCTATGCTACTTACTTATTGTTACATTTCAAATTTATATCTCACTCTTTCTCCAAGTCATTTTCATATTGTTTATCTATCTTTCAAATTAGCTACCTTTAAACCCTGGATTTTATTAATGCTAGCTTACCTTTCATAGAACAAATCTCATGATTTTGTTTTATAGAGATGCTAGTATTCAAGTTCAAATCACTAGCGACATCCCTTGAACTACTTCAACTCTAAACATTCTAGGGTTTGGTTCTTATCAGTAACATAGTGTTATTGTGATGTGACGTTGCTTCCTTAGTTTGAAATTCAAACTTTGGGTCTCATAAGTTTTACTCAAGTCTTCCTTATCTTATCACTGGAATTTCGTTTCTCTTACTTGAACATTCAGATAAGTTACATTCTCAATTTACCCTGCTAGGGTTTCATCATCATATTGTGTGTCATTGTTTCAGTCACTTAGACGTCTCTACCATGGTAGTTATGCAACATATATGATGCATTCAATTTCTAAGTTACATGTTTGTTCTTTATTTTAGGAACTAATTTGTTAGTCTATAGAGACTTAGAATCCAAAGGTAGTATGTATGAACGTATTCAACTTTATAATAAAGATATACATTCCATACTCTCAATTATGTCATGCAATCTTCATTCTTTAATCAAGGTCATCATTTCTATCATTTCCCTTGATTCAACTAAATTTCTTATCATGGTCTTATGATTTACATAAGTCTCTTTATTTCTATGTACTTATTGTATACTTAACTCTTTTCTTCTATTTTCCCTTTTCTTTGAAGTACATAAAAATTATTTTACTCTATTACATGATCCATTCATGATTAATTCCTACTACCTTAGACCTTACATATATTTCTCATATCTTTTCCATATTCTCATATTTAGAAATCATATAATATTAATCATTAAACTTAATATGAACCTTATGTCGTATTCCTTTATTTCCAATTAAGGGTTGCTCATATGAGGCCCCAACGTTGGGTCTCTGATATCAGTTCCAACTAATTCTTAGCTATTCTAATCTTTTCTTTATATCTCAACATCTTGGCGTATGCACATCCTCACTATGATACTGGTCTAAATTATCCAGAGTCTACTCTTATTATACTATTTATAGGAGTTGTTAGATCCCAGTAACACATCTTGTCAGCCGGACCAGGCCGAACCTGCAGTCCTGAAGCCAAGAGCTACTCAGGATTAACCAACACCTATTAATCTCAAACATGTGGAAAGAATATCCACTTAGGGCAAACTCATTTAAACATAACTTCTGGTCTACTTAATACAAAGAATATAAACAATAAATAAACCAATTTATGACGCACAACAATATAAAAGAATCATTTATATTCTATAAACTGAAAATCTAAATTCATACATATAAGAGCATTTCTAGTGATCTCCAATCAAATAAGCAATATAAAGCAAGAGTTGTATCACATTCTATGTTTAATCTTTTACTCCTACATAAATTTCCGGTTTCTTAACCCTATGATTTCTAGGGTTTCTCTCTAGCCTATCCTTCCTCTGCATACCTGGCTAGGGCATCCAGAGAAGAATAAACAGAGTAGCTTGATACTGGTCAATCTAAGTACTTAGATGCCTAGACAGGGTACCTAATTACTCAAACTTTCCAGAGCTAAAGACACATCACTTCTTATTTTCCTCACTTATAACTTTGTCTTTTGATCCTAATGATTCTTAACAACTCAACCTAAGCTCTATACTTGGCTCTCGTGACCACGTCCTCTTCCTGCCATCTGCAATAGTATAACAGAACACTTCCTGTTAGAAAATTACAGTTAGAAGGAAGACACTTAAGTCCTAATCCTATTGGTCTCTTATCGTCCCCTGACCTTGACTTAGAATAACCATGTACTCAACCTATGCTCTGATACCAAGATGTCACACCCCGATCTCACACTAACCACTAATCACGAGATTAGGGCGCGACAGAGGGATTATCACATAAACAAATCACTGAGAACTTTTTCTTTTTAAAACCTCGTAATGATATCCGGATTATTGCTGTAAACTAAAACATAATAAACTATTGCAGAAGCATTTCAATTAAACTGGCTAGAGAACATAAACAGAGTTTACAACATGTAACATTATTTAACAGAAAGTAAACATAACAGTTAATTTACATATTTTACACATTCGCCATACATACTCTCTCTCACCCACACCATGTCCCAAGGACCGAGGGGAAAGGATTAAGAGACCTCTAACTAAACTAACTACATATACCTTCTACTGCCAAAAACTAGGATGGAAAGATCCTTAAGATTCCTGGAACTGTTGCTGACCTGAAAATGTTTGAGTAAAGGAGTGAGCTACTCGCTCAGTGAATAGTTTTTCATTTAACTATCACTAAACAACTCGTCAAGTTTATTATTCAGATTAATATACAAGAAATACTACACTGAGCAATTCTAAAACAATATAATTGAAATAACAAAGAATGTAAATATTGCATCCAAAGAATAACTACTAGAAGACTATGCTCTAGTCTTCCTTAAATCTTTCATTTATAAGGAACTCTGTGAACCTATATGATCATATTTTAGCTTATGCCCTGATCTATGCAGTGTACTCTGCATAGAGACTCGCAGTGCACTATGGCCACACCGTACAAGACTTAGCGACACACCCGGGAAATGCTAAGTCTGACTTCTCATCCTGGTCTACACAAGACTCTCAGGCACTCAAGGGCCTCAGGCTCACAAGGGCCTCAGTGCACTCTCAAAAGAGTGTACTCTAGACTCCTCCTCTAACCTGAGTACACAGGTGCAGGGAGTCAACACTGGGTTACCACCAGAATTACTCAACCGGTTGGTGTTGGATAACCCTTCTGTCCTCGTGCCACCAAAATTACTCAACCGGTTGATGTTGGACACGAGTTTCACCCCTAAGGTGCAAGCCTCTCAAAGGGGTTCTACGGTGTTCAGGGCACCTAAGTCTAACATTAACATTATAGGTACATTTTTAACAGAAATCATAACTCATTTAACATTTCTCACAAGGCTCACACGGCCTGCCATATCATATCATAAGAAACATCATAACTCATGTATTTAACATATATCATGTCTCAGTAACATCCCTTTTTAGGGCATGTCATATCTCATCACCTGCAATTTACGAGATATGTATTGAAAATAAGAAGCCCTGCAGTATGTAGATATCAACTCAGAGAGAACAAGCATATAAAGTTAAATGCACTAGAAACATACAATTCAATAGTTAAGTATCACCACATCTCATATCGAGACCTTTCATATTATCATGACATGATTCATTGAACACCCTATCCTTAGGGTTTCAGTTACCTCATTCACTTATCACATGGCAACACCCTATCCTTATATCATGCATGCAGGCAGATTTTAAATTCATAAATATCCCAAACTCAAGTCAATTTGGCACGTGCATATTGAATTCATTCAATTGAACATCTTAGTGCACTGCTAAGAGTAATTTACTTGACATGTAGGAAATCATCTGTAGTATTTCTATTCCAGTAATTGTATTAAGCACTTTTGGTTTCCATTGCACCAAATAAAATCATTGAACTGTTCTACACTGATCAGAAGCTGTTCTAGATCATGTATAATCATACAGAAGTAATTTATAAAATAAAATTCAAGTTTCATCAAATACTGATAAAACACCTGATAACCACTGATATCAGTGCAAAAATGCACAGTTTACCGAAAAAATTCCAACGAAGGAGTTAAATAATGATAACTAAACGAACTCCTACTCACAGTGATTTGGTCTATCCCGATTTGTCCGGAGATGCGTTCAGGGCCGGATTCTGACGTTTGTTGGATCGACTTCTACCTCTGGATTACTCAGGAACAACCTGCTGCAAGCAAGCAGCTTCCTCACACACATAGGTATCACTGCTCGTGGCTTAGTGGCGGCGGAATCATGCTCGGGCCTCAAGGCCAGACTCAAAGGTAGTATTTTGGAGTGATGGCTCACGCCTAGATGTTTCTAGCTGCTGCTGCAAATAGGCAGCCATTTATCTCACATACAGGTGAAGAGGAGGCTCAGTTGGGTGCTAATACTTGGTTATTGGCTGCGAATTCGAGCTCTAGGCTCATGGTCGAAGTCAAAGCATTGCTTGGTTCTTGCTCATGCCCTAGATGCCATTGGCCATCACTTCTTGCAGCAGCTGCTGCTGCAATTAAATGGGGCGCCGCCCCTGCTGCTTGGGGCACAGGTGAGCGCTGAAAGGCAGGAAGCTGCAGATTCATGCTTGGATCTCCATGCCGAGCTCGATGCCGGCATTTTTGTGGTGCTTACATGCCCTAGGGCTCCTGGCCGGAGCCGTACAACTGCTGCGCTGCAGCTTGGTCGCAGCTCTGCTAGCCGACGCCGTAGCAGCTTGGCTGCTTGGATGGAGCAAGGTCGAGGAAGGAGATGGTGGAGGAATGGAAGACGAAAGTGAAGAAAGCTCGATCGCTGGTTATCACTCCCAAATGACCACCCCCTCCTCTGCCCTAGCTGTAGGTCGGGCGGGGTACAGGGCACCGCTTACGGCTGCTCCTGTTCTATCGGGCGAGTGAAGAAGGAAACGGATAAGTGAAAAAAAAAACGGAGATAGGGTTATAAACCAAGATTTTTGGAAAAATTACATATTATACCCAATAATTTGAACCCATCATAACTTTCTCTCTGTAAGTACAAATCACGCAATTTCTTTTGCAAACATTTAAGTGCGAGACCCACTACAACCTCAAGACATATAAGCACAGTAATTAGATCATCCCAACTAGGTTAATTATCTTAGGTAATTAACTTAACAAGTAACACTACAATTATCATTAATTATCTCAGATGTTTCAATCTCAACCATTGATTCACATATTAACTTATTTTGATTAACCATGATGTTTAATTTGATACTCAACACTAATCAAGGTGTTTCATGCTAATTGAGGTATTTACTGGTTAACCTCAATGTGGGTCATAACATGGGGACTGAGTGTGATTAATGTAGATGAGATTTGCCCCTCCTATAGGAGATTGATATCCAAGTCCTCTTGATAAGCGAGACTGGGAAATATACGACTGTATTCATGTGATTCAATATGTGATATGTGAACTCACATGCATCTTAGATAGTCTACTCTAGTTCAAGGAACATGGATTGAATGTTGAGAGGACAACGATTCTATGCCTCAAGTTCAATCCAGATATTAGAAACAAAGGAACTATACGATCACTATAACACTAATCATGGATTGTAGGTTTAATTTGTTCTCCAACTTTCCAAATCACTTAGGTAGTAATGATGTGTGAATACGCACCACTCTTTGCTTGTTATGTCATAATTTGTTACAGACATTCACTGTCAACACAATTCTAGACCTATAGGGTCACACACATAGGATACACTTGGATTAAAGGAGTATATTCATGAATGATGTTTAGGTTCAATGCTAAAGGTGTTTAGGTATTCAATTAGATAATAGATCAATTGACTACACTCAAAAGCATCAAGTTCAAGTGTTGGACTGACTGTTTGGAGTGTCAAGTTGATTAGAAATTGAATTGGTTGAGTTCTGCCACAACTGGGTCATGAGACGACTGTCTCGTGTGAGCGAGATGACCATCTTGCATGATGTTTGTGAGATAACCGTCCCATGTGACTGAGAGGACTGGTTTGTGGTTGTAAGATGATCGACTAGCATGAGCGATATGACCAGTTTGTGGTCACAAAATGACTGAATCGTGTGAGTAAGATGCCCAGTTCATGGGGAAATTATATTGCATCCAGGATTAGTGCTAATGTCATGTTGAGCATTAATTGGATTCAAATTGCCAATTTGATTCAGAACAAGAAACTGTATGAAATGACCATCATGTTAAGCGAGATGATCATTTTGTTGTGTGAGATGACCGTATCTTAGTTCATAGGTTCTAAAACATTCATGATTCTGGACTCTTGGACTCCCACATCTATTGGGAACCCTGACCCTAACATCTACTATAAGTAGAGGGGTACTGGGGGCTTCCAAAGACACACAATTGAAAACCAGTTGCTTTGACAATTTTTGTCCTCTCTAGTTGTGGTAACCAATAGAGATCCCAAGCAAGTCCTACCCATTACAGTGAGGGATAGAGAGGGAGAGAACAAATGAGATTAGTTGTTGTGGGAGAGCATGTCGGTAACTAGTATGTCGACAGGAGGGGACAACTCCTTCCCGTTGGCTCTGGTAGCACAACGTGGAGTTCCCGTTGGTCTGCGTGGACTACTCTAGAGGCGGGAGGCCATCTTCTGCCGCTAGGAGAATAACTTCAACTTGTAGTTTGTGGCGAGTCCACAAGAGCCGCTACAAATGTTGTTCTAGTCTATTGTTTGTGATGAAGACCAGGAGCTACACAGACACCCCTCAAGAGCAACTAGATGATAGTTTTACATCTACAATGATGAGGAATATGTCGCTGGACTTACTTTAGGATCGTGTATATCCTCAAAACTGTCCTTTCCACTATATAGTTGTTGAGTGATCCACTGGATTATGGGAAATATGGCTATAATTTTTTTGTTTCCACTGCCTATTTTGTTGCCCTATTTCCCAACAGGAGCATCTCATAAGTTCATTGATATGGACTTCTTGATCCATATAGTATCCTTTTTTGTTCTCATAACACTAGGATACTCAACATCTATCTGTAGAATTAAATAGGTGTCTCTTCCTTAGAACTTTTCCAGCTCAAATTTCTTGTATTAAGGTCAAACACAAATTTAGATTGTGACAATTAATTTTCTTTGTCATTTTGGAAGCTTGCATCAGTGTAACATGTTACACCCAAATCTTCCTTATTTCCATAACCAAGAAACTAATTCTTTTAGTGAACCTAAAGTACTTATGGATGTTCTTTATGGCATTCCAATGAACTTGATTGGAATTTGATTGATATGATCTCATCATGTCCAACACATACAAGATAATGGGATGAGTACATTATATTGCATACATGATATATCCAATTGTGAATGCATATTGCATCTTAGTCATGTTTTCCATTCTTCTTAAGAATTGGGCTCTTGAGAGACCAAACCATTGAACATGGATATATTTTCTCTCTTCGAGTCTTGTTTGTGGGACTACTTCAACATCTTGCTTATGTATGTGCTCTTACTTATGTCAAGAAGTATTCATGATATATATTTATAGATCTCAATTCCTATCACATAGGATGCTTTGCCTAAATCCTTCATAGAGAATTTACTTTCCATGCCAGGTAATATGAGGATGTTATTCCCCATCAATATGTGGAACATAAATATGCTCCCACTATATATTTTGTAATCAAAGATTCATCTTCATTTTAAATTAAAGTTACACTCTTTGACTATCCTGCCAAATCAAAGATTTCAACTTTGAGATGCTTGATTCAATCATAATGATTTTCCTTTGTAACTTATACACTTTATTTACATTAATGGAATTATAAAACCTTCAGGATGTGTCACATACACATCCTCTTAAGTATTTCCATTAAAGAATACAATTTTAAAGTTCATATGCCAAATCTCATAGTCGTAATAAGTCGCAGTAGCAAGCATGATCCTAATGGACTTAACCATGGCAATTGGTGAAGATATTTCATCATGTTCAACACCTTGAACTTGTTTGAAAACCTTTGCAAACGAAATTCTCTTATAGGTTATCCATGTTAGTCTTCATCTTGAAAACCCAATTGCATCCTATGGGTTCTACCCTTTTATGTGGTACCACCAAAGTCATACCATGTTGGTGTAGATGGAATCCATCATTTATCTTATCGTTTAAAGTCATTTCTCAGACTCTAGTTCCTCAATAGCTTCTGGATAGGTTGTTGAGTCATCATCTTATGATCGACTCACACCTTTTTGAGTTATAAGATGTCATAATATTTCAAACTCAAGGTGTCTCCTACTAGGTTTATGAGGTTTTGTGTTACTTAAGGAACTTGAGATTCCACTACAATTTGTGATTCTGATTGTTCCTACTATACCTCTTTAGGTTCAATATTTTCTTGTTCATCTCAAATTTTTTGAGTTCTACTTTACTCCCATTGATTCCTTTGGAATATAAATTCCTCTCAAGAAATTCAGCCATCCTAGTAACAAACATCTTTGTTATTGGATTGAAATAAAAGTAGTATTCAACAAGCTAACACCTATATGATTTGTGAATAAAGATTTTCAAGAAACTATTTTCTTATGTAAGCTTTCAACTCTAATCCTTATATAAGACTTATTGGGACACTTCCCATGCCATATCTCACATGGTTTCTTTTAAACAATTATAGACAATACATTATTTTAGTATAAACCATGTGCCTAAAAGGAAATTAGAAGATAATCTATATTCATTGATAATTGTACCATGGATCATCAGGGTGTGATTCCTTCTTTCTAATACATCATTATGTTTTAGGTGGAGTCCATTGTGATACACTATCATAGTTTGCAGAAGGTCCTCAAACTCTTAGTGTAAAGTATTTCAATCATTGATCATATCGAAGTGTTTCAATACTTTTACTAAGGTTGTTACGTACTTCATTTATGATCGTCTTGAACATTTCAGTAAAGTCATGTTTGTATATCAATAAAAACAAATGAGGTACTAGAATCTACCTTTATCATTTATTATAAAAGTTCTACATACATAAATATGTACAAGCCCAAATAGAATACTCGTTCTGCCCACTACATATAGTCAATGGTGCTTTTGTCATATTGATTAATAGATAAGATTTGCACGTCTCTATTGGTTAAATAACCAAAAGAGTCTAGAAAACCATCATTATGGATCCTAGAAATGTATTTCTTATTTATGTGTTGTAGATGAAAATGCTATTTGTGTTCATTGTTTGAGTTATCAAGTTATAATCTTTTGGTATTTACACTATAAACATTTATCTTTGGATCCAACAAACAAATACCATAAGATATTTTGGGCACTACCAAAAAAGATGTTATCCTTTTGAAATAGAACATTGACTATACTCTATATGATTTCCATATTCATCCTTTTCCATACAACAAGAAGAAATTAAATGTTTTTGTTATGGGAAAATATGAAATAGCAGTTCATTATCTCTATTACATGCCCCGTGGGGGAGATAAATCATAGGTTCTAACTATTGTGGTAGAAACTCTTGCTCCATTTGTGACACATAGAACAACATTGCCCTTTCGTAAAGGCTTACTTCTTTTTAGATCTTGCATATTCAGACATATGCGAGATCTACATCCGATACCATATAACCAAGATGAAGAGGTAGTCAAATTTATCTCATAACTATATACCAAAAGTGGATATCTCTATCCCCTCCTTCCTCTTAATTTCCTCCCAATAGAGAGGACAATTCCTCTTCCAGTATCTAGGCTAGTGATAGTGGTGACAATTGTCTCGCTTGTTCAACCCTCTCTTTTCTTTGAGAGTTGAAGACTTGGGCTTCTAGACAACTTTATAACTCTTCTTACCTTTTCCTTTATCCTTGGACTTCCCTTTTGATCTGTTGATCATCATCACAGAGTTAGGCTTGTCTTTCTTCATTTGTGCCGAAATTTCTCTCAACATGCCAAGTAACTATGTCAATGACTTGTCAAAGTCATTTGTGTGGTAGTTATGACAAACTAACTATACAACTCTAGCAGTGACTGTAGAATCACATTAGTGGACAACTCGTGACCCAAGGGAAATCCTAGTCTAGCAAGGTTCTCCACATACCCAATAAGCTCGAGCACTTGAGGACCTACTGGATCACCTTCTGCCATGTTGTGTTTAGACATCGCCTTTGAGACATCATGTTTCTCCCGGCTTTCCCGATCTTGGTACGTGTTCTTAAGATGTGTTACCATCTCAATGACATCCATGTTCTCATGTTTTTGCTTCAACTCATAGTTCATGGAGCACAACATTAGGCATTTTACATCAACAAGATCTTTAAAATGCTTCGTGTAAGCATCCCTATCATCCTTAGGTGGCATGGAGTAGGTTCACCTATCTCTGGTGTCTCTAGGACATAGAGCTTGCACTCATGTGTGAGTTTTTTCTTAATGTCCTGAACTAGTCATGGAAATTATTACCATTTTACTTATCCTTCTCAAACACTAATTATAAAGAGAACACATTATTGGATTTCACTTGATTCTACAAGAGATATTTGCAATTTGTTAAAACAATTTTGATTTGATTTGATTGAAATAAAATTTTGGTGATATTTAATTATCGCTCCTACTATTTTTTCAAATTGATATCCCTCACATATCAATTTGGAAGATTGCAGCATACAACCTTGTAGTAAGTCAACATCCAAAACAATTGAGTTATTACCCAGCCAACGACATTGTCCATAATCAATGATTAAGGTAGGAAACTTTTGCCAATCACATCTTATGAAATTGTTCGATAGATGGTATGTGAAACTCTTTGCCATAGTCATCTACATGCTTCTAAGTGCTTAATCTCATTACGATCACTTATTAAGTCTGATCCAAAAGCCAATGCAATAGTAATGCGCCCTACTTGGAAGGCCCACATAACTACCATCACACTTCCACCAGATGGACATTGCATCATGCTTGGCATGCCTATGCATATTCAATCAAACTTTTCATGTGTGTTGCTAATGGAAAGTATCTTAGACTTAATATATTTGATTGAGGGATTTTACATTTATAGATATATATACATATCCAATCACCACATACTATAGTATGTATCATATACATGCTACATGCCACAAATAAAAACATGCAATAAAAAAAGTGATGGTTATAGCCATACTATTGTAATTCCTTAGATCCACATAGAATTAGCACCACCTAAGGTATACATCACATACAACAACTTGTTGTTGAGGAAGATTTGTGCTTTGAACCATTCTAGGTTGATCAGTTGTAACCATGAACTGATCGTATGACCTCATGGTTGGTCGGATGGTCTGTCGGATTGATCCTCTAGACTCTGGTCCAAACGATGTCAGGACAACTTCAATTGCTTGGTTGGGCCACCAGTTGGTCAGTTTAGATCATGTTGTCTGTCCTCCTCAGTCCTTTAGTGGAATGGCTCATCTTCTAAAACGGGCGGTTCATATGGTGTTGAACGTATTCTTTGTTATAACAAGAATTAAAGCTTTCCTAACATGTTGCATTGTAATAGGGAAACCTCAAGTTACATTAGAGGGGAATTAATACTTTTACATATGGAAGAAGAAGATAGAGGCTCAATATGCAAACTGAGATAAAATAGGAATAAACAACCACAACCAAGCAAGCACGGACAACTAGGATTATTGGCCATAACCATGCTACACATCCACCATCAAAACCAATCTATAAGGAAAAGCTTGTAGATTGCATATATATCATATCATATATATTAGTTGGGATTGTATGTGGTATTTAATCAGATAAGCACATTAATAATTTTAAGTATTCACATTGTATGCAATAGATAAATGACAAAAAATAAAATCTGATCATATCGATTCAATCCCAAAGCATAGTAAATTGACATGGCTCTGATACCATTGTAGGGAAATATGGCATATAGAATAGGCAGCAGAAACAAAAGTTTAACCGACATATTCCCCTTTAAATAGTTGATCGCATCAATAGCCATGTAATGGGAAGGATGGTTTGCAAGGTTATACCTGGTCCTGGAGCAAGTTCAGTGACAATCCCCTCACAACAAAGTGTGCCTTTCTTCAAGATGCACTTGGACAATGCAATAGCTGCCTCCTAGTTGATCACCATAGACAATAGTTGACCTTGTACTCCTACAAACACACCACATCCTCCTCATCTCTATAGTAGTCCACACAAACCACTGGGAACTCCTATCATTCTAGAAGAACAGATAAGAACCAGTCATCCCTTCTAGTCAGTGTACTAGCACCAACTTTCTCTCCCACAATTGTCTCTCCCTTGCTATCCCTCCCTTTGATGGGTAGGACTTGCTCAGATTCTCTCGGTTACCACAACCATATAAGACAACAATTGTTAGAGCATTGATGTGTTTGAGAAGCCCCCAATACCCCTCTATTTATAGGAGGGTTGGGGTTCACATTCTAAGCGGGATTCGAAGGGGACAAAATTTCATGATTTTTTGCATCATGTGAATGGTGAAATGGTTAGTTCAGAGGTGAACCGACCAATTTTCATGTGACTATGTGAGTGGATTGGTTCCACCCTTGAACATGTAATTTCATCATTTTCCCAATCGCAATTGCATTTGCAATTAATATTCCATTAATTCACAACATGACGTGGGCACTAATCCTTCATCATATCGAATTGATAAACAAATAGTCATTTCACAACCGAAACCGGTCGGTCAATGAACAAGATTGCCTAAATTGGTCATCTCATGGACAAGATTGCCAAACTTGGTTCATTGACATGACACTCTGAAACGATTGGTTAAAATCTTGAACTGATTGGTTTATAGTGTAATCAGTTAACATTTAACCATTGTTGTTTAAATTGAATACCTAACTCTTTTGTAATCAAGTTTAAACCATGTTCATGAACAAACTCCTATTCTAAGTGTATTCTATGTCTTTGACCCTATAGGTTCCAAGTTACATTGGTAGTGAATGTCCATAGCTAGTCTATTACATCACAAGAAATTAGTGGTATCTAGCAACACATCATTGCTACCCAAGTAATTGGAAACTTGGAGAACAATTTCAACCTACAATATTGATTGGTGTTACAATGATTGTATGATTCCTTCATCATTGATATCTAGGTTGAATTCAAGGCATGGAATCATCATCCTCTCAACGTTCAATACATGTTTCTTGAACTAGAGCTTACTGTCTAAGATATATGTCAACTCCATATCATATATTGATTCAGATGTACATGTGTATGCTTTTCTTAGTCTCAATTATCAAGTGGCCTAGATATGAAACTCTTATAAGAGGGGAAAATCAATTTACATCACTAACAATCATCCTCATGTGTCACAATGCACCCGAGCACCACCTTTATGGTAACCCTTATTCAAGATCATGAAAGATGATGTCTAAGTACATCGAATGACATGTGATGAGTGTAGTGATTTTAGGTTTAAGAATCAGAATCACTACCATCACTATGAGAGATGATTTTGACTACCAATCATAGTTTCCATGTGCAACTGTCAAGGTGGGTATGTATGATACATTGTTCTCCAACAAGTATCTATGTGTTTGGTTTGATATCACATATCATTACTTAATGAGATTTTGTCGTCAACCAACACACACTCCGGTCTTATGTTTCATTGTTGTCTATCAACATGCAACAATTATATCCGACTAGGGACGTATCAAGAATGTACATACTCCTGACATTTGTATGATCTCATTGTTCAGGTCCTCAATCTGAAGGCATACGTCATTGAGTAATATCATTCTTTAGACATTCATTATGTTTCATCATTATCTCATAACTGAATAAAATAGAATAAATCATAAGATTGTTCTTATTATTAATCAAATCATTTACAAGATATGCAATTACAATCATCATATGCTTGGCTCTTTAGGCGTTCTTACCAGCAAATCCATCTTAGGAAATTTGTGTGTTAAATAAAACTCACATCAAATTTTGGCGCCGTTGTTGGGGACTATGAGATAGCCTTCAATCCCCATTTCTTTGAACAGTTAGGATTTGTTTTCTAGTTAATATTCACTCAAATCTATTTGAATTTTTATTCATCAAATTTAACATTGTCATTTCTATTTTTAGATAACAAAGGTTCATGTGATGCTCGTGATACATTGTTTATACACCTTTTGAGTTTGATAGGAAAATATAACTTTTCACTGCCTGAGATGAACATACTAAAACATGATGAGTAAGGAATATAACAAATGTAGGGTAAACATAGCCCTCATAGCCCAAGGTGAGGTCTTGTTTAGGAAATAATAGAAGTTTGATGTAGAAAATAGAGCCAAAGAGGTTGCCTCCCTTGAAGAAGAATTATAGAAAAATATTAAGGACATTATCGTCCCTAAAGTTATAGATGCACATCATCTAGTAGTGCCTCCTACAATTACCAATGTGAAGTTTAAGATCCACACAAAATGGATCACCATGCTACAAAGCAGTGCCTTTGCTGGATGTAGGGGAGAATTGTCGATATCAGTTGTAGTGGTAACTGACTTTTATGCTTTGAACATGAAACCCAACGTATCTGATGACACCCTCAAACTTTCATTGTTCAAGTATTTTTGATAGATAAGGTGAGTAGTCAATACAAGTCTAGTGAAGGACAAAAATCATGATATGGGAGGGTCTCAAATCCAAGTTTTTGGAGAATTATTACCCATCATCCCTTACCGCGTAGATTAGAAGTAAGATCATGTAGTTATCCATGGTCCCAAGAAAATCCCTAGCTGAATCTTAGGAGAGGTTCAAGGATCTTCTTCAATGTTTCCAACACCATGGAATCCCACAAGTTCAATTTATAGAGACCTTCTACAAAGGTGTTGATGATGACACAAAGGAGTTCCTAGATTCTTTTCTTGGAGGAAATTTTATGTTTCAAAACTTTGTCAGTGCATGGGAGGTTTTCAAATAGGTTTTGAATACCAGTCATGACATCATTATAGAAAAGACAAGGAGGTTTGCTTCGGTAGCCAAAGTTGAGTATAGTTTGGAATTTAAATCTATAGCAGAGTCCCTCAAGAATCAAGCCTTGAAGCAAGACAACCTCATGTCTTCTTTCAATGCATTTGAAAGAAGAGCATTGCGACAACATGTTTAGTAGGAAGTCACGTCTAAAAACCTCTTCTATAATGATCACTTTGCTCCCAGTTTCCAGCTCTCATGTAAAACACAATGATGAATAATTCCTAGGTCTAAGATGACAATGAGAAGATGGAGGACCTCAATTCTATCCACAAAATTCCTAGCCAAAGCTACTACAACCCAAAGAAAACTAGAAACCATCCTAGTTTTAAATTATGGAAATCCATTGGGAGTGGACAAAGCATCACAACAACATCATGTCCTAGAAAACAACCAAGGTCATGGCCTTCCAAGCTTCCAACACAATCAATGGAAAAACTTCATAAACCTTTCAAAGACATTGCTACAATCGAGGGAAATGATTCTTGAATCTAAACCAAGTTCCATAGATATTGCAACCCACTCCTTTTCCCATATTTCATAAGGATTCAGCCATTGGAAAGATCATTCAATCTCAACAGTCATGATTTATAGGTAATAAACTATTCTTTCAAATCAACAAGCGTGCTATAAATGTATTGATTCTCAATTTGGTCAGATTTCTACCTCCCTATTCCCCCCTATAGGTACCTTTTCTAGGCAACGTAACAATTACAAGCATCCCAAGAAATGAAAGGTCACTTATACACATTCAGGGAATGTGTATGCTCCTCCTTCTTCAGTGACACCATCCACCATTCATATTGGTTTTGATGATGATGATACTATGATGGTTGAGAAGGAACATGTACAAGATGATTTTGTTGATACTGATGCAAGTAAAGCTACTAGTGCTGCAAAATCACAAGTTGATCCTATTATGCAAGACGTGCCAATTTACAATCCAAGACCTCCCTATCAAGCATGTTTCAAGAAAACAAGGTTGGATGTTAGATTCATGAGATTCAAGGAAGGTATGAAGAAGCTTCATGTGGAAATCCCCTTCTTGGATTGCCTTTATGAGATTCTAGCTTGGCCTAAATGTCTAAGGACTTTATAGACCAGGAAGTACACCAAAAATGGAGTATGATATGGTAAAATTAGCAACAAAAACTTCTAAATTCATTCTCAACAAAATGCCCAAGAAGTAAATGGATCATGGTTCCTTCACAATTGGATGTTACCTTAGTAACAATACTTGCAAAAAGGGACTATAAAATTTAGGTGCTAGCATCTCCATCATGCCATATAGAAAATGCTATAGATTTAGATTCGTTAAGATGCTCCCTACTACCATGACTATTCAACTATAAGATTCCTCCATGAAGAAGCCTTGGTACCATAGAGGGTGCTCTTGTGAAAGATTACAAGAATGCATATTTCCCTTGTGACTTTGTGATTATGGACATAAAGGAGGATCTGCAGTATTCTCTCATATTTTTCATTTGTTCCTTGATACAACCTAACATTTATTAGCATAGAGGTTGGCACCATTCTTCTGAGGTTAGGAAGAGAAGCACATGAGTTTAGGGTGTTGGAAAGTATGAAGGGCCCTAGTATCTATGGGGAGGTCTTCTTGCTTGATAGAATTCAAAAGCTATCTCCACTTAGACAAGACTGGTGAAGTAATAAAGACTCATTGCAAACATCCCTCACCATTCCATGGGGTTCCAGTTTTGATGATGAGCAAGTTGATAATGGTGGTTCCACTTGACACCTTTAAAGAGAAACCTAATGCTGGATTCAAAGAACTGAAAATGATTTTAGTGGTTGTGGAGGAACCAGAGCCACCCAAAGCACCAAAGTTGATGGCCTAAACTGAAAGGATGAAATATTTTTTCCTTGATGAGAAAATTGTTTGGTTGGTGGCCATCAATTTAGATCTCCTGCAAGAACAACAAGACGGGTTGATGACCAAGATGAAGGAGAGAAAAGCAACCTTGGGTTACAAAATGACTCATTTGACATGGGTAAATCAAGCGATATCCATGCACAAGATCCCCATGGTAGAAGAATACAGACCACTGAGAGAGCCTCTGTGCAAATTGAACCCAAACATGAAGAAGGTGGTCCATATGGAGATTATTAAATTACCCACAACTGGGATCATATAGCCCATTTCAAAACCTTTTGGGTATGCCCAATATAGGTTGTTCCTGAGAAGGGTGGCACTAGTGTTGTGAGGAATGACAAGAAATTTTCACCCACACTATCAGATGATGGACATATGTGAATTGACTATAAATAGTAGGAAAATAAAAAAAAGAAGAATGAATTCCCTTCCTTGATCAAGTCCTAGAGCAATTACACATCAAGAATTCTTTTTATATCTTGACAGCTACTCCAACTTCTATGAAATGCCTAACCATCTCGATGACCAAGAGAAGTCCACTATTATTTTCCCATTTGGAAGAAATGACTACAAGTGGATGCCCTTCAATTTGTTCAATCTTTGTAGGGTTGACGAAACCGTAATGTAAGTGTTCATGGAATTGTTTTTTATTTATAGTGAATTTTTTTACTCTTGTCAACATCACCAATCACTTGTGCTAGCAGCATGAAGAAGCAAATATGGTTTTCAATTGAGAGAAGTGCCACTTCATGGTAAAGAAGGACATTATCCTTGGCCACATGGTGAGCAATAGAGAGACTGAAGTTGATAAGGTAAAGATTGAGGTCTTTGAAAAACTCACACTACCATGAAATGTCAAATAAGTTCATGCTTGTTTGGGTCATTCTGGTTTTTTTGCAAGTTCATCAAATATTTTGCAAAAACTTCAAAGTAGAAGAACAATCTCTTCTCAAATATGTTGTGTTTTCTTTTGATGTTGCTTGCATGGAAAGCTTCACCAATTTGAAAGCTATCCTCACTACCACAACCATCATCTGAGCACTACACTGGTATCAACCCTTTGGGATCATGTGCAATACTAGTGACTGTGCTATGGAGCAATCTTAGGACAGTGGATTGACAAGAAGCATCACGTCATCTACTACATCTCCAAGACACTACATAAAGCACAATGAAATTACGTCTAAACTTAGAAGGAATAGCTATTGTGTATTCTTATGTCAAGATTCAGATCATGCCATGTCATATCCAAGGGGATTTTCTACACCAACCATGCTTCCATCTGTTACTTCATGAAAAAGAAACATGCCAAGATTAGATCGACTTGATGTGTCCTTTATTTACAAGAATTTAATCTAGAATCCATGATAAAAAAGGTAGAGATAATGTGGTGTATGATCACCTCAATCATATTCATATTCCTAAAAATGACAACATCCAATTGATGACACTCTTTCCTAAGACCAACTTATGAAGGGATCTTCTGACATTTCATGGTTTGCAATTATTTTGAACTTCCTTGTTGCAGGCGTTCTACACGCAGAGTACACATGACATTCTAGGAAGTTCTTGCATGATGGTAAGTGTTAGTACAAGGATGAGCCATACTCTATTTCCTTGGTGTTTATGGTCTACACTAAATGTGTCATAGAACAAAAAGGGCATGAAATTCTTGAGTAGAGCCACTCAGGTCCAATAGGTGGCTAGATGAGTGCAAATAAGATAACATTGAAGGTTCTTAAATGTGAAATATACTAGCCTACTATTTTCAAACATGCTTACAAGTATATCTTTTCTACAATCAATGCCAAGGATCCTACAAAATTTTAAAACATGACAAGATGCCTTCGGCATCTTGGCAGGAGGTAGAGGTATGATATTTTGGGAATTGGACTACATGGGTCCATTTCCTACTTCTTGCAAGTACTCCTACATTCTAGTTGTGGAGGAATACATTAGAATGTTGGTAAAGGATATTCCCACTATTAAGAGTGCTTCTAAATTGTCATGAATCTCTTAAAGAATATTATATTAATAGTCAACTGTAATGGATATCTTTTTATCTAGATAGGATGATTGATCTTTTGATAAAATATTATGGCATTCATCATAAAATACCTTTGCCACTTCATCCTCAAACCAGCAACCATGTTGAAGTGTCAAACAAACAGATCAATGCCATCCTTGAGAAGATAGTGGGGAGAAGAAGTAAAGATTGGGCACTAAAGCTCAATGATGATCTATGGGCATACCGGGTAGCATTTAGGACACCCTTAGGTACCACTCCATTCCAATTAATGCTGAGATGGAATACAAGGCTATATGGGAAATTTTATGTTTAAACTATGATTGGTCCCTCTCGATAGAAAAATGATTCCTACAATTGCAAGAGTTTGAGAAGTTGTGTATCTCCATCTATGAGAATGCACACACCTACAAGGAGAAGACCAACCTGTGGCACAATGGACACCTGAATAGGAAGGACATCCAAGTGGGAGACCTAATCTTTCTCTACAAATCCTAATTTATGTTGTTTCCCAAGATACTGAGATCCTAGTGGCATGGGTCATACCTTGTGAGAAGATCTATTCACATGATGTATCCATCTTGTGGGACAAGATCAAAGGTGAATTCATTATGAATGGCCATTAACAGAAAAGATACATCATGATTGAAAATTTTGCAGAAAGGAAGTGACTCCACTTCCCCTCTCAGTGTGGTATCTATTTGAGAGTTAAGGAGTCGAGTCATGACGTTGATCAAGGAACTTGCTGAGAGGCAATCCAAAAATTATTGACTCAAATTTTGATGTTGTTTGACTAGTTAGATTGCATTTTCCATTTTGTTATTCCATTTTCCTAGTTTAATCTAGTAATTAAACTCTTAGTTAATTGGAATCTTAGTTGAATTCACCTACATGTGAACTTCACTTTGTTGGGAACCTCATGATCAGTTGACCAAGCGGGTCCAATTTTGCACAAGAGTCAACCACAAGTAGATTGGATGAGCAACCCCTCTGGTGAACTGGCCCACCTATAGTAAAAAAATTCTCCCACTTCCTAAAATGCCAAATAGGACCATAGATTGGGAGACTAAAAAAGGAGTGTGAAAAATTCAATAAAATAAACTAGATAGTCGACCAATCATGTTCATTGCTGACTAGACTACCAAAAATGTTTGTAACTTCTGATAGATGAAGTTTTATTGTTGATTAATGGGTCAAGGTTTTTGATCACCTGATCAACCTAGGGAATATCAACTCATACAAATGATTGATAGCCCAACTAGAGTCTAGATGATTGGATGTCCAAAGACAACCTCATTGCTGCCTCATGGTGTTATGATTGATCAACCAATGTATGATATTACTACCTCGATGGACTTTGGTCAATCGACCCATCTTCTTCTGATGAACTGAATAGTTTCCCTTTGTCTTTAAAATTAGCATTGGAGGCTAGGCAGTCGACATTAAGTGACCTAATCCTCCATTGGCCTAGAATCTTGATTCCACCCCTTTCTCTATAATCTCACATTCAACCCCCTTGCAAGTTGTCACACAATAGCAGATCGGTCGATTGGGTGCTCCATCACCAGCCCACCATACCTTCACACCAACATTTGTCTCTCCACTACCGAGTTATAAGAAGAACCTCACCTTCTACCATACAGTCGACGTCACCACTTGATCGCCCAACCATGTGTTATCGTTCACCCAAACTTCAACTTCCCAACACCCGATCGACTAACCACAACCACCTGATCAGTCGCCCGGATCACCCAAACTTTAGCTTCCCAACACCCGGTCGACTAACCACAACCACATGATCAGTTGTCTGGCAACCTCCTTGGCCCCCCTTCTTCTCCACCAAGATGACAACCAAGATCACTGATTAACGGATCCACACCTAGTTGTTCGCCTGGCCAACATTTCCATAGAGTCCACTCCAACTCTTCAATCAGGCAACCAAATCTCTAGGTCTTCCCATCCACAGAAGCTAGAGACTCATGATATCTTGGTGATCAGTCGACCAACCTACGCTAATCCCCAAACCAACCAGATCACAAGTCTTTCCCCCAACTTGATCGGTCGACCGCCTTGCTTGGTCACCCAATCCAATGATATAAGACCTGATCATATTTTGGTCACCTAACCATCTCTAGTTTCTCACCCAATCAACTAGACTTAGAGTGTACAAGATTATATCTCACCTTCAAACCCACTATTTAGATTGACTAATGAAAAGGCCAGTAGATGCCATCATGTCATGCACTCAAGGAGAAACATCATAACATCTATATGAGGTATCAGAAGTGGGATCCTACAAAAGGTTAACTCATTCAACTCAAAGAAGATCAAGGAGACTATGAGGTATTTCATTATCCTCCACTCACGCTCCACCCGACCCTCTAGTAGAATCAACATTAAGGAGTAGAGTGAGAGAGATAATCAGTACGCCCCCAACAACATGGAGGATAATGACGAGGAGTTTGGCCCTTCCCATAAGGGAGCATTCACATATTGAGGGTGAGATTCTCGATCCATCATCTGGAAAATGTAGCACCTCCATGGAGAAGAATTACAAGGATTATGTCCCTTTCCATCCCCCTTCTACATGTCACACAAAGTGGTGTGTGTCCAAAATAATATGGTCATCTAGACCCTATGGATTCAGGGAGCTCCGGGAGCATTTGGACTACATCAACAACATGCAGACCCTCATGAAGTGGGAGAAATAGAGATAGATCCACCAACTAAACAACTTGTACCTTATGGAGTAGGTGCATGAGAAGTGTCATGTGCATTGAGGTGACTACCAACAAGCACACACTTACTACGTCGACTTCAGTGCAGTACAAACCAATCCTTTCCCTACTTCTTAGTACTGGGGAAGCCAGTAAACTAAGCCACCACTGCTTGAGGAGGCCCCAAGATCACTAATGACACAAGACTGATATGAAAAACCATTATGGGATTCCTTCATGCGATATCCTCCCTAGACACACTAGCATATATTCAATTATGTTTCTTGTTTTAATTTGTACATCAATCATCGATATACCCCATCTTGAATGAAATGAATTCTTTAGCATCAATGAATCAAAGTTCCAATGCTAGAACCTTATTTATCCCTAATTATCTTAAGTAAGATCACTCATTAGTAAATATGGAAATTGTATGATATAGTGAGAAGTCAAATTGTAGTGTGTCTCCGATTGATCAACATAAACTTCTTGTAGAATTATCGTTACTTGGCCATACATTATATAATTGAATGATTTTTAAGATTACTCCTATACTTTGAATTCCCAATTATGAGATGCACAATTTTAACCTCTTCTACACTCTTCTGCCACCTTATCACCCCATTGTTTGTCCAAAAAAATTAAAACCCAAAAAGAATGTGATGAAATCCATGTTTGTGGGTGGAATCTCCACTCTCTCACCGCTCTGCTTCTTCCATAACCATTGTATGAAATAAGGGAGAGACATAAACAAAAGATGCCAATGTGAGCACCAAAAAGAGAAAAAAAAACAAAAGTAATTGCAGTAAAAGTAAAGAAATCTCGAGTCAAATCAAGGAGAGATTCACAAGCTTCCCCTTTCTTACCTCCATTCACTCCAATTTCTTTCCAGAGAAGCAATCACCTCAAAATAATTCCTTTATAGATGAATTCTGTACTTGTATAAAATCTCACAAGAATATAGAGACCATTCTAAAGCATCAATTATATTATGACTATGATGCTCATGTTTTGATATGAAAACTTGTTTGTGAATCTAAAGTCAAAACATGGAATTTGAAGCTGCATTTTGTGATTCCAAGAGATTGTGATATCTTGGCCATATTTGGTTGTAGGGAACCAAGGTGTTTTTTGAAAGATAGGATGACATGCTAGTACTATTATTTGGTAGGTTGTTTTAGTTATGTGTTTCTCAAGGATGAGGAAAACTTAAGTTAGGTGTAGCTTGATGAATGCACATTCATCATGTTTTCAATACAATTTCTAAATTAATTTTGCATATTTAGTTATCATTTGTATGATATTTTTCCGTAGCTTCATTATTTTGTCTTTGTTCTCAAACTAAGCATTGTTTTGCCAGATTTCTTGCTATTATGCATAATAAAGCACCAATAAACTCATGAACAAGACATAATTTCTTTCCTGAATTCATGCTTCATGATTTGGAATGAATCACAAGGCAATTTAGAAATAAAAAATATAACTCATGCATGTTGACTAGGTGATCATATTTTCTGATTGATTGATTATCATTCTCATTCAAATCATCTCCAACACAAGCACTAGATTGGCCGATCCCCACCATTCACCAACCGATCACCAGGTCATTCCAAATGTCAATAAACTTTGATGAATTTTTGATCAAATGATTGACCAATCCACCACCTTGGTCAACCTATCTACTTGTAGTAGAGGGTCTGAAGTACAAATTTGATTGGCTGATCATTTTGTGGGTTAGCCAACCAGAAGTGCCTTCATAGTTAGAAGCTAACAACAAATTCGAGCACCCACTTGATCAGTCGATCCACCCTATGGATTGACCCATACATTTACTCTATAAAGGACTTATGAGAATGATGATCGAACTATTTGCCTTGATGGTATCTCAACCAAAAGTCCATTAGACGTGAAGCCAAGTGGTTGATTGGTTGATCAACCTTACAGGTATCCAGACCAACTTGGTAGATAGAGAAATTACACAACAACTATGAAAGACTGGATTTTCTAACTTAATTTCGAGGATGAAATATATTTTTAGGTGTGTGGGATGTGATGGAGCATAATTGTGGAATCCTAAATGTCCAATGACATAAGTGAATTCAGACATGTTGAGTTATCTTAAAAGTTACATGTGCTTTGGTAAAGTTGGTTGGTGATTAGTATTTATATTATGATTAATATCCCAAAATTTATAGCTCATTGAGGTATTTCATTGACAAGTCAAATAGTTAGTTTTGACACAAAAATGGAATCGAATGTAGCTTGAGTGATGATGGAGCTATGGTTATGTTTTGGTGGCAATTGGAGTATCCTAGAGAGAGTTATGTGGGTTTGACCCTTGTGAAATAATGGGCATAATTAGTTATTAATAGACCTGCCTAAGTTCTAATTGGGAAGTGTCATGCACTCACCAGGATGAGGAGCCACAGATTTGCATCGTGGCCTCATGGACACCATTAGATGAGTTGGATCCAGTGACTAGAACCTTGCCTTCTAGACCAGTTAAACATGATCGTGGGTGAGTGGAACTGGAAGCTGCGATCACCGGTTTGTGGGTGATCGTGGTTCCAAAACTGAATATAACTGAGCAATTGGCTCTATAGTGCCACGAGCTTTGATTTGACCCCTTGGGTGAACTGCCTCACCACTTTAGTAGAGAGAATGAGTTTCCCTTTCTCACTGCTTCTCCACTACGGAAAGCTTGGGGTATGGGGAAGTAGAGATCAGAACTAGAAGGAAGTAAGGAGAAATCAAAGAGAGGAAGAGGTCGACAACGATGGCTTGGTAAGGAAGCATAAGTCCCACACATGTAGGGACTCACCATCCATTGCAAGCTAGAGCAGAGCCCCAAGCGACAGTGGCTGCATTGTGGAAGCAGAGTCCCACTGGGGACCCAAGTAACCGATAGTGGAAGCCATCACCGATGGCTCACGGGCGCAGAGCTTGAGATTAGTAGAGTTCGATGGTGCCATGATCTGGAGTCAACTGCTTCCTAGATTCCTCAATGGAGCCATAGATGTGGAGGCACCGTCTCTGCTTCGTGCAGAACCAGACCTGGCTCCCAATCGCTGAGAAGCATATATGAAGCATATCCATCGGAGGCAGCCTCATTGGACTCATGAGGGCACGACTCGAGAGACATGAAACCTAGTCAGAGGAAACTGGGAGGAGATACCAGAGCTATCTATAGCAACACCATGGTCGAGAGAGAGAGAGATCAAGAGGCATGATCCCCCCTCCTGCACTGCCGAACCTGTATCAGGCGGTGGCTTTGCATAAGGGGAGTCCGCTGGGGACTCGAGCGTGAGAGAAAGCAAGGAAAGGAGAGGGAGGGGGCGGACCAGCAAACTAATCCCAGACCGGATGGTCTAGCTATAGATTAGGGTGTGAACCGCTGGGTCAATCCCTACCCTAAACCGGCCACATCAAGCAAAGGAGTTGCGCCTCTCACAGGCCAGGTGGCAGCTTCTTATTGGCCAATAAAGGTGAATATCTCAGTTAATGCTCAGAACTTCAATAATTCATAGAAAATAGCTCAATTGTCAGAAAAATACAAACAAGGTGCCAAAATGTTCAGAAAAATAAGTAGAACAACATGAGATCATAATATCAGTATTTTGTTGCACTAATAATAGTGATATCATGTAATATGTGAAATGCTCATATGATGGATAATAAATATCAAACGATGCCCTAAAATTTCTCAACAAATGAACCCAAAAATTGTGGTTGTAACATTTATCCTTAATTCGGCCCCAACAACAGCCTTGGTGGATGTGTGGTGGTAGAAGGTGGCTAGAAATGATTGGATCTGGATGGATAATGGTGGAAAATGATGGTGGATAGAAGCTAACCGAAGGGATGGGTGTAGGATCTTTTCTTCAGCTCTCTCAGGCCTTCAAACTTCTCCCACAGAGCTCTGGGAACCACTGGTCAGAACTAAACAAAACAATCGAATGGGAGCTGTAGAACCTTTGACTGGGTAGTAGGGGATAGCTATTTATAGGAGTTGTGGTATTCATGGTCGATATGGTGTTGCGGTCGTGACCACTATCGTGGTTGGGACCACTATCATGGTCGAGACCACTACCATGGTTGAGACCATTATCACGGTCGCAACCTATTATAGCGGTCGTGAACCTAGTGGACAAACCCACCCTTGGGGAGGCTATTATAGGTAGTTGATGGGCCCGCATCATTGAATCTTTTGATTGATGAGGATACTTTATGATAAAGGACTGGACATCGAAAATAGGGCTCAACATATCAAATTTTTCTTAGGCCCTCTAGTCGGAGAGCGGAAGCATCGTCTCCTAAGTTGGTGCACATAACACGATGCTCGTGGGGCAGAATCAAGAGAATTGATGCCTTCTTGAGCTTGATGCCTGCAAGTCCCAATATTGTCTAGTTGAGAAACTCCATCTATGAAAAGATATAAATTACTAATAGATAAGAATCGAGGGCTATTTTTTGCATAGTAAGGCTATAATGACACAAAACCTTGAATAAATGCTTAGCATAAATGCCTAAATTTGGGTGTTATCACATTCCAATGACCCTCATTGGACAACAATATCATATTGTCATGTACAATACATACAAGACTAATGGGAATTAGTAATATATAGCATCAATCCTCAAGATATTCCCATATCATAAAACAAATGATGTCATTAAACCATTTTAGACGACAAATTGTTTTAGTGTTATGTACATATTCATTAGGAGATTAGAATACTGGATTAAATGATAATCACATCATGATCCATCAGGGTGCAATTCCTTTTTTCTGATACATCATCATGTTTTAGGTGGATTTGACTTGTGATACACTATCACAATATATCCAGAAGGTTCTAAAACTTTTAATGTAAATTATTTCAACATTTGTTCATATCAAAATTTATTAATACTTATCAAATTTATACTTCATTTCTGATCTCCTTGAACACTTCAAGATATTTATGTTTGTATTGCATCAAATACAAACCTTATATCAACTGATCCCATCAATGAACTATAATGAAGTACAAATAACTACCTTTGTCATTTATTCTATAAGGTCTTCATACATCGACATGTATACGTTCTAATAGAATGCTTGCCCTCTTCACTACAATTAGTGAGAGGTAGATTGTCATGTTTCTTATAAATAAGACTTGCATGTCTCTTGTTGGTTTAATAGCCAAAAGAGTCTAGCTAAACATCAATACGAATTCTAGTAATGGATTTCTAATATGTGTGATTTAGATGCCAATGCTAAGATTGTTTAAGTTATCAATTACAATCCTTTGGTATTTACATTATAACCATTCATCTTTGGACTCTTTCAAACAAAGATCATTGGATGTTGGGTATTTCCATACAAGATTACATATTTGAAATAGAAGCATTAACAAATATTTATTGATTTATCATCCTTGTCATATAAGATGCATAAAGTAAAATGTTTCTATTTTTGCATAATGAAATAGTGGTTCAACTAACTCTATTACATTCATAATGGGATAAGATAAATTCTAAATGTAGACTAAAGTTGCAGTAACTCTTTCTCCGCATAGTTCACCCTTTCCCTTTCATAAAGGCTTTTACTTCTTATCTGATCATCCACATCAATATATGTTAGATCTACATCTGATATCACATACCAAGATGAAGAAGGAATTTAGAATTATCTTATAACGTTTATACCTGAAATAGATGATTCTACCCCTTCCTTCTTCTTCTTTAGTTCCTCCAGGAAGAGAGGGCAATTACTTCTCCAACGTCCAGCCTGATGACAGTGGTGACAATCACCTCTCTTAGTTATTCCTCCTTTTGCCATGAGATCTGAAGACTTAGGCTTCTGGATATCTTTAGAACTCTTATTAGCTTTGCCTTTTCCCTTAGATTTTCCCTTCATCTTATTGATCATCATCACATACTTGGGCTTATCTTTCTTCATTTGTGTCTCAGTTGTTCTCAACATGCCTAATAACTCTGTCAATAACTTGTCCAAGTCATTCATGTTGTAGTTCATGATAAATTGACTATATGATTCTCGCAGATATTGTAGAATCACATCAGTGGCCAACTCTTTACCCAAGGAAAATTCCAGTCTAGCAAGGTTCTCCACATACCCAATGAGCTTGATCACATGAGGACCTAATGGATCTCCTTCTTCCATGTTACATTTGAACAATGCCTTGGAGACATCATATCTCTCATGTCTTTCCTGATCTTGGAACATGTTCTTAAGATGTGTGACCATCTCAATAACATCTATGTTCTCATGTTTCCTTTGTAACTCATAGTTCATAGAGCATAGCATCGGACACTTGACATCAATGAAATCTTTGATATGCTTCTTGTAAGAATCCTTGTCAGCCTTAGGTGTAGTTGGAAGAGGTTCATCCAACTATGGTGTATCTAGGACATAGAGCTTGCGCTCCTGTGTGAGAATAATTCTCAACTTCCTAAACCAATTGTGAGAGTTATTCCCATTTAACTTGTCTTTCTCAAGGACTGATCATAGAGAAAAGGTGTTGTTGTGTGTAGTCATTTTTTTCTACAAAATAATTTGCAATTTGTCAAAAAATTATTTTGATTTGATTAAAATTTATGATATTGATTAGGTCTTTATTAACTATAACTCTCAGTATTTTATTCAAATTGATAGCCCTCATATATGAATTGGGAAGGTTACAACATACAAACTTCTAGTGATCCAAGATGAAAAATAATTCAACTATTAATCGGCCAATGCCAAAGTCCATAGTCAATCATTAAGATAGGCAACATTTTCCAACTACATTTTATGCAATTATTGGATATATGATATGTACAACTCCTTGCCATAATCATCTGCATGCCTCTGGTGCTTAATCCCATTAAGTTCACACAGTTAAGCCCGACCCATAAACCAACATGATAGATATGCATCCTTCTTTGACAGAACCTACATATCTACCATCATACTTCCACGAGATGGATGACACACCACACTTTAGTGTAACCTACACGTTGTCGACCAAGGTTTTCATGTGTGTTGTTTATGGAAAGCATCTTAGAATTAATATTTTATTTCAGAGAGTTTGTATATATATATATATATGTATGTATATATGTATATAAATATGTATATATACACACATATACTTTATATATATGTATATAAATATGTATATATATACACACATATACTTTATTCAATTCGCTAGAAGAGAAAGATCACATCAATAACTATGCAATGGAAAGGATGGTTTCATGAGTTCATACCTAGTCCTAGAGCAAGTCCTAACTCATTGTAGTAGTCGTTCACTCCTAGTTACACTGGGACTCATCTATAGCAACCGCTGGTCTCCACCACAGATAGCAGACTCGATCAATGACAACAACAACTCATGTGGTCTTTACCACATACTGTAGGCTAATGTTGTCCTCCTAGCAATGGGCAAATGCCACCTCACCTCTATGGTAGTCCACATGGACCTCCTAGAACTATTCTCATTCTACTTGAATAGATAGGAAGGAGTCATCCCCTTCCGTTGGCATACTAGTCACCAACCTACTCTCCCACAATTATTCTTAGTTGTTCTCTTCCTCACTGTCCCCCCTAATTGGGTAGGACTTGCTTGGGCTCTCTCGGTTACCACAACCAGTGAGGACAACAATTGTAAGAGCAACTGATTCTCAATTGTGTGTGTTTGGAAGCCCCCAGTACCCCTCTATACGAGGAGTTAGGTTTAAGGTTCCCAGTCTATGTCATAGTAGAAGGGTCTAGAAATTCCATTAACTAATTGTCCTATGACAGGTAAACTGATCGATTCATAGGTGAACCAATCGATTAGTATTGTGAGATGATCAGTTCATTTAGTGAGTCGTCGGTTCACATGTTTCCCAATCTCAATTGAATTTGCAATTCATCTCCAATTAATGTCCAACATAAATTCCTTGTACTATTAAATTGAACAAGTGAAATGATCAACTATTCTCATGAATCAAGAAAATCACCAGAAGCTTTGCCTGAATTGATTGAGCTGATCGATTCACTTGGTGAACCAGTTGTCTTACCAAATTGAGCCAATCAATTCACCTAGTGAGCTGATTCGTTGCTATCCTGAGCCATGTAGAATTTAGCCAATTCAATTTCCAATCAACCTGACACCCTAACTAGTTAGTTCAACACTTGAACTTTGATGCATCTGAGTCCAGTCAGCTAATTGGTTGTTTAATTGAATACCTAAACATATTTAGTAATCAAATTAAAACATCATTCATGGATAAACTCCTCTTTCAAGTGAGTTCCTATGTGTGTGACCCTATACGTTCCATATCACATTGGTAGTGAATGTTCATAACTGGTTTTATGACATCACAAGAAAAGAGTGGTGCCTAGTCACACATCAGTGCTACCCAAGTGAAAGGAAAGTTGGAGAATAACTTTAACCTATAATATATCTAAGGTGTTACAATGATTGTATATGTAACATCCCTGACCTGGGTTTAGGTCTAACCATGTTTGATTAGCCTAAATAAGTTGCTTAGAACTTTAATATAATTCTCTAAAGTGTTTTTTTATCAGGTAATAAACTTATGTTTCAAATTTGACCCTGTTTAAATAATGTTTGAGCCATGTTCTTTTGTTTTGGACCAAATTGCAATTTACCCAAGATGAGGAAATATATTGCAATTTATCACATTTTGAATGTTCCCTAAGTGTTTTATCATCATAAGAAAGGGAATGATGCTAGGTGGTGTCTTGTGGAAAGCATAAATTCCAAGTTTGAACTTGTTTGAATAATGCTAGTGACTTGTGTACCAATTTTGGTGCAAGTTGTAATTTAACCAAAATGTAGGGTTGATATGAAAATTACCACCTATAGAATGTCCCTACTCCCTCCTAGTATCATTTAGAGGAGATAGAAATAAGTAGGAACCATGTTTGAATCATATTTAAGTAAGATACTCTTGGTGATGAAAAGACTAAGAGAGTGTTGAATGTGAAACCCTAAATTGAGCTTGTATCAGGTTGTAGAGTCCAAATGGGAGTGCCTATCAGCCAAAGAGCCATAGAGGGGATCCCATATAATTTTTTGGACTTTTTTTCTTGTCCATGATGGGAAAAGAACCTCAAGGAGGTGATCCATATCGAGTTAGATTCTCCTTACAAAAGTTGTATCGGTTTGAATAATTAATTAGATAAAGATGAGATATCTTATCAAAACAAGATAACTAATGGCCAAAATATCATCTCTAGATTATCCTCGAGTGTTTTTCATGTCAAGATAAATATGAGTGCATTAAAAGACAGGTTTCAACCAAGCATGTACATGTGGCACCTAGTAGCTAAAAATGATGACACCTCATATACACACTTTTTCATGAACCTCAAGTATATATACCCTTCCTTTCACCTATTAGTGGAATTTTTAAAAATCTATCACCTCCTTGCTGTTATATATTGTCATAGAGTCTTGTATCATGCAAAGGTGAAGGATTATCGTGCATAGGGCCTTGGTATTGGCCATAGCAAAGTGATATCACCCATTACAAAGTAATATCGTCCAAGTGAGGGATATCGACCATAAGTGAGGGATATTGGCCACAAGTGGTGAGGTATCATGCATGAGGCTAAGGAGCTCAAGTCTTGAACCTTTGAGAAGATCATATTCAACCTTGGGGACGTGAATATTTAGAGCTTCGAGCTTTGAAGTTGCTATGGAAGTGGGTTATATAACTTGAACTCAATTACGTTATTATTTGCCATCAATCTTGCCTTAGTTAAATGATTTACTTTCAATTCCAAATTTCTTTCATAATTTATGAACCCATGAGCTATAGTAGTAACCTAGGACTGTTTTCCATGAACTATAACAGTAAGAACAAGAGTCTCGAGGTTGATGATGATGACATCATCATGGTGCAACCCGATACTGAGTTGAAGCACCTCTAACCCGATATAGTGTTGAGGGATACACTTCTTACCCAATGTGAGGTTGAAACCCTAATAATGATGGTTATACACATCTATAATGATATGGTAATAAGAGTATACCTCATGGATGATATTGTGACACACACATACACCTCAAGGTCGGTATGGTGAGCACACATACACCTCTTACCCGATATGGTTTTGAAACCCTAGATGGTGATATGGTAACCCAATATTATGATATGAACACAACCACTAGCATGATATGGTGATGAATTTATACCTCATGGATGATATGAGTGACACATACACACATCTTGTACACGATATGGGGTTAAGCACACACCTTATACCCGATATGGTGTTAAGTATATACCCTAACCCGATATGATGTTGAAACTCAACATGGTGTTGTGAAACTCGATATGCAAACCCCTAAAGTTGAGTAGTCCGATATGGATGCATGGTATGGTTATGAGGATACACCTCTATACCCAGTATGGAAGCATACCTACACCTCTATACCCAATATTGAGGAAGCACCTCAATCCAATACACTTGATTGAGTAATACATGTAGTATGTTATGTCAAATGATACTTTAAGACATAAGGGTTTAATGCATTTTGATAATTATGGGCCAATGTACCTTGAGAGAAGGATTGAGTCAACCTAATGGAGTATTATGTAATCAATATCCTATTGTGGATGAAATAGAAACTTATACTCTTTTATATACTCATGTAATGAGTATATATTGATACTCTTAATATGTGTGGAGTCTGAATTTGGGTTCTGATTCTTAACGAATGAACTTGAAAACCCTAGTTGGTTTAAAAAGGGAAACCTTAACCCTAATGATGGGTAATAATATGATTGGTTAATAAAGGGAAACCTTAACCATATTGAAAGCATACTGGTAGCATGAGATAATGAGCATAGCTAAGTATGAGCTATGATGTTTCATATAAAATTGATTATCTAGATCTTATAACCTAGAGATAGTTGTTTCTTAGTGAGAGGTATCAAGATGTTTAATGGGCCTTGTGAGCCACATGAATAGTTGTTTCCTAGTGAGAGGTAACAAGTATTTAATGGGCCTTGTAAGCCATGTGATTAGTTGTTGCCTAGTGAGAGGTAATAAGATGTTTATAAAAGTCTCTTGTAAGAAATGATAATGTTCAAAAGAAACTAGGAAATGGAAACTCAGTAACATAATAATAATAATAAATGGTTACTATAATAATAATGAAATATTGATCATATATTCTTTATGCTTATAGTCAAATAAGGGCTATAGTATTTTGAATATGTTTAAATGAGATAAGAGGAATACTTGTATTGCATAAAGGATGTGAATAAGTATGATGGCTTGACCAAGGTATAATGCCTAGTAAAGGTGATGTGGTATTCAGTGATGAGTTTAAAAGGATTGATATCCCATAATGAAAGTGAAAGAGGATCATAAAGGTATTCCACTATTATGGAATCCTTAGCAACATGGAAATGATATCACAAGATTTTTTTTATATCCAAAGCGCGTCTCCCTTTTTTTGTATTTTTTCAAAAAGGTATGTACAGTGCATAGAAAAGAAAGAGAAACACAAAAAAGAAGAAGAACCTCGATAGAAAACAACTATCTATCTATACATTTTAAGCTATAGCATCAATGTCTCTCTTCAAGTATCTCCAAATTGCAGCAGCCGATTTATCAACACCTTCAAAAATTCTCTGGTTCCTCTCCTTCCAAATACCATGGATAGTCACCAGAAAATAGATGTTCTCCTTTCCAGAGCACATATCAAGGAAACTATGAACAGCTGAGGGCAAACAACCAACATATCCATCAACAATAGCCAGACTCCAGACCTACTGGCTGTACAAACACTCAAAAAAGATGTGATCAATGTCTTTAGTACTGCATTTACAGAGCTCACATCTTGATGGAAAATAGAAACATCTTCTCTGAAGAAAGGATTGAGTCAGAATCCTTCGAAGAAAAAATTTCCAGCAGAAGATTTTACATCTATTAGGTGCCTTGGACTTCCAAACCCATGCATACTAGGGTACTTTAGTATCCTTCTTACGGAAAGCCTCCCAGAAGTCTTTCATTTTCCTAGGGAGCACCCCATTGAAATAGATCCTATCTTCTGAACTAGAACCAGGGGAAAAGAAAGGCTGTATAGCAGAGATGATTCTAGTGATATGGTGAGATCTACAAACAATCCAACCACTATTGCTAATCAAATCAGCAATCTTAACAAATTTTCCCTTACCTAAAAACATGACATCTTTTTCTTCCATGAATTCACCAAGAAAACTATTATTGTTAACCCACGGATCCCTCCACAGCAGAGTGGATTTTCCATTACCCACATTCCAGTGAATATAGGGAAGCATACCATCTCTGATGGTTAATAGTTGTCTCCACACCCAAGAGGAATGCAGTTTAGACTTTATACTCTAGATGATATCACAAGATTGGTATCATCCAATACCTAGATTTAATTTCATAGGATTGGCATAATCCAATACCTGGATATAATTTCATAGGATTGGGATAACCCAATACCTGGATGCAACACTCACATGATTGGCATAATCCAATACCTGGATATAGTTTTACAGGATTGGGATAACCCAATACCTGGATGCAACAGTTACAGGATTGGCATAATCCAATACATGGATATAATTTCACAGGATTGGGATAACCCATTACCTGGATGCAACACTCACAGGATTGGCATAATCCAATACATGTATATAATTTTACAGGATTGGGATAACCCAATACTTGGATGCAACACTCACGGGATTGGCATAATCTAATACTTGAATATAATTTCACAGGATTGGAATAACGGATTACCTGGATGCAACACTCATAGGATTGGCATAATCCAATACCTAGATATAATTTCATAGGATTGGGATAACCCAATACCTGGATGCAACACTCACAGGATTGGCATAATCCAATACCTGGATATAATTTCACAGGATTGGGATAACCCAATACCTAGATACAACACTCACAAGATTGGCATAATCCAATACCTGGATATAATTTCACAGGATTGGGATAACCCAATACCTAGATGCAACACTCATAGGATTGGCATAATCCAATACCTGGATCTAATTTCACATGATTGGCATAGTCTAATACCTGGATGCAAACCTCACATGATTGGCAAAGCCCAATACCTGGATGCAAACCTCACATGATTGGCATAGTCCAATACGTGGATGCAGACCTCACAAGATTGGCAAAGCCCAATAACTAGACAGAATATAATGATGTATATTCACATGACTAGTACAATCCAATACCTGACTAGCAGATTGGTTGAGGCCAACAGATACAAATGAGAATGATTCATGGATGTCATACCATGATAATAAGTATCATAGGATAAGCTTGAGATGTTGATATAGTATGATAGGTAAATGTTACACATGTTCTTCATATTCCTTATAAAGTGAATATATGATTTACTGCCCTATCATAGACAATTACAATGCTTTAAGAGAAGAGAAATGTTTTAATCTATTTATCCACAATGATTAACCTTGCTTATTATTATAAAAGAACCTCTTCTCAGTTTAATACTATTTAACTGTTATAATAACATTGTTGGTGGAGAGTTATATCTCTTGCTGGGATAATTGTCTCACCCCATGGGATCCACAATTTTTTTAGGTGGACGTGCACGAGAAGGTAGAGACCATTCTGTAGAGGAAGGACAACAACAACACGGATAGCAATAACAACTCAGGTTGAGTGTATTTTCTATCATGTCTTGTAGATAGAAGTCCTATATGTCGTCTCTGTACTCTCAGGTCCTTGGATTTAGTACGTGATGGTTTTATGAATGATCTGAGATTTTGGCTTGAATACCTTGAGGGTTTTATGTTGATTATGTATAGGTTTTGTAAAAGCAACTGTTATATGTTATCCTCGAGATGAGATGGTACAAAGTATGTACAATGTGAACCATGATGTATATAAAGTTTGCTTCTTCCTTTAAAGAGTTATCTAGGAAATGGATCTCTTTGCAAAATGGTTTTAATTTTTAGTTATTTTTGTTAATCCACTGCTTATGATTATTCCACATAAATAGTGACAATTTGGCTAACGGTTTGGTGGTGGCCATTTTAGTACAATTCCTTTTTGTCTAATATGTTGATTGAACTCGAGACATGGAATTGTCACCCTCTCAACATTCAATCCAAGTTCTTCAACTAAGAGTAGACCGTCTGAGATATTTGTGATCTCAATATCATATATTGATTCACATGAGCATACACATGCCTTTCTCAGTCTCTCTTATCAAGTGGACAATATACCATACTCCAGTAGGATGGATAAATCCCATCTGCATCACTCACAATCAGTCCCCATGTGTCACATCTACCCAATCATCACAATTATGAAAATCCTTATTTAGGGTTACATTGGATGATGTCAAAGTATATCAAACGCCATGTGATGAATTTAGTGACTTCAGTTCTAAGAACCACAATCACCACCTTCACTATGACAAATGACTATGACCACCAAGTATGACTTCCATGTGTCACTCTCAAGGTGGGTCTATCCAATATATTGTTCTCTAACAAGTATCTGTGTGTTTAGTTTGATATCACATATCATGACTGATGAGATTTTATCATCAACCAACCCATACTCTAGTATTATGTGTTATTGTTGTCTATCTACCTTCCACAGTAACAACTAACTAGGGACATAACACGAATGTACATACTCTTATCATCTGTATGGTCTCATTATTCACGTGACGTACTTGGAGACATTCATCATTGTGTAATCATCATTCTTTAGACATTCATTACGTTTCCTAATTATCTCATAACTAAGTGAAATAGAATGAATTAGAAGCTTGCATTTATTATTGTTGATCAAATTTTTTATGTAATATGCCATTACAATCATCATATGATTGGCTCTCTGGGCATACATACCAACAATATCTAAGAATAAAAGATACAATCATAAATATGTGAGTGATGGTTATGGCCATATGAATGCAATTATTCAAAATCACAAAGAATTATTGTCCATCTAAGGTTATACATCACATGTCATTGGAAAATCTTGTGTTGGGAATAAACCAGTCGGTCGACTAAACTTTCCAATCAATCTGTTAGACCTACTATTGATCGACTAGTTTCCGTTGGCCGGTCGACCGGCTCCTGGCTCAAGCAGTCTAGATTTCTCTAGTCAGTTGGTTGAACCTCCAATCGATCGGCTGGCTCTTGTTGTCATCTGATCGATTGATTCGACTTCCACTCGGTCAATTATCCTGTTCAGAATGCCTTCTTATTTCCAAAATGAAAACTTTTACTAATCCTTTCTACTTATTATATAGTGCATTATGAACACCTCAAGTTACATTCGAGGAGAGCATAGGGGGTTAAGAATTAATTACAGTTAGAGAAGAAAGAAGAAAGCCTGGTATGCAAACCAAATTTACAAGGAAATAAACCATTCGACCACATAAGCGTCCAAGGGTATTGGTCTTAACCATGCATACATCCACCATGAAAACCATTTTAGGCCGACACACATGCGTTCCATATACATACATACATACATACATACATACATATATATATATATATATATATATATATATCATATCATATTTATAGAGAGAGGATCTACATAATATTCCCTAGAGTATATGGTATTTAATTGAATAAGTAGATTAAACATTTAATGTTCACATTTTATTCAACAAAACAAATAATAAAACAAAATCTGATCATATTAATTTAAATCCTAATACATTGTAAATTGATGTGGCTCCAATACTACTATATGATTATATGGAAACAAAGTTGGAAGCTAAAATGAAAACATTTTATCCATATTTCCCTAACAAGCAAATCACACCAACAACAACATATCTAGAAAGAAGGTGCAAGATGTACCTTATCATGAAGTAAGTCCAACAGCTATGCTTGCATAATGATGTGTTCCCTTCACAAGTAGCACACAGATGGTAGAAGACGATGTCCTGTTGGTGTAACAACCATAGGTGATGGCTGACAGTGTCCTAGTCTGACAACAACAACATTCATGCCTCTACATAGTCCACTTAGACCACCGCTGGGAACTCCACATCAACTTTCCAAGTCAAAGAGAAGGAGTTGTCTTTTCATTGTTGACTTCCTTTCCCCTTGATGTCACTCCCTTTCTTAGATAAGACTGCTTAGGCTCTCTCATACGTTACAACTATGAGAAAAAATCTTATCGAGAGCCTCGACCACCCCCCATATAGGAGTGGATGGGCTAGGATTTCCAAAACCCAAGAGATACAAAAGGACAAATCTCATGGTTTGACGACAGATGTGCTTGACTAGTCAATCTACTAGACTATCCATTCAGTCAACTGGCATAAACAATCGATTAACTAGACAATCCAATTAGTCGATTGACTTGGTTAGAAGAGCAATAACATTAGCTTTTCATACAATGATTAATTCACATCGTTACACATATCATTAATCATTTGATCCATCAAATTGGTCATTTCACATCTTTGTTTGACTTAGTTCAACAAGTCAATTTTAAAGACAGTCCAATCAGTCGACTAGCACTCTAGTCAATCTATTGGACACTCCAATCAGTCAACTAACACACTAGTGTTTTTTAAGTTGTTTACATAAATACTTTTAGCAACCAACTTAAATCTTATCAATAAGTAAACTCTTATTTCAAGTGCATCCTATGTGTGTGACCCTATAGGTCCCAAATTACATTGGCAGTGAATGTCCATAACCAATTTATGACATCACAAGATCAATATCTAGAAACACACCATTGCTACCCAAGTAAATGGAAAGTTGGAGAACAAGTTCAACTTATTTTTTTATCAATGTTACCGTGATCGTATTGTCCCTTCATCTCCGATATAAAAATTGAACATTAAAAATGGAATCACCATCCTCTTAGCATTCAATCTGTGTTTCTTGAACCAGATTAGACTATATGAGATGCATGTAAGCTCACATATCACATATTTACTCATATGGGTATGGACATATGTTTGTTAGCCTTTCTTGTAAAGTGCCAAGTTTATCAACTATGGTAGGAGGGACAAATGTCATCTACTACACTTACAGTCAAATTCCATGTGTCACAATGTACCCAAGTAGCACCTTAATGGCAACCCTTATTCAAGGTCATGTTAAATAGTGTCAAAGTTCATTGAACAACATGTGATGAGTGTAGCAACTTCAAATATCAAAACTACAATCACCACTATCACTTTGAGAGCTGATTATGGCCACTATTTCATGATTTTCACGTATCACTTTCAAGGTGGTTCTATCTGGTACATTGTTCTCTAATAAGTACCTATGTGTTTGACTTGGTATCCAACATCATGACTAATGAGACTCCGTCATCACCAATGCACATCTAATCTTATCTGTTATTGTCATCTATTTTGCTACCATAACAATATCCAACTAGATAAATAATAAGAATGCATGTATTGTTGTCATACATATTATCATTAGTCATGTCCTTAACCTGAATACATATGTCATTGAATAATATCATTCTTTAGACATCTATCACATTTGTATCATTATCTCATGACTGAGACAAACATAACATATTGAATTACATTTATTATTATCAAGACAAGAATATGATGTCCCAATACAATCATCATATGATAGCTCTATGAGTATACATACCAACATCGCATGCCTACTTGTGCCTCCATCGGGCTATGCCACTACTCCTACCCTCTTTCTATGACTTAGTCATTAGATTCAATATAAGCATACAGTTTCCTTCTTCAAAGTGTGTTCTACTTTTCATACACCATCTGACACCAATGATGCCATTTGTTTGACCCTATTCCCTTGGGACAATGTCATAAAGCAAAAATGACGGACAAGTGAAGCTTGGGTATGCACTCGCTTCCAATTGTAGAGGTACACGCGTTTAAGTGACATAGTAGTTTGAATATGGAGTTGAAAATGTAATAAATAACCGGGTACATAATAAGAATGTACATACTCTTATCATTTGTATGGTTCATTATTCAAGTGATGTACTTGGAGACATTCATCATTGAGTATTCATCATTCTTTAGCCATTCATTATGTTTCCTCATTATCTCATAACTAAGTGAAATAGAATGAATTGGAAGCTTGCATTTATTATTGTTGATCAAATCTTTTATGTAATATGCTATCCCAATCATCATATGATTGGCTCTCTGGGCATACATACCAACAATATCTAAAAATAAAAGATACAGTCATAAATATTTGAGTGATGGTTATGGTCATATGAATGCAAATATTTGAAATCCCAAAGAATTATTGTCCACCTAAGGTTATACATCACATGTCATTGGAAAATTTTGTGATGGGAATAAGCCAATCGATCGACTAAACCCTCCAATCAATTGGTTGGACCTCCAATCGATCGACTAGTTTCCATTGGATGGTCGATCAACTCCTGGCTCAAGCAGTCTAAATTTCTCTAATCAGTTGGTTTAGTCTCCAATCGATCGGCTGGCTCTTGTTGTCCTCTGATCGATTGATTCAACTTCCACTCGGTCAACTCACCTAGTCAGAAGGCCTTCTTCTTACCAAAATGAAAACTATTATTAATCCTTTCTACTTATTACATAGTGCATTATGAACACCTCAAGTTACATTTGAGGGGAGCATAGGGGGTTAAGAATTAATTACATTTGGAGAAGAAAGAAGAAAGCTTGGTATGCAAACCAAATTTACCAGGAAATAAACCATCCGACCACACAAGTGTCCAAGGGTATTGGTCTTAACCATGCATACATCCACCATGAAAACCATTTTAGGGCAATACACATGAGTTTCATATATGTGTATATATATATATATATATATATATATATATATATATATATATATATATATATAGAGAGAGAGAGAGAGAGAGAGAGAGAGAGAGAGAGGATCTACATAATATTCCCTAGAGTATGTGGTATTTAATTGAATAAGTAGATTAAACATTTAATGTTCGCATTGTATTCAACAAAACAAATAATAAAAACAAAATCTGATCATATTAATTTAAATCCTAATACACTGTAAATTGATGTGGCTCTAATACTACTATACGATTATACAGAAACAAAGTTGGAAGCTAAAATGAAAACTTTTTATCAATATTTCCCTAACAAGCAAATCGCACCAACAACAACATATCTAGAAAGAAGGTGCAAGATGTACCTTATCATGAAGCACGTCCAATGGCTATGCTTGCACAATGATGTGTTCCCTTCACAAGTAGCACACAGACCGTAGAAGACGACATCTTGTTGGTGTAACAACCATGGGTGATGGCTGACAGTGTCCTAGACTAACAACAACAACTTCCATGCCTCTACATAGTCCACTTAGACCACCGCTGGGAACTCCACATCAACTTTCTAAGTCACATGAAGGAGTTGTCTTTTCATTATTGGCTTCCTTTCCCCTTGATGTCACTCCCTTTATTAGATAAGACTGCTTAGGCTCTCTTGTACGTTACAACTATGAGAAAAAATATTATCGAGAGCCTCACCCCCCCCCCCCACATATAGGAGTGGATGGGCTAGGATTTCCAAAACCCAAGAGATACAAAAGGGAAAATCTCATGGTTTGACGACAGATGTGCTTGACTAGTCGATCAACTGGACTCTCCATTCAGTCAACTAGCATAAACAATCGATCGACTAGACAATCAATTAGTCGATTGACTTGGTTAGAAGAGCAATAACATTAGCTTTTCATACAATGATTAATTCACGTCGTTACACATATCATTAATCATTTGATCCATCAAACTGGTCATTTCACATCTTTGTTTGACTTAGTCCAACAAGTCAATTTTAAAGATAGTCCAATTAGTCGACTAACACTCTAGTCACTCTATTGGACACTCCACTCGATCAACTAACACACTAGTGTTTTTTAAGTTGATTACCTAAATAGTTTTAGCAACCAACTTAAATCTTATCAATGAGTAAACTCTTATTTCAAGTGCATCCTATGTGTGTGACCCTATAGGTCCCAAATTACATTGGCAGTGAATGTCCCTAACCAACTTATGACATCACAAGAGTGATATCTAGAAACACACCATTGCTAGCCAAATAAATGGAAAGTTGGAGAAAAAGTTCATCCTAATTTTTTTATCAGTGTTACCGTGATCGTATTGTCCCTTCGTCTCTGATATAAAAATTAAACATGAGGAATGGAATCACCATCCTCTTAGCATTCAATTTGTGTTTCTTGAACCAGATTAGACTATATGAGATGCATGTAAGTTCACATATCACATATTGACTCATATGGGTATGGACATATGTTTGTTATCCTTGCTTATAAAGTGCCAAGGATATCAACTGTGGTAGGAGGGACAAATGTCATCTACTACACTCACGGTCAAATTCCATGTGTCACAATGTACCCACGCACCACCTTTATGGCAACCCTTATTCAAGGTCATGTTATATAGTGTCAAAGTTCATTGAACAACATGTGACGAGTGTAGCAACTTAAAATCTCAGAACTACAATCACCACTATCACTTTGAGAGTTGATTATGGCCACTGTTTCATGATTTTCATGTATCACTTTCAAGGTGACTCTATCCGGTACATTGTTCTCTAACAAGTACCTATGCCTCTGACTTGGTATCCAACATCATGACTAATGAGACTCCGTCATCACCAACCCACTTCTAATCTTATCTGTTATTGTCATCTATTTTGCTTCCATAATAATATCTGACTAGATAAATAACAAGAATGCATGTACTCTTGTCATACATATTATCATTAGTCATGTCCTTAACCTGAAGACATATGTCATTGAATAATATTATTAATTAGACATCTATCACATTTGTGTCATTATCTCATTACTGAGACAAACATAACATATTGAATTACATTTATTGTTATCAAGACAAGAATATGATCTCCCAATACAATCATCATATGATAGCTCTATGAGTATACATACCAACATCGTCTGCCTACTTGTGCCTCCATCGGGATATGCCACTGCTCCTACCCTCTTTCTATGACTTAGTAATGAGATTCAATATAAGCATACAGTTTCCTTCTTCAAAGTGTATTTCACTTTTCATACACCATCTGACACCAATGATGCCATTTGTTTGACCCTATTCCCTTGGGATGATGTCATAAAGCATAAAGGATGAGCAAGTGAAGCTTGGGTATGCACTCGCTTCCAATTGTAGAGGTACACGCGTTTAAGCGACATAGTAGTTTGAATATGGAGTTGAAAATGTACTGGCGCCAGTTCAGAGCTGATATGTTGTGCTGTACGGATTCTTAAAGTGACCGTTTTGGAGATGACGAGAAACATTCTTCGTTCCCCCCCAAATCCGTGCTTACCAATTTCAGTATCTGCCAAGTGAAGTGGAGGATATCATGTGGTCACAATCATCATCGACTTCTAATCTAAGTATATCAAATGGCCATTGTATATTTTATCTTACATATAATTCTGTTTACCAAGTCGCCACTATCATGTTGGCGGCCACTAGCTGAGCTGACGATTGTGGTTTCATTCATCGATGTAGAGTGTCGATCTCGTGCACACTGTCAAGCATTTTCACCGGTTCTCCGGTTAAGTAACTGTTAGATAATTTAGGTGTAAACGTCGTTACATGCAACAACAAACAATTGCAAATAATTAACAATTGCAGGTAGATCAAGATGAGATATACAAGATTAAAACATTGTAGGAGAACATAAATAAAAGAGTAAGAAACTCATGACCGGATCGTCTCGCTGATAAACAAGACATGTATATTTGTATATACATATCTATACTTAAAAAAATCATTGCCTTGCAATCCTTTGGATAAGCAATGTTCTTCCAGTCCATCCAGTCATTAAGAATGCAGCAAAGTCTATATCCTTGGCTCGTCTCGCTAACGCTTGACGCCAAGTCGCTCCGCATGTCTGCTTACGTTTAACGTCGCTCTTCCGACACGTCAAATTGACGCTGAAATATTTGCACCACCAGTGCAGCCCAGCGATCGCAGGTACCACCACCTGGACAGATCGTGTCAACAGAATAGAAGAATGACATTGTTCATCTCATTCAGGAGAAGGATCTCCATGAGACAACTTTTCTGAATACTCACTTCGTTCCGAAGACAAGTCTCCACAAAGTAGCAATTCAGATGGGCGAAGAGAAAGAAGAGAAAAACTCTGTCAAAGGGACACATCTCTCATCTCTTGCAAACGGCGGCTGACGGCTGTGCGTTATGCAGAGAGAGACTAAATTCGTTGTGTGTCCAACCCTATTGACATGTTTCCCTATTTATAACCCTTTCACACCCCATGTCCTAATCCTAGACGGACACGATCACTCGATCACTCTTGTACACAAAACGTACATGCCTTTACCGTTAAGAAAAGGAGACCATTAATTATATAAATAATTAACTTCATCTCTTATTCACATAACGGAAAGTTGCTGAACCGTTTCAGATTTGTACATGAAACATACATATCTTAATCGTTAAGGAAAGGAGACCATTAATTATATAAATAATTAACTTTATCTCTTATTCACATAACCAAAAGATGCTAAAACGTTTCAGAAAGATACAATTAATTAAATCAATAATTAATAACGTGATTATCCTTTTATACAAAAGAGGTAACTTATGTTCCTTTCCATTATGTACTGGCTGCGCAACATTGGGCTTAACCCATGCTAAATAATAGCTGTAAAAGCTATATATCTAACAATCCCCCACAAAGTCCAATGTGTAGTGCCCTGCCAAACAATCCTCCATACTATGCTTTCAGTAGATACCTTTCGGTTTGAATCTACCTGAGTTATCCAACGTAGACTCCCGCAGGAACTAAGTGAACTAAAGTCTTGAACTTGAACCTTGGTTGCAAGAGTATCGGTTGGTAACAACATAATAAAGACATGGCAGTAAAGAAGTAAAACGATGCATTAAAGGCCATGCATCCAAATCAGGGAATCATGATTGATATAGGAAGCAACCCTATTCCTTGTTGCGGCCCACACAACATCAATCACTTAGTTGAAGTCTCCAAGGATGTACTGCTAGCATCCTATCCTAGGACTTGACTCCATTCAGAGACTAATCTCTTACTAACTTGCAGCTTATGACACTAAACAGATTTTCAGGGGATAGACACAGATGCATGAAGCATCAAACATAAATTTATATAGTGTCATCAATTCACCCGACAGCTTGTTATTACCACATTGAACCCAATTCGTGGGATCTCCACTCTTTTGGGTTGGGTTGCTACTGCCTATGAATAAGAAAGGGTTTCAGTCCCATCCCCAACCTGAATTTCTCAACTAATGTCATATTAAGACATATAGTCAAAGGATTGGCTTAAAAAGAAAGGTACCTACGTAGTCAAGCCTTGACCCCACAAGACACTAACTCCCTTACAGACATAAGTCTGACTTGGATGTGTCAATGTTGTTTTTATTATACTTGTCCATCTTTATATCTTTTATAGTTGTATTGCTATTAATATGAAATGAAATTACAAGAATCACATTTATTTTTTTTAATGGCTAACTTAGATTAAAATCTATGCAACCATTCAACTTCCAATTCAATTTCATATATAAAACACCCAACTAAGCTTCAGAAGAAGACCAAGATAAACCATAAAACAACACATTTTCTTATTAGGAAAATACATCACAAGACACCATTACTCCTAGAGTTCATGACAAACTGGCATGCATTATTATATCCTTCTACTACCAAAGGATATTTGTCATAATGAAGTCAAGGTAACACGTTCCCATTACAGACCTCAATACTCTATCAAGAGATTTCTAAATGGGTCTTAGAATGATCATTGGTGTATCTACTCAACTTGCATATAACAAACATAATATATGTACATGTGTGGTTCTTAAGATACATCAAACTTCCAATATCCAAAAAGTATCATAATTAATTCATTAGAGCTTCAGTCACATTCTTATACAAGACATTTTGATGAGTTCATATAGAGTCTTAACATGGTTGCATGATGTGTACTCAAACTTCTCTAGTATCCTCTCAACATAATGAGACTTTTAGAGAGTAATACCATCAGTAAACCTCATGATTTTAGGCCTTAAAATCACATAAACGACTCTTATTTATATTTCATCTAAAACTTGTTACATAAGAATGATAGTCTAATTTATTACTTTTATATTGGAAACATAACATCATCTATGTATAACAACATGAATCAACCATCGACGATTTTTATACAGTAGATACATTTATCAAGATTATTAGAAATGAAGCATTTCATTGATATTACTCTATCAAACATCTCATATCATTGCTTAGGAGCTTGTTTCAAGCCATGCAATAGCTTTAATAAAATTACACACTTTTATGCTCATTCCTACAATGCGCAAATCCATCAGGTTGTTCCACATATATATCTTCTCGTGAATATTACCATGTAAGAATACATAATTCTCATTCATTTATTGAATATGAGATTATATGTGACAACCAATGCCTTAAGCATTTTAGATTGTGTTCATGTAGGAAACATAGAATATGTATCAAAATACATTATTCCTTCAGGGTGTAAAATCCTTAGCAACTAGCCTAGCAAAGTACATTATTGACTATCCAGTCTGAATTTATTTTCATCTTAAGGATCCATTTACTAACAACTTTAGAACAACTAGAAGACAAATCTATAAATTCCTACAATTGATTTGAGAGAATTCATAAGATTTCTTTGTTAACAAATTCTTTCAAAACTAAGCTTCAAGAGAATCCATAGCATGTTTTGAAAGGAACAAGATCATCTTTGATATTATAAGTGAGAAACTCACTTCTATCATCCTTGAAAATCTTAGTACGTTAACTTCTCCTTTATTCAGCCATTTCATCGGAATCAATAAATTCAGAAATAGCAAATTCTAAGTTGCCCCCCACATTTCTCATCCTTTCTACATACTCGAGAAAGGACCATGTGTATAATGAATATTTTACGATATATTTATTTAGATACACCTATTTTCATGGGAAAACATTATCATAGAATGTCGTACGTAATATCACAACTGTATAAACCTTATAGCCTAAGATTTCAGATTTTACAATCATAAATCTAAAAGCGTAACTTGTTTTTACATGACCCAATAAAATGGCATCAACCGTTTTTCTAATTTCTTTTCTTTTGTGTTCAGAGACATATACCTTAGTAAAATGCCCCCACATTTGAAGATATTAGAGAAACAATTATTTCTCAATAAATAACTCAATCAGTTTACTCTTATTATGTCTACAGAAAACTTTATTAAAAAGATGGCAAGCCATAGTCAAAGTTTCTTCCACATATGTATGAGTAAACTTGAGGTCTGGAGAAAGTTATTAGCCATTTAAATAAGGAATTCGATTTTACGTTCTACAATCCCAATAAATCATGGTGTATAAGGAGCAACAACCTTCATGAACTACACAGTGGAGTTGTTAAAAATTCCAACAAACAAGTTCAAGGTACGTTTTTCTCCGCATCAGACCTTAATCATTGAAGTACCTTACTAGTTTGAGTTTTTGCTTCCATCTAAAAATATTTGAATTTTCAAATGTCTCAATTTTACTTTTAAGTAAAATGACATAACAATATCTACAGAAATCATCCACATATGTTATTAAAAACAATTTCCAGTTCCTATACGTAACTTCATTAAATTCACAGATGTAATGGTGAACGAAATCTAGAATTTCAGAATTCTTATTATAAAATAAATTTTTCTAGTCAATTTAGTTTATATATATATTTTACATCTTTCAGAATTAATGTCGGATTTCAGAACCAATTCACGATTCATCATTTATTTCATCGAGACAACAAAATATGTCTCAAACAATAATGTTATATATTAGATGAAATAAGATTCATGCATACAGAACTATAGTCATTTAAATATTAAATTATAATTTGAAATATGTTCAACAAGAATCTTAAACTAGTTCTCCACGTTACACAAATATCACTTGCTAAAGAACATAGTATCACGAAGGCATGTAATAATAACTTATTACAGTCTATTACAAAACCATCTCATTTACTAATCGAGATTTCAGGTTTAAAGACACATACCCATCATTAAGGTTCAAGAAAATAATTATCTAATTATAATCTCCTTAATTTCAGATGTGGCTACCTTCTATCCTTTGTATATAAAAAAGGACATACTTTATTCTTAGCAATAGATATATGTACTATCTTTAATTTTCTTATCTTTGGTCTTAGCACTAAAATTAACTATCGGGTAAGAACTAACATGTAACTTGACATTTGTATCTTTCAGGTGTACGTCTTGTTTATTAATGTCTAACATGAGACCTCTCATAGACATTCTCCTTTATATTTGAGATTTATGTCAAACGACTTCCTAAAATATTAGGAATATCTCAACTATAGACATAACAATAAATTTTTCAGATGTACATCTTGTTTATTAATGTCTAACATGATACTGCTCATTGACATTCTACTTTATATTTGAGATATATGTCAAAGCGACTTTCTAAAATATTAGGAATATCTCAACTATAGACATAACAACAAAACTTTCAAGTGATTAATGCATGCATCCAAAATTTTGTACACCAAGAATTAAAACATTAATTACTTGTTCAAGAATAGATTTACCTCTACTAAATAAAACATTTACAAATATTATAAACTTTGAAACGCAACACTAATTAGTACCCTTATTCTCAGTTTTATATTTTATTTCTACCATCCCTATACAATGTTATGGAAATAAGAAATATTTGCTAAGAGTATAAATTATACAGTTTGTATTTTTAACACAAACAAAATTAACTCTTGGCATCTCGTATCAGCCTTTTTCCAACTAGAAATAATACTCACATTGTTGGGATCAGTTTTATTTAGTTCCGGTTGTTCCTATTCTTCATACCCATATATTATGCCAATTATATATTCAACATTGCTAATATACAACGTTTAAAATAATAAATTTCAGGCATATATTTATTGTTAATTCTAGCGCACGTACCATGATCTACATTGTTAATTAACAACAAAGAATGATTTCTTTAAGATTGTTAGATAATTTAGGTGTAAACGTCGTTACATGCAACAACAAACAATTGCAAATAATTAACAATTACAGGTAGATCAAGATAAGATATACAAGATTAAAACATTGTAGGAGAATATAAATAAAAGAGTAAGAAACTCCTGACCGGATCGTCTCGTTGAGAAACAAGACATATATATTTGTATATACATATGTATACTTAAAGAAATCATTGCCTTGCAATCCTTTGGATAAGTGATGTTCTTCCAGTCCATCCAGTCATTAAGAATGCAACAAAGTCTATATCCTTGGCTCGTCTTGCTAACGCTTGACGCCAAGTCGCTCCGCATGTCTGTTTACGTTTAACGTCGCTCTTCCAGCACGTCAAATTGACGCCGAAATATTTGCACCACCAGTGCAGCCCAGCGATCGCAGGTACCACCACCCGGACAGATCGTGTCAAAGGAATAGAAGAATGACATTGTTCATCTCATTCAGGAGAAGGATCTCCATGAGACAACTTTTCTGAATACTCACTTCGTTCTGAAGACAAGTCTCCACAAAGTAGCAATTCAGATGGGCGAAGAGAAAAACTCTGTCAAAGGGACACATCTCTCGTCTCTTGCAAACAGCGGCTGACGGTTGTGCATTATGCAGAGAGAGACTAAATTCGTTGTGTGTCCAACCCTATTGACATGTTTCCCTATTTATAACCCTTTCACGCCCCACGTCCTAATCCTAGACGGACACGATCACTCGATCACTCTTGTACACGAAACATACATGCCTTTACCGTTAAGAAAAGGAGACCATTAATTATATAAATAATTAACTTCATCTCTTATTCACATAACGGAAAGTTGCTGAACCGTTTCAGATTTGTACACGAAATATACATATCTTAATCGTTAAGGAAAGGAGACCATTAATTATATAAATAATTAACTTCATCTCTTATTCACATAACCAAAAAATGCTAAAACGTTTCGGAAAGATACAATTAATTAAATCAATAATTAATAACGTGATTATCCTTTTATACAAAAGAGGTAACTTACGTTACGTCGGAACAAACACCTCAAGCTTACTCCCAACCTTGGTTCGTCTAATTGTCGGCCCAGCCGCCGCGAGCTCGGCATCACTAACATCAACTCCAGTACTCCCTTTTCCATTCCGACCCCGCGCGAGGCGCGACGCCATGCAGGCCCGAGGATGCGTGTGGGTGCTGTTGAGGATCTTCCTCGGGACGCCGAGCAGCGATAACGCCTCGCCGACCAGCAGCTGTGTCGTGGACACTACTGTCCCTTCTCCCGGCAAGTCTGCAAAGGGGCAGCAGGAACGGAACTACTGCCAGCAGCAAAGGCGCGTGCCGCGAAGGGGTGACCTGTTGTGGGGAATCGTCAGAGAGATGCGGCCTTGATTCCCGGAGTTCCGTGGTAGTCGTAGCTGCCAGTCAATTAATGTCAACGGGCCGGGGTGCGCGTGTATGACTGATTTGTTTGTATTTTTTCATGCGATAATATGAAAATAATTCCATTTCTCCTTTTTCTTTTATTTGCAGTGGCTTTCTTTCTCTTCCTTCCCATGGGTGACGTATGTGTACTTCTATCTTCTAGAAGCATGTGCCCTTCTACCAATACGGTCTACCAATATGCTACATATGTGTCTGTTTCTAATCTAACCTTTTTTAACCGGATGTACTAAATCTTTTATAAGGGTATTTATTTGTGATTTTGGTGTTTTGGTTTGTGAAATACCCAAATTGTACCGGTGGACAACTACGACACTATGTTTTTCAAAATTATGTTCAAAAACATAAATCACAAATCACCTGACACGTGAAAAAATGATCGTGTTTTAGACTTGATCAATTGGTTTTTAGAGTAGAAGTTGGCAATTGACTCGAAACTCAATCAATTTTGAGTCCTAAATTTGACATCCTTACCTATTCCAAAGTTTTCATTTGTGATATAAGTAAATTGCATCATCTAACAACATAAAACATTATGTTTGTTAGTGTTTTGTCTGAACCCAAAAATCACACTTGGCTTGAACCAGGAAAAAGTAATGAAGCTTTGTATTTAATCAATTAGTTTGAGGTGTAAAAGTTGATGTTTGACTTCTAATCTAATAGGTTCCATGTTTAAATTTTGACAAACCAGGTTTTTCTAAGTCAACAAATTGGAAGATTATCGATTCTTATAGGAACACAAATCAATATATATGATCACTTCCCAGTTTGAAATTTGGTGTCCAACTTAAAATTTTGACAAGTATAGATCTAGCTTTTGACAACATAGTTATATGATGATTTGACATATTAACAGTTAAGGTTTAAATATCATATGTGATTGCCTAAAAAGAGTTTATACATGTGGCACTCAAGATGAAAGAAAATGATTCCACATCATATCAGTAGTAAGGTGATGTGCATATTTTTATCCATATGATCCTACTGTCGAGTTATTTAACATTTGCTTCTTCAAGTTTTAAGCTTATTTTTTGGTAATGACATGCTACATGTTGAAGGGGTCAACTGACTATTAATCGAACAAATATGTGTGTTTCAACCACTTAATTGTGTGCTCATAGGTCTATTCACTCTTTGTGTTTCAACAATCTGTTTGTGTGCTAATCAGTCTAGTCTGTCAATGTGCTCATAGATAGGTGAGATTAATATTTCTATTAATGGATAATTCTTCTCTCTTAATCTCTCTTATATGTAAATTATTATATATAGCTACATATTACTAATTACAAACTTGGCAAAAAAAAATCCATCTTTATTGAGGTACAATTATCCATATTAATTATTATTAAGCTATGTATTTGTGTAGTTGTATCCATTTACTTGTTACTCCAACTAGATTTGTGTGATTTAGTTTTGCAATAGCTAATAGAACAACATCAATCCATTGCTTTTTTTTAAGTAGTGGTAATAGATTTTATTCATGCAATTTACTTTTGATGATTTTATAATTCTTTTTTCCTAAAGGGATGAAAGTGGTTTTTGTGGAATCTTTGAATGTAAATATTTTACTAGAGTGGTACATAATTAACAATAGTTTAAAAAATAATGTGTGAGCTATCGGCATACACATCATCTTTTTCTTAAATTTGGGGAACCTCGTCCATATAACATCATATCAGACCACCAACGTAGTTATTTTAAGAACAAACATGTAGTGACATCACCATACGATCAGAGATTATAACTAGCATTCAAAAGCAGAGACTACTCATATTTGAGCAACTACATTTTTTGAGTTCCTTTTTAACTAAACAGATGACAAAGGGTGACGTTTGTAGAAAGTCGAACTCAATTGGTGTGTAATTGCTTTTACTTCAATATTATCTATTGAAAATCATTTTTGTTTCATGTCAATGTCATTCAGATATAAATCATGTCCATAACATATGTCTCTCTACTAGTAGGTAAAGATGATGTGTGCTAGCTGTTTGTTAATCAAGCTTGCTCCTTGCAACAACATAATCCAGCATGTTAGAGATCTGAGTGCATTCCAACATCTCACTCTACCTCATTCATATTCTCATTCAAAAATGGAATGGTCTGTATTTAATTCTTTTATTCTTGTTGTATATTCTCTTTGTAAATGTTTCAAATTTAATGAACCACTTTATTAGACGACAAGGACCTTTTCCTTACAAGTACCTAGTTGTGATTTAAAAAAAACAAAGAAAACGTTGTGTACAACCCTCTCACACTCATTCTTTTATATTATAGGTGAGTACACATTGTTGGTTTTGTCTGATAAATATTGAACAGAAAAGAGTTGAATAGTACATATTCCTTATTCAAGGAAACTAAGTATCAACACTTTCTCTGATTGTAGCATATGGTTGGTTTTCAAGAACACATATATGTACTTGTTGCTTCAACTCACATGGTGAAAAAAAAGATATGACTCAATTTTTCACACAGAATCCATTTATTTAGTAATCATCATATGCAATAAACACTGTCCATCTAATCAACACTACAAATTGGAAAGCGCTAAACTTTAAGTTATAGTGAATATTAACATGTGAGTTCCATGGTTTCATTCAATCTCACATACTCTTTTCTACGTTTCAAGGTAACAACTCAATTCTAGGAAAGCAACGATATCGCAAAAATGATAATAAGCCTGAAAATATTCATGGATTCAGAATCTCTATTATAGGCATACACCAAGAATAATGTATGACGTGTATTTTACTACGCGCTTAAACGCAAGTATACGCGTCGAGTAATATAGGCCTTGTGAGGCCCGAGTCGAACTCAGGGATACGTGAATTATTGGAGACTTCTACTAACTAATTGCAATCAGCTAGACCGATTAACAAAATAGGGTTTTGTTGTTGAAATTAAAAGAAGATAAAAATCAAACAAAGAAAACAATCGATTAAAGGTTAATTTAATCAATTCAAAGGGATATCTTTAGGATGGCGGTTTCACCGCGGGTCAACATTGTATTAGGTTTCATATAATTCCTCACACTTCTCTCTCTATCCGGGTAGTGGCCTGAAATGAGAATTACCCACTGTCGTGGTGTAATTCACTACTTAGGTGTAGGTTGATTCCACCGTCGTAGTAATCATTCCCCTAAACTAAGCGCATTAAAAACGGTCTCTCAGTTCCCACCATTAATTTTACAACTCCTTTATCAAGGGTTTTATTGATTAATGTAGAATTCGTCTCTTTTCAACCGTTAATCCTTCTGTCGAAGTGATTAAGGGTGTTAAATTATTATTATGGTGATCAAGCATAACAATAGAAATGGAGAAAACGAATCTATACCACGGATTTGAGAGAAAAATATGAATTATTGATATAAAAATGTCATACAATGCATTCCCGGGCTACTCCCGGTCCTAAAGATTCAGGGTTTTAGCCTCTCATGTTCATCTCACACGAATACATGGTAGAAATTGAGGAATTCATAAGAAAAACGGGAAATAAATGGGAAAACCCATGAACGGAGAAGAACCGGTGGATCCTTGGCGTAGAACACGAGCTTCCCCACCTGTCGGTGGTGGAAATTGTCTTCGGCAGCGTCCGAATCACCCGGGATGAGCTTCTCAGCCTCCGTTCTCCTTTTTCTCCTCCTCCGCACTCGTGCAATCAAAAAATGAGATGATCCTCTGGTTTGGGCGGCCGTCATTAGGTATAAGTCCCTAATTAGGTCTTCAAATAACAACAGCCGTCCGATCGAGATCAAAATAGATCCAACGCATATCTGCCGGCGTCGATACCATCGACGCGGGTCGATGGTATCGACCCAGCGGATTAGCGGCAGCTTTCCTTTCTTTTATTCTGAGCGCTTGTGGTGATCTCGATACCATCGACTTGGGCGTCGATGGTATCGACTCCTGTAGCGTCGGTTTTGTCTTCTAGCGACGCTGTAGCTCTCCTTGTGTCGATGGCATCAACTTTCGTCGATGGTATCGACTGCATCTTCGCCAGCAACATGAAGTGATCTCGATGCCATCGACTTAGGTGTCGATAGTATCGACTCTGTATTGCTCTTCTCGGCTGACAACCTGTGGCTTGGTCGATGGTATCGACTTCCGTCGATGGTATCGACGGAAGCAGATACTTGTTTTTCCTGAAATTTCACAACAAGCCCAAGTAAATCCACACAATTTATAATAAGATGATAAATAATGCTCAAAATAGTCAAACAAAGGGGATTTGATATAATATGATGGCAAAGACCAAATTAAGTGAATTATGCAATATTATCCATAAAAATGAGTAATTAGAGCACAAAACACATATGAAAAAGGTCTATAAATGCGACTCAAACTCATCGCATCAAACTCCCCTAAGCTTAAACATTGCTCGCCCTCGAGCAACTGATCCTTAGAATAGGATTGCAGATGTCAACTAAAAATCAACACATCACCCCACATCCCACATGACTCCCACTGGACGTTCTCAAACCGGCCTTTCCTAATCACAGAACAGTAATTACCCTACAGGCGACAATAATCATCAATAAGAAAAATTATCCTTCCAACCGATGAACACTATCACATAAGGCAGTTAACATAATAAGGTTCGCCGATTCAGCATTGGTGCATCTTGTGATCGCCTACACTACGTTGCTCGCCCTAACTACCATCTACCTGGAAGCAGTTCTCCTGATAAACATGAGTGAGGAGAAGAACACGGTGGCCTACCAATCCGAGCAACGGGTGGATGGAATGGGTGGTTAATGGAAGAATTTGGAAGTATTACACAGTTTCAAAATGCATAAAACAAAATGCCCTAAATGATGTGAATGCACATTAAAAATGCCCTAATGCCTATAATTGGGTGGAATGATGCATGCACTAACCTTCCACCTCAAAAAGAGATAGAAATCTAATTAAGCCACATCATGTACTCAATTTCCTTGTTATGCAAGTGATATCATGTTCCTTTCTCCCTCTTATTCCATTTCCTTCTAAATTCTCTTTTTTTTTTCTTTTCTCAATTTTTTCAGATTTTCAGAATTTTTTTTCTTTTTCTCTTAGCCCACATATCCATAATTGCTTAGAGATACATGTGTTAGGCTATTTTCTTCATGATTGGAAATCTTTGTACTCTTTCGAGGGTATGTAACAATTTAGATCACTTTTCAAGACAAACTGAGGTACATGGTGTACTTATGCATGAAAATCATGAAAGTTATGAGTGCAACTACATGACATGCACCTAAAGGTAATGTGCATGAATCACTATACATTTTTTTCGTTTTATGCAAAAGTATGAAAATAACAATGCAAATCCTATCTACATTCTATGCACGCCAGAAGGAATTAAAACTGTACTTTACTTCCAATTCTTTGGTGGATTATGGAAAAATATGAAGTGGAATGATCACAAGATTAAGTTACTGAACCTTAGAAAAATATCATGTGTCCCTCCTTACTGACATGTGTAGTAGTTCAAAGGGTTCTTTCTCTTATATCCAATTAAGGTCTCATTACCATTTGATTAGGTTAGGCTCAAACAACCATTACTATCCACTTTTCATGAGTCAATGGGGGTGTGGGTGTGACATATTGCTTCAAAGTTGACATAATCAATCATTTTCATAGGACAAGTTCCCAAAGGACAACCAAGTTAAGCTATCCCAAAAGACACAGAAATTTTTAAAATCCCTTAAATTTCCCATGAAAACAGCGAGATGACAATTTTTTAAGACATCCACGATTACACTAGATAGATGTGGATCCTAAACAAACTAAAATTGCAAGAACAAATAACAAAGCAAAAACTAAAAACAACTAAAGAAAAGATAAAAGATAGAGTTGTTCCAGCCACCCCCCTAAGCTTGAATTCGACTATGGCCTCATAGTCAAAAACCAACTTAAGGGTGGAACAGTGATACCCTGATCAATCCTGCGGAGGCGGTGGTGGGTATTGCGGTGCCGTAGGATCCCAAGACGGGTACTCCCCCTGGTAGCTTGGATCATATTGGGTCCTCGGCGGAGGCTGTGGATAGCCTCCAAAGTAGTCTTGACTCCAGTAATGGTCGAAGAAAGGCTCCTGTTGCGTCTCTATCCGCTGCAACCGGTTGTGCATTTGCTCTTGGTTGGCGAGGATGAGCCGCTCGTTCTCGAACATAGCCCGTTGGTTGTCAAGTACCCGGCTCGTAGTCTCATGAATGCCGGTATACATAACCATGTGCTGCTGCTGAGTCTGCTGGATGTCCTGCAGCATGGTGTACATCCCCTGCATGGAATAGGGATCCTCGGTTGGCTGCTCGTGCTGTGGTGATGGTGGCGGGGGCTGAGATGATGAAGATGCACCCGGATGCATCCTAGGACGCTTCCGTGGTGCCACACGTGCTCGAAGAGGTGTGAAAGCCTCCTCTTCCTCTGCAGCCTCGCCTTCTTGCTCGTCACCTCCGCCTTCTTCCTCGGAGGACTCGATGGCTATGATTGGCCACTGGAAGTGGTGCTTGCCCTCTATGTTGAAGACGTCGTCCGGTAGGGATCTCTCCTGATAATCTTGGTTGACGTGGCAATGAGTGTACGCCAACCCGTCCCGGCGAAGAATGAGGTTTGAACGGTGCAAGTGTTGCACGTTCACCTTGCTCCTCGTAGAGATCGGAGTCATGGACTGAAAGTTCAGCCCCAAGTAAAGTGCCAACTTGGTGACAAGACCACCAAAATGGATAGGAGCCTTTCTTGTGCTCCTCTTCACCGCCAGAACGCGCTGTAGCCAGAACGCCCCCCAGTTGCATGGTTGACGCTTCAGGAGTGCGTAAAGGAAGAACAAGTCACTCTCCTGAAACTTGCTCAAAGCAAGATCACTTCGAGCGAAGAATGTCAAGCTCAACATCCTATGCAAGACCCGGACGAACGGGTGCTCAAAATCTGCTACCGCTGCATTGTGGTAGCTCACAGTCTTCCCCGCCGGCACTGTAACTAGCTCGGAGAAGATCTTTGCATAGTCGGTGTGGGAGTCCGGCCTTCGGTGATCATGTGGAGAGTGGATCCAGTTGAAGATTTGATTGAACTGGACCAGTGTGAGATTGTAGTTGTTGTTGAAGAGTCAGAAGGACACCCTTCCCTTGATCCATTCCCGGTCTGATGCTACCACGTCGTTTGGTACGACGCAGACGTCGAGAGACGCCATGAACTCCGCCACCAGTTCCTTGTAGGTGGGCCATTCACCGAAAAACGGCTGCCCATCCGCATGGTACTGCAGCTCGTCAGGGCGTAGGCTTCTGTTGGTGAGGTGTGCTTGTCCATGAAGCACATAGGCCAAGTTGGCCTCGAATCCCAACTCCTGGATCATGCCCCGGTCCACATACCGGGTTGGCTCGAACTTTCGCTTCATTATCTCCTCGTAGACCTTCCTCACATCCATGCTAGCATGAATTAGGCGTGGACGAGGGATGGAAGCGGTTGGGGGAGGAACGAACTCCTCGATCTCCATAGGGTGTGCGCTTGAGGATGACGCTCTGGCGGCGTGCACCATGGTTGTGAGAAGATGGGATTAGAAGAAAAGAGCTCGGTGAAGATGGAGAAGAAATTCTCCGCTCGATGAAGATCTCCGCTCGATGACGCTTCTCTTCAGTCTTGGAGGGCTCGGGGGAGTGCTCGACGCAAAGGAGGATACTTGCTCTGAAGGTGTGACGTCAAATGACGTTGCAAGTCCCCTTAAATAGGCTTGATCGGCGCCCCTGTTGACCCGTCGATACCATCGACGCGGGTCGATGGTATCAACACATCTCGCGGGTATCCGCCTCCCTCGCGAGTATCGACGGCTGACGTTTGCTGGATCAAGAAACTCGGATTGCTGACGGGTCGATACCATCGACGGAAGTCGATGGTATCGACGCAGCACCCGGATCGCTGACGTGGCTGTTGCGATCGTCGTCTATGTCTGTGTGCGGATTGGTGACATGTCCGTCGATACCATCGACGGATGTCGATGGTATCGACTTGCTTTTATTGCGACACCGTCGTTTTGTTGCATTCAACCTGTGATAAATTTGATACCATCGACGAGGTCGTCGATGGTATCGAGTTGACTGAGCAAAATTCGTCTGAATATCTCCAGAGATCTCGATGGTATCGACTGGGGTGTCGATACCATCGACACTTTTATTGCGACCTGTCTGTGACCATGTCGATACCATCGACGGGGGTGTCGATAGTATCGACGCAGTGCGATTTTTGCTGGTGTGAACCTGAACCCATGTCGATACCATCGACGAGTGTGTCGATGGTATCGACCCTGCCTGTGCCTGCACATTCAACAAACGGATCAAGGTATCATTTTTAAACTAAAATTTAAACGAAATAAAAGTAATCTATGTCTAAAATTAAACTATCCTAATGTACCGATGGTTGGGTTGCCTCCCAACAAGCGCCCTTATTTAACGTCTTAGGCTAGACGTATGACAATCATCATCTTTTCACCTTGGGGACTACACTTAGAGGATCATGTGGTAATTTGAATTCAACACGATCTCCTCTAATGCCCAAAGACAAGGTACCTCTCCCTAAAGCAGTAACAACATCTGTTGTTGCTTGAAACGGTCTTCCTAGGAGAATTTCACAACATTGGAGTGGTGGCATGTCCATGACGACAAAGTCCACCGGAAATATGAATCTATCCACTTTGACTAGAACATCTTCACATACTCCATAGGGTCTCACTGTAGACCCATCCGCCAATTCAATTGTTGTAGCCAACTTCTTTATCTCTTTTAACCCCAACTTTTGAAATGTAGCCAAAGGCATGAGATTGATACTAGAGCCGGAATCACATTGCGCTTTAGAAACATGTTGACCACCTATTGAACACGGAATGTAAAAACCTCCTGGGTCCTTTCTCTTCTTTGGTGAACTCCCATGAATCATCGAGCTCACCGTCTCATTCATCCAATAAATTTCATCGTCTTTTATCCACCTCTTCTTATTAATGATTTCCTTGATGAACCTCCCATAGGCGGGTACTTTCTCGATCATCTCCACTAATGGAATATTGATGTGGAGTTTTCGGAATATCTCCAAGAATTTTTTAAAGTGACGATGCTCTTTCTTTGACTTAGGATTAACCACATTTGAACCATCTGCTGCCTCAACACGCCTGTGAGGTGGCACATAAGAGCTTTTCGGGGGTACCTCCCCTAAGCTTGCTTCACTCATTCCCTCGGACGTGGGCTTTGGCGAGACATCATCAATAGTAGCAGCTTGTTGTGGTCCCTCTCTCGCCTCAGATGTCTCCACATGTGCACAAATAACCTGCACCTGCTCCTCTTGCCTAGATGGAGATACCATACTCACAACTCTCTCTGATTTTCTGAAGAAATGGTTTCCGCCCGGCAATCTATAGTAAGTGCGTGGATACGGTATCACCGGTGTTGCATTCACATTGAAAGTCATTTTTCTTTCTTCTACAGCTTCTTGCACCTGAGATTCCTCATTTCTTACCACCGACATGTACTTAACCTGATGATGTGCTTGGGCCATGTTCGCATTCTCAGCTGGTTTCTGTTGATTGGCGTGCTTGATGGCCGCCACTTCACTTGAAATCTGAGCCACGGTGGTCTCTAATGCCCGCATTTGCACTCCATGGCTTTGCAGCGTCTGCCCAAACTTGGTTAGAATATCACCTTGAGATTGCAATTGTTTTCCAAACATGGCCATCATCTCTTGGTTTTGGTGGACCATTTGAGTTAGTAATTCAGTGTTCTTTTCCTCGGTTCTTTGCTGTGGTTTGGCATCCGGATCCTGTAGAAAATTATTCGGATCCTTCCATGAAAACTTTTTATCCTTTCTCCATGCATAGTCATTGTTTCTATAGCCCTGTTGTTGCATGAATTTCACTTGGGCCTCCCCATCATCAGATGCATCCTCCTTAGTTAGCACCTTCTTGGCTAGAAGATCTAACTTGGCATTCAGCTCCCTCACTATTCTGGATTCACCAGCAGCCTTGACATGTTCCACAGTCCCTCTATCACCCCATGACTGTTTCCTAGCCATGTTTTTCAGTATCTCCCAACATCTTGTATCAGTGTTGTTCAAGAAAAATCCTGAACCGGCCGAGTCCAAATTGCTTCTATCATGCTCGGAGAGAGCAAAGTAGAAGATCTTCACTTGGGTTTCCTTGTCCAGTCCATGGTGTGGACATCTCCTCAACATGACTTGGAATCGCTCCCAAGTCTCAGAATAAGTTTCACCCGCCTGTTGGGTGAAATTGTGGATCTTCCGGATCATATCATTGGTCTTCTCAGGAGGGAAGAACCTCTCGAAGAAAACCTCCACCATGTGATCCCATGATTCAACAAACTCGTCGTCGAGGTTATGAAGCCACTCTCTTGCCACTCCAGCCAAGGAACTCGGGAATAACTTGAGGTAGAGCACATCCTGTGGAAATCAATCTATCTTCACCATATCACAGTTCTCCACGAACTGGCTGATGTGGGCCACTGGATCTTCATTTTTCAATCCGTGAAATGCGTTTGATTTAACCAGGTTAATCAATGCTGGATCGATCTTGTAGGTTGGAATGTTTAGCCCCTGTTTCTTTATAGGCCCCTTTGATGCCGAGGAAGAAGACGCCTTGATCTTCTCCCATATTGTCTGTGCTTCAGCCATTGCTTCTTCTTGTTCTTGCTCAGATTCAGAATTTATATCACTTTGGTGTTCCTCCTCGTAGTAGTCCTCGTCCTCTGGTCCTGCAGATGGAACCTCAGGTGTGCGATTCACGTAGTCTCGACTACGTGTGTGCACCATGCAAAGTACCTGAAATATGGAAATAGGGGTTCAGTACAATGCTTTGAACGAGTCAACACAATGATAGAGAAATAAAGGAATTTTTGAAATTGTTTTTAAAATAAAAAAATGTGGCCTAGAGTGGCCGCTCTTAGCACTCAAAGTGCCAATAATTCGCCGTATCCCCGACAACGGCGCCAAAAACTTGACGTGTATTTTACTACGCGCTTAAACGCAAGTATACGCGTCGAGTAATATAGGCCTTGTGAGGCCCGAGTCGAACTCAGGGATACGTGAATTCTTGGAGACTTCTACTAACTAATTGCAATCAGCTAGACCGATTAACAAAATAGGGTTTTGTTGTTGAAATTAAAAGAAAATAAAAATCAAACAAAGAAAACAATCGATTAAAGGTTAATTTAATCAATTCAAAGGGATATCTTTAGGATGGCAGTTTCACCGCGGGTCAACATTGTATTAGGTTTCATATAATTCCTCACACTTCTCTCTCTATCCGGGTAGTGGCCTGAAATGAGAATTACCCACTGTCGTGGTGTAATTCACTACTTAGGTGTAGGTTGATTCCACCGTCGTAGTAATCATTCCCCTAAACTAAGCGCATTAAAAACGGTCTCTCAGTTCCCACCATTAATTTTACAACTCCTTTATCAAGGGTTTTATTGATTAATGTAGAATTCGTCTCTTTTCAACCGTTAATCCTTCTGTCGAAGTGATTAAGGGTGTTAAATTATTATTATGATGATCAAGCATAACAATAGAAATGGAGAAAACAAATCTATACCACGGATTTGAGAGAAAAATATGAATTATTGATATAAAAATGTCATACAATGCATTCCCGGGCTACTCCCGGTCCTAAAGATTGAGGGTTTTATCCTCTCATGTTCATCTCACACGAATACATGGTAGAAATTGAGGAATTCATAAGAAAAACGGGAAATAAATGGGAAAACCCCTGAACGGAGAAGAACCGGTGGATCCTTGGCGTAGAACACGAGCTTCCCCGCCTGTCGGTGGTGGAAATCATCTTCGGCAGCGTCCGAATCACCCGGGATGAACTTCTCGGCCTCCGTTCTCCTTTTTCTCCTCCTCCGCACTCGTGCAATCAAAAAATGAGATGATCCTCTGGCTTGGGCGGCCGTCATTAGGTATAAGTCCCTAATTAGGTCGTCAAATAACAACAGCCGTCCGATCGAGATCAAAATAGATCCAACGCATATCTGCCGACGTCGATACCATCGACGCGGGTCGATGGTATCGACGCGGGTCGATGGTATCGACCCAGCGGATTAGCGGCAGCTTTCCTTTCTTTTATTCTGAGCGCCTGTGGTGATCTCGATACCATCGACTTGGGCGTCGATGGTATCGACTCCTGTAGCGTCGGTTTTGTCTTCTAGCGACGCTGTAGCTCTCCTTGTGTCGATGGCATCGACTTTCGTCGATGGTATCGACTGCATCTTCGCCAGCAACATGAAGTGATCTCGATGCCATCGACTTAGGTGTCGATGGTATCGACTCTGTATTGCTCTTCTCGGCTGACAACCTGTGGCTTGGTCGATGGTATCGACTTCCGTCGATGGTATCGACGGAAGCAGATACTTGTTTTTCCTGAAATTTCACAACAAGCCCAAGTAAATCCACACAATTTATAATAAGATGATAAATAATGCTCAAAATAGTCAAACAAAGGGGATTTGATATAATATGATGGCAAAGACCAAATTAAGTGAATTATGCAATATTATCCATAAAAATGAGTAATTAGAGCACAAAACACATATGAAAAAGGTCTATAAATGCGACTCAAACTCATCGCATCAATGTATATCTGGTGATTTAGAGCACTATTGGAATGCCAATTTTTGAATGAATCGCTCTAGCCCTCCAAGGATAGGGCCATATTTATTGACTTTTCACAAGGCTTATTGTTCTCATACGATCCATTTGTTTTCTCATCATATAATCATGTGTACTCAAAACACATTCTCTTACTAGATGTTAATCATGCATTTTTTACACCTAAGATCATATTGGATGTTATATGGGTACCCCTAAATCATCAAAATGCATATTGATGCAATATATTTTATACGATATCCAAAGCTACGCTAGTTGGATTTTTACCAACCAAATAGGGTGTAATCAATAAACCCCAAAGCATACTAGTAGTTTCCACAGGGTTCTCACCTAGAGTGTTTGCAGACATGCTTTATAATTAGAGTCAAATTTTAAAAGAATTATCAACACAATCATTTTGGTCAATATTTTCATAAATACAAGTGCATTTGTACCTTGTAACCTATTCTACTTCTTGTCAGATGCGATTTTCATCCCCAAAGTTTATCATCTTGGTCTCCAATCCTTCTTCTCAAATGCTTTGAAAAGCTCTATCTTTAGTTTCTTGATAAAACTGACATCTTGTCTCACTATCAACATGTCATCGACACAGAATAACAAAATCATAAAATGGTCATTGGGAAACCTCCTAATGCAGACACATGTATCTGCACTTGTCTTCTGGTATTTGTGACTCTGCATGGAAGAGTCAACCTTCTTGTACAAATGTCTGATACGTACTATTTCAGCACATCTTTTCTGCAAATATTAAGCTTGTCACATAGAAATTCTCCATTCATCTCTTGAAAATTGCACAAAATGATATTTTATCATTTTTATCACAAATCTAACAATCATTGCATTTTATTGCAATTTCAGTACTTGAGCCGATCTATTGGTACATTCAACCGATCGTCTCACCAAATCAAACCGACTGTCTGACTTCATGAAACACTCGGTTTGCCTTCAAGCGTCGATCGTTGATCTCATCAGACGACGGCTGAGATCGCCCGACTCCAGCTACCAGACGCCCGGCTGATGCCCATTGCTGAGCAACACCGAGCGGTTTCAACTGTGCCGCCACCCTAATTAGGGTTGGCAACCGATCGATGGGTGCACGTTCCAGAACCTTCCAACTGATCGGTTGGTTCCTGAACCGGTCGGTTGGCGGCGCACAGATAGCAAAAGTCCCAGCCGCCAACCTCAAAATAACCCTAAACCTAATGTATAGCCCCCCTGCTTCTCCTATAAAAGGAGGGGCACTTCCTCCTCCTTGGAGCATCTTGGATTTCTTGTATTTTGGAATTATGAAGCAATTAGTCTTGTAATCTATTTCATATTATGCAATAAAGTAGATCTTAGTTCAAGCATAGCTCTTTCATTCTTGTCCTTGTCTTTTCTTTCTTCCCTAGTGTTAATCTTCTTCTCTCCGTTCTTTATTTATGGAGCAAGGAACAAAGAACTAAGCCATTTCATCGTCTCTAGCATAAGGATTAATCTCCTGATTTCTGGGCTAGACTATGGCTTCATTTCTTTCTTCCTTCGTCTCCCCTCTCTCCATGTGTGAGTAGACTTCTATCGGGGCAAGGGGAATAACCCCTTAGCCATGGTTTTAACGACTTCTTCTTAAACGACTAGGTGGTAATCGATTTTAATTGAATAGTTGATCTTCGGATCGCATGTTAATCCGGATGGATATGACCATGGAAATCTGGATTTAGAACAATAAAATTGATTACATAGATGTTTTGATATGACTGTGGATTTTCATCTTTTAGGATGATAAACTAGGAAGCATGAGCACCAAGACCAATGGGCTCATGTGGAGTTTATCTCTTGTGAGTTTTTAAAATTCGCAAACCTTCATCGAATCGTCATTTAAGATTTAGTTGTTATCACCTAGGCTAAGGTGGTGAAAACCCCTATGAGCCTCGATTTCCATCTCTTGATTTAATCACCACATCCTTTGTTTTCTTTAATTCTTAGTCTTTCATTCACATAATTTTGCTTGTATTAACAATCATCTTTTTTTCCTTGTGCATGTTATTCCTTGTTAAGTGCATTTCTTCTTGCATTAGTGTAATCAACCAAGCCCCCAACTGGACTTTACTTTCTGCTTTAATCAAAAGAAAAATAACAAAAACAAATAATAAAGTTCTTCAATCTTTACGTTCTAAAAACAATCTCTTAAAAGTTGTCCTGTGGGATCGATCCTTCTATACTACCCTTAAAACCGGAAGTAAAAAAGGTTTAAACTCTAGGATTAATCATCTTAGTGATTGATATTGCAAAATGACGAGTATCAATTTGGCGTCGTTGCCGGGGACAACAGATTGTTTTCTCGAACCCCAAACCAATTTTGAAAAACTTTTTTTTCTTTTTTTATACCTTCCGAGTAACATTCCGGGAGTGTACTCCTCTTTCTGCCGAGTTTCCATTCCGGCAGTATATTTTTTCTGCACACGAATAACTGCTTTAATTGTGCATGCGATGCCCGAATGACGATTTTCAACCTTTCGATCCGGAAATAGAAAGAACTTTTCATCGTCGAAACTGTCAAAATCTAGTGAGAATTAATGAAGATGAGGTCGCCCGTAGAATCGACCAAGCTCTCATAGCTCAAAGAGAGCTCATCCAAGCCGAACAAGCGGAAAGAAAGCCTCTTTGCGAGCAGCCTTTAGGGCCGAACAAGAAACCATAGAAGCCGATAGGAAAGAAGCCGAAAGGCAAAAACAATTAAAAGACTTTTCTATTCCCAAAACGGCCTATGCACAACACCCAGTCATACCCCCTGATATTATTGCTCCACAATTCGAAATTCGAACACAATGGATCACTATGATGCAAGACAACCCCTTCTCAGGAAACAATGGGGAAAGTTGTCAAGATCATCTTCAAAGGTTTATTGACCTTTGCTCTTTGAACAAACTCCCATGTGTCTCTGAAGATGCCATCCGCCTTAGGTTGTTTAAGTATTCCCTCTCCGGCCAAGCTAGTAGCTAGTACAACACCATGGAGAGTGAAGAATATGTCACAACTTGGGAAGTTCTCCAAGGCAAGTTCCTTGAAAAATTTTACCCCCGTCTCTCACCTATGAACTTAGGGGTCAAATAACTCATTTTTCTATGTCCCCAGGAGAGTCTTTAGGTGAAGCCTGGAAAAGATTCAAAGACTTACTTAGGAAGTACCCCCACCATGATATCTCTCAAGCCCAACTCATAGAGATTTTCTATCGTGGTGTTGATGATGATACCAAATTCTTTCTCGATTCCTCATCTGCAGGAAATTTCATGCATCAGAGTTTAACTAGCGCATGGGAGGTAGTTAAATGGGCTTCGGAAACAAGGGCTAGAAGAGGGATTCGAGGAATCCTTAAGGTAGCCAAGGAAGAAGTCAATAATGATATCCAAAGCATAGCGGAAAGCCTAAAATTAATTGCCTTAAAACAAGATCGGTTAGAGTCATCATTGGTCACCCTTAGGGAGTCACCCATCAACTAAAAGCCATGGATTCCCTTTGTGATATTTGCCAAGGATACGACCATACCACCCTCCATTGTCAATATCTCTACAACACACCCATGCAACCTGAAGTAGGACAACAAACAGAAGACCTCAACTCAATTCATACAATACCAGGCCAAGGTTACTACAATCCCAACCAACCTAGAAATCACCCTGGTTTTCAGTACGGGAACCCTTCAGGTGCTGATAACTCTAACCAACTTCAACAAAGACCTCCCTACCCTCAAAGTACCAATCGACCACCACCTGGATTCCCATACAACAATCAAAGAAATTTTCGAAATCACCAAAATCGACAACACTACCAACAATTCCAAAACCTAAACCTTCCACCCCAAAATCTAAACCAACCTCAACCTCCCCAGCCTCCTCAAAATGCCCTCCCTCCTCCTCCCCCAAGTAATCCTAACTGGAGAAGCATAGAACAAACCCTCGTGGCCATACAAGCCCATCAAAAGGCAACTGACACACAATTGGCATGTCTATTTGCCCAACAAAAACCTCCTACAGGGACTTTTACAGGACAACCTGAAAACAACCCCAAACATACCGAACAACTCAAGGTTGTCTCCACTCGTTCGGGAAAAGTGCACGTCCCTCCCCCTACAGAAGAATCTTCAGACCCGCCTCTAGAATTCGTGGATGAGGACATGGTAGTTGTCGAACCCGAAGCCACACCCAACCCATCCATCCCCGAAACCCATCAAGTAGAAGATGAAGAACCAGTTTACAAACCTAGACCTCCCTATCAAGCCCGCCTCAAACAAACAAGACTTGATGCCCGCTTCATTAAATTTATGGATGCTATGAAAAAAATACATGTCCACATTCCCTTCCTTGATGCTTTGGCATACATGCCTTCCTGGTCCAAGTACATGAAATCCCTCTTGACTAGGAAGTATGTTACTAAAGAATACGAGACTGTTAAACTTGCTAGGACTACCTCTGACATTTTCCTAAGTAAGATGCCTAAAAAACAGAAGGATCCAGGTTCTTTTGGAATAGGATGCTACTTAGGTGACAATGCTTGTAGGAAAGGCCTAGAAGATTTAGGAGCTAGTATATCCATCATGCCATATAGTCTTTGCAAAAGATTAGGATTCAATGACATGTTACCCACGACCATGACCATCCAACTGGCAGACTCATCCACAACTAAACCCATGGCAATCATAGAAGACATTCCGGTTAAAGTTGGAAATGATGCTTACGTCCCTTGTGATTTTGTGATCATGGATATCAAGGAAGATTTACGCTACCCCCTCATTTTCAGACGTCCCTTCTTAGCCACTACTCGTGCCTTAATTGATGTTGAGGCTGGTACCATTGTGTTAAGACTAGGGAAGCAAAACCTAGAGTTTAGGGTGTTTGAAAGTATGAAGGGACCTAGTCTTGAGGAAGAAGTCTACCTCCTTGATTGCATTGATGAATTAAACCAACTAAGGCAAGAATGGGAATTAGTTGATGACCCCCTATGCACTGCTCTCACCATCCCCGCCGAATGTTATTTTGATAATGAACCATCAAATCAACTTACGATTCACTTGAACAACTTTGAGGAAATCCCATGTGCTGAGATTGAAGACCTTAAGATGATTTCCACCATACAAGAACAACCTGAACCACTAAAGGCCCCGGAAATGAAGGCTCTCCCCATAGGTCTGAAATACATGTTTCTGGATGAACAACAACTATGCCCTACTATTATCAATTCTGATCTTACCATTGAACAGGAAAACATGCTTATGGGAGAACTTAGGAAAAGGAGAACAACCTTAGGGTACAAAATGTCAGATTTGGTTGGGATAGATCAATCCATTTGCATCCACAAAATCCCAATGATTGAAAACAGTAAACCTTCCCGAGACCCACAAAGGAAACTCAACCCAAACATGAAGGAAGTTGTCTGTCTTGAAGTTATTAAACTTTTGACTGCAGGAATCATCTACCCCATCTCTGACTCTCCTTGGGTCAGCCCTGTCTAGGTCGTCCCCAAAAAGGGTGGGACCACAGTTGTTAGGAATGAGAAGAATGAGCTCATCCCCACCCGTACCGTTACAGGGTGGAGGATGTGCATTGACTACAGGAAACTCAAAAAAGAAACTAGGAAAGACCACTTCCCTCTTCCCTTCCTCGATCAAGTTCTTGAACATTTAGCTCATCAACAATACCTTTGCTATTTAGATGGCTACTCAGGTTTTTATCAGATTCCCATTCATCCTGAAGACCAAGAGAAGACCACTTTCATATGCCCTTTTGGTACATATGCTTTTAGATGAATGCCCTTTGGCCTGTGCAATGCACCAGCCACTTTTCAAAGATGTATGTCTGCCATTTTTTCAGGGTTAACTGAAACTATCATGGAAGTGTTCATGGACGATTTCTCTGTCTATGGAGATAGTTTTGATTCCTGCCTTCAAAACCTCTCCCTTGTCCTTGATAGATGTATTGAATCACACTTAGTCCTTAATTGGGAGAAGTGTCACTTCATGGTCAAGGAGGGTATTGTTCTAGGCTATAAGGTGAGAAACCAGGGTATTGAAGTAGACCAAGCTAAGATTGAGGTCATCACCAAGATTCCCCCCCCCCAACCTCAGTCAAAGACATCCGAGTCTTCCTAGGATACGTCGGTTTCTATCGGCGATTCATCCGTGATTTTTCCAAAATCACAAAACCTCTCACCAATCTTCTTCAAAAGGATGTGCCTTTCCATTTCGATACGGCATGCATGGAGAGATTTCTATGTTTAAAAAAGGCTCTCACCACCACTCCTATCATCTGTTCTCTTGACTGGGCCTTACCCTTTGAAATCATGTGCGTTGCTAGTGATTTTGCTGTAGGTGCCATTTTAGGACAACGAATTGACAAAAAACACCATGTCATTTATTATGCATCCAAGACCTTAGATGAGGCTCAGCGAATTTACACAGTCACCGAAAAAGAAATGCTAGCCATTGTCTATGCATTCGATAAATTTCACTCATATCTTGTTGGTTTAAAAGTTGTTGTTTACACTGATCATGCAGCTATTCACTACCTGATGACCAAAAACGATGCCAAGCCTCGACTCATAAGATGGATTTTGTTATTGCAGGAATTTGATCTAGAAATCCTAGACAAAAAGGGATCTGAAAATGTCGTGGCTGACCACCTCAGTAGACTTAGCTATAACCCCATTGATGAAAATCCAATAAATGAATCCTTACCCGATGACCAAATTCTCAAGGTTGATTCCCAATTTCCTTGGTTTGCTGATTTTGTAAACTATTTAGCTGCAGGTGTATTGCATCCCGAGTATACGGGACATTCTAAAGCTAAATTTTTACATGATGTCAAAAATTATTATTGGGATGAACCTTATTTGTTTCGACTTTGCGCCGATGGTTTATATCGTCATTGTGTGTCTCATGAAGAAAGCATTGCCATTTTGGAACAATGTCACTCTGGCCCCTATGGTGGTCACATGAGTTCCCAAAAACGGCTAGGAAAGTCCTACAATGCAGATTCTTTTGGCCCACCATCTTCAAAGACTCGTATGATTATGTGCTTTCATGTGACCAATGTCAAAGGATGGGTAACATTTCCAAGTGTGACCAAATGCCTCTCACCTCTTGGCAAGAATTAGAGATTTTTGATGTCTGGGGAATCGACTATATGGGCCCATTTCCTTCTTCTTATGGGTTTACTTACATTTTAGTCGCAGTGGATTACGTGTCAAAGTGGGTTGAAGCCATACCTACTAAAACATGTGATTCTAAACCCGTTAAGAAACTTTTTAAAGATGTCATTTTTCCTAGATTTGGAGTCCCTCGCACCGTCATTTCTGACGGGGGATCCCATTTTTTGGAGAAAATTTTTGAGGCTCTTTTGAAAAAATACGGGGTCTATCACAAAGTCGCAACTCCTTACCATCCTCAGACCAGTGGGTAGGTAGAAGTATCCAACAGACAAATCAAATCCATTTTAGAAAAAACTATTGGACAAACTAGGAAAGATTGGGCGTTAAAAATCAATGACGCTCTATGGGCATATCATACTGCCTACAAAACACCCATTGGCACCACCCCTTTCAGACTGATCTACGGTAAGTCATGTCACTTACCAATAGAACTAGAGCACAAAGCAAGCTGGGCCATCAAAAGTTTGAATTTTGATCTTTCCATAGCTGGAGAGAAATGTTTTCTCCAAATGAATGAGCTTGATGAACTTAGGATGAGTGCCTATGAAAATGCAAGAATCTACAAAGACCGAACCAAAATGTGGCATGATGGTCACATCAAGCGCAAAGACATTAGAGAAGGGGATCAAGTTTTAGTTTTTAATTCAAGATTAGGACTTTTCCCTGGAAAACTTAAGTCGAGATGGTATGGTCCCTACATTGTCAAGTGTGCTTATCCACATGGCGCTTTTCTTCTCTGGGATAAAGTTCTAGGCGAGTTTAAGGTCAATGGGCACCATCTTAAAAGATATATCACCACTGAAGATGTTGTCGCTTTAGACTCAACCAAATTTCCACCTTTGCAGGATCTGAACCTCACTGACCCTTAACCTCCCTCAGATTCCAATTAATCTGATCTTGGTCGAGCCACGACGTAAAATAAGGCGCTAGTTTGGAGGCAACCAAACTCTATCTTCCCTTCTCGTTGTTTCATTGTTTTTCTATTCTGTTTTCTATTCCTTCTGTCGAGCCGATCGGTTCGAAAGTCCAGACGCTCGTTTCGTACAGCCAGCCGATCATTTCACTTTTCCAGACGCTCGACTTGTCAGCCGATCGTTCCGCAACCCTTCAATGTGGCCTCTGTCCTTTCAGTTTTTATTTTGGCACCCAAAGCAGACCAGTCGATCGTCTTGTCGTCCAACCGATCGGCTCATGGATCCCTTGCTCTATATAACACTTCAGACGCAAGGTCTTTCTTCCATCTCTTTGCAAACCCTAGCCGTCCCCTATGTAGCTCCACCCGTTCTTCTGCCGCCCGCCTTGCTCCTCCCCCGAACGACCAAGGTCTGCTCTTCGGCTGACTAGTTCTCCCTCAGCCGGCCTTTCGGCCTTTCCGCAAGAGTTTCTTCAGCCGCTCGCCTGACGAGCAGCCGCCCACCTGACGAGCACGCCACCCGGAGCCTCCATAGCCGCCGCTTCCTGGATTCAGCCGCCCGTCTTGCTCTCCAGACGACCGACGGAAGGCCCCGTCACCACCATTCCAGCTCAACGTCAGCTAGATCGGCTGAGTGCTCAGATCTAGCCTCCAGCTGCCCGTTTCTACTGCCCGACGACCGGTTGGTTACTCCAGACGATCGTCGTCATCCGCGTCGCCACCTCCTTGTTCCCCAACAAGACAGCCGTCCTAAGTGCTCAGACAGCCGCCCGTTTCAGACATCAGCCGATTGGTTGGGATCAGCAGATGATCGGATCGCTTCCTCAGCGGATCGGTTGGCTTTCCCATAAAATGGAAACAATGGCAAGCCTTAGAGTATCAAATAGAATCAATTGCAGATTTTCTTAATTTTAGCATTAGATTAACTTATTCTTTTTACTCTCATATAATGTAGCTACATGTCTCTTTCTATCTTATGCAACGACAACTAAAAAAAAAGTTTTTTGTTGCATGGGAAAAATAAATCACACGCCAAACCCTAATTCCGGGGTTGCATGCCCTTCTTCCATACCCCCACAAAGGGGCGTACCATCAAAAGATGCCAAAAAGAGCACATACAAAAATTGTGGTCAATGTAATCACAAGTCCATGAAAAAAATTATATCCCAAGTCGAATAGAGGAGGGATTTTTCCATCACACCTCAAATTCTCTATTCCCGTGCAACAATCAACACAATGAAAAAAAATGAAAAATGAAAAAATGATGAGTGTCGAAGCGCAAGTTAGATCAAGATTGTCCTTACAAAGTATGAGTTTAAAAAAATAAGTTATGAAAAATGTTTTCTTGAGAAACATAGTGGTTGCAATTTGTGGTTCTAGGAGATGGGTCGCTTGGCCATGAAAAGGATAGAAGAATTGCTAATCTAGGGAGGATGAACTTGTTGATCCAAATTTCTTTTGAATCATTTTTTATTTTTCAAATTTCTTGAGGACAAGAAAAACTTTAGGTCCACGGTATTTTGATACGTGCTATTTCACCACATCGTTTCTGCGAATTATTAAGCTTGTCACATAGAAATTCTCCATTCATCTCTTGAAAATTGCACAAAATGATATTTTCTCATTTTTATCACAAATCTGACAATCATTGCATTTTATTGCAATTTAAGCACTTGAGCCGATCGATTGGTACATTCAACCGATCGTCTCACCAAATCAAACCGACCGTCTGACTTCATGAAATGCTCGGTTTGCCTTCAAGCGTCGATCATTGATCTCATCAGACAACGGCTGAGATCGCCCGAATCCAGCTACCACACGCCCGACTGATGCCCATTGCTGAGCAACACCGAGCGGTTTCCACTGTGCCGCCACCCTAATTAGGGTTGGCAACTGATCGATGGGTGCACGTTCCAGAACCTTCCAACCAATCGGTTGGTTCCCGAACCGGTCGGTTGGCGGCGCGCAGACAACAAAAGTCCCAACCGCCAACCTCAAAATAACCCTAAACCTAATGTATAGCCCCCCCTCCTTCTCCCATAAAAGGAGGGGCACTTCCTCCTCCTTGGGGCATCTTGGATTTCTTGTATTTTGGAATTCTGAAGCAATTAGTCTTGTAATTTTTTTCATATTATGCAATAAAGTAGATCTTAGTTCAAGCATAGCTCTTTCATTCTTGTCCTTGTCTTTTCTTTCCACCCTAGTGTTAATCTTCTTCTCTCCGTTCTTTATTTCTAGAGCAAGGAACAAAGAACTAAGCCATTTCATCGTCTCTAGCATAAGGATTAATCTCCTGATTTCTGGGCTAGACTATGGCTTCATTTCTTTCTTCCTCTGTCTCCCCTCTCTCCATGTGTGAGTAGACTTCTATCGCGGCAAGGGGAATAACCCCTTAGGCATGGTTTTAGCGACTTCTTCTTAAACGACTAGGTGGTAATCGATTTTAATTGAATAGTTGATCTTCGGATCGCATGTTAATCCAGATGGATATGACCATGGAAATCTGGATTTAGAACAATAAAATTGATTACATAGACGTTTTGATATGACCGTGGATTTTCATCTTTTAGGATGATAAACTAGGAAGCATGAGCACCAAGACCAATGGGCTCATGTGGAGTTTATCTCTTGTGAGTTTTTAAAATTCGCAAACCTTCATCGAATCGTCGTTTAAGATTTAGTTGTTATCACCTAGGCTAAGGTGGTGAGAACCCCTATGAGCCTCGATTTCCATCTCTTGATTTAATCACCGCATCCTTTGTTTTCTTTAATTCTTAGTGTTTCATTCACATAATTTTGCTTGTGTTAACAATCATCTTTTTTTCCTTGTGCATGTTATTCCTTGTTAAGTGCATTTCTTCTTGCATTAGTGTGATCAACCAAGCCCCCAACTGGACTTTACTTTCTGCTTTAATCAAAAGAAAAATAACAAAAACAAATAATAAAGTTTTTCAATCTTTAGGTTCTAAAAACAATCTCTTAAAAGTTGTCCTGTGGGATCGATCCTTCTATACTACCCTTAAAACTGGAAGTAAAAAAGGTTTAAACTCTATGATTAATCATCTTAGTGATTGATATTGCAAAATGATGAGTATCAATGTCTAGTGATGAATCATATTTTAAGGATTCATCGTGTGCCGTTTTGTTCCTTAATCATAGCTATATGCATGATAGAATGCATATTTTCCCCAACAAACATATTATTGTCAAATGCACTTATGGCTATTCAATGTATGTTTTTCAATTTGGTGAACCATGCATTGGATGTAAGAGATAGAGAGGAGGAGGATCCTAGGGTTTCTACACCCTTAGATGAGCCCTAGATCATCTATCAACCTGCCACATGTGGTCAAAAGTCAATCCAAAGCAAAGAATAGTAGCTAGGAGGTTTTTAGAGCTGAAGCGCACAACTGGGCCCATAAATAGATCGAGATCCGTGGCACAGAGGCTCCATATCATAGATAAAACTGAAGATTGAACAAGCTACATCAACTCAACCACTACAAATATGGACAATAAAATGGTCATGGTGTGTCAAGATCCACAACGACTGTGCCATCCAAAACAGTTGTTGTTGGAAACTTCCAAAAGGACTAGGATTGGAGAAAATGACTAAGCCCCTCCCCCCAACATGATTGTGGCAACCACCATGACCATTCTGCCACTTCCTCACCATGGTTGTGGTGCCCACCACAAACATGCCACTAACCTTACAAAACCACAATTTTATCTGACATGCATTGATTTCCACCTCGCCTGTTCCACTCCATCATGTTCATCTTCGTCCCCATCCACCACTACCATGGTGGACAAAATGACCGTGGTAGCTAGCAACCCTAACTCATTTTCTGCACTAATCTTCCCATTCTACCCCCACCTAACCTTATTGTTCCCTACCTTATATATATACATGTGTGGTCACTGGGAGAAAAAGGTTACAGTGCCTAGTAATCTCTATTATAGGCATACACCAAAAATAATGTATATTTGGTGATTTAGATCACTATTGGAATGCCAATTTTTTAGTGAATCGCTCTAGCCCTCCAAGGATAGGGCCATTTTTATTGACTTTTCACAAGGCTTATTGTTCTCATACGATCCATTTATTTTCTCATCATATAATCATGTGTACTTAAAACACATTCTCTCACTAGATGTTAATCATGCATTTTTTACACCTAAGATCATATTGGATGTTATCTGGGTACCCCCAAATCATCAAAATGCATATTGATGCAATATATTTTCTACGATATCCAAAGCTACATTAGTTGGCTTTTTACCTACCAAATAGGGTGTAATGAATAAACCCCAAAGCATACTAGTAGTGTCCATAGGGTTCTCATCTAGAGTGCTTGCAGACATGCTTTATAATTAGAGTCAAAGAATTATCAACACAATCATTTTTCTCAATATTTTCATAAATACAATGTGCATTTGTACCTTGTAACCTATACTACTTCTTGTTAGGTGTGATTTTCATACCCAAAGTATGTCATGTTGGTCTCCAATCCTTCATCTCAAATGCTTTGAAAAGCACAATCTTTAGTTTCTTGATAAAACTGACATCTTGTCTCACTATCAACATGTCATCGAAACAGAATTATCAAACCATAAAATGGTCATTGGGAAACCTCCTAATGCAGACACATGTATCTGCACTTGTCTTCTGGTATTTGTGACTCTACATGAAAGAGTCAAACTTCTTGTACCACTGCCTTGTGATGCATCATATTTTAGGGATTCATCGTGTGCCTTTTTGTTCCTTAATCATATCTATATGCTTGATAGAATGCATATTTTCCCCAACAAACACATTATTGTCAAATGCACTTATGGCTATTCAATGTATGTTTTTTAGTTCGGTGAACCATGCATTGGATGTAAGCGACAGAGAGGAGGAGGATCCTAGGGTTTCTACACCCTTGGATGTGCCCTAGATCATCTATCAACCTGCCACACGTGGTCAAAAGTCAATCCAAAGCAAAGAACAATAGCTAGGAGGATTTTAGAGATGAAGTGCACAACTGGGCCCTTAAATAGGTTGAGATCCGTGGCACAGAGGCTCCATATCATAGATAAAACTCAAGATTGAGCAAGCTACATCAAATCAACCACTATAGACATGGACAACAAAATGGTCATGGTGTCCAAGATCCACAATGACCGTGCCATCCAAAACAGTTGTTGTTGGAAGCTTCCAAAAGGTCTAGGATTGGAGAAAATGACTAAGCCCCTTCCCCCAACATGACTGTGGCTACCACCATGACCGTTCTGCCACTTCCTCACCATGGTTGTGGTGCCCACCACAAACATGCCACTAACCTTACAAAACCACAATTTCATCTGACATGCAATGATTTCCACCTCGCATGTTCCACTCCATCATGTTCATTTTCATCCCCATCCACCACGACCACGGTGGACAAAATGACCGTGGTAGCTAGCAACCTGTAACATCCCAGGATTTGAGGCCTAGGATAACATGATCTTAAAAGGAATGATTGGACTACCCATATTACCCAGGTGCATCTCCTTTTCTGGGAGCCCATCACTAAAGAACTCCATAGTTAAGCGTTCTCAGCTTGGAGTAGTACTGGGATGGGTGACCTGCCGGGAAGTTGATCCTGGCATGCGCGTGAGTGAGGAAAAAGTGTGCAGTTAAAGCTAGTGGTGGTCTGTGGGGACAGTCGTCATTCCTAAAACTCTACTAGAGCCTAGGGTAGTGGGCCCGGTCATTACAAATGGTATTAGAGCCAATTCCCCTCCAGTAGGTGGGGTCCACATGGGCATGTGGCATGCCAGTCTTGAGTCATGCGGTCCAGGAAAGTTGGAAATGGCTATCCGTAGAGATGAGATGGAGCCACCCTTGGACTATTAGCCATGGACGGGAGGTGGGTGTCCATGGGCCATTGTGGGTCTGCACTGAAATGAGGTCAGATTATGAGGCCATATAGTTGAGTCTTGACGAGGACGTCAAGATTCTAAGTGGGGGAGATTGTGACATCCCAGGATTTGAGGCCTAGGATAACATGATCTTAAAAGGAATGATTGGACTACCCATATCACCAAGGTGCATCTCCTTTTCCGGGAGCCCATCACTAAAGAACTCCATAGTTAAGCTTGCTTAGCTTGGAGTAGTACTGGGATGGGTGACCTACCGGGAAGTTGATTCTGGCATGCGCGTGAGTGAGGACAAAGTGTGTAGTTAAGGCTAGTGGTGGTCTGTGGGGACAGTCGTCATTCCTAAATCTCTACTAGAGCCTAGGGCAGTGGGCCCGGTCGTTATACAACCCTAACTCATTTTCTGCACTAATTTTCCCATTCTACCCCCACCTAACCTTATTGTTCCCTACCTTATATACATACAAGGGTGGTCACTGGGAAAAAAGGTCACACACATAGGATATACATGGAATAAGAGTTTACTCATGAATAAGGTTTAACTTTATTACTATAGTGTTTAGGTCTTCAATTTAAAGAACAATGTCTAAAAATTGGCTGAATGAGAATTTGAGTAGATCGAGTCAAGTGTTGAGTCAACCAATTCAAGTGTCGAGTCAACATGAAAAATGTTGGATGAACATTGACTGAACTAGAAAAGGATCGATTGGTTCAAAATGTAAACTGACCGATTTAGAGTTTGAACTGACTGATTAATCATGTGAATTGCCCAATTCAATGATTGATAAGATTGGATGAAGAACTAATGCTGACATCATGTTTTGCATTAATTGCCCATATGTTTGCAAATAAGAAAGGATTCAATTTCATCGACTTGGGGTGTGAGTCGACCAACTCAAAGTTTGAGTCGATCGACTCATGCCGCAGAAGCTAGAAATTTGTGAAAATCGATCTCTTTGACCCCAATTGATTTCGAAATCCTATAAATTGGGGGTATTCAAGGCTTTCATGAGACAAAAATAACGTCAAAAATAATGTCCTCTTGTAGTTGTGGCAACGTGAGATCCTAAAACAAGTCTTATCTATAGAAGGGAGAGACAACTAGGGAGAACAAGTCAGTGATAGGACATTTATATCGAAGGGAAAATTCCTTCATTCAGTTGCAGTAGAACAATAGGAGTTCCTAGTAGTCCACATGGATGCAATAGAGGCATGGAGGTCATTGCCCATCATTATGGGGACGTTGTCAACTGATGACTGTTGTGCTACACTAGGAGGATGTTGCTGACAACCATCCGAGTGTTGCTTGAGAAAGAAGCACATAGTTGTGAGGATTGTTGATAGACTTCCTATAAGATCATGTATATACCTTACAAACGTTCCTTTCCAATCCATAGTTGTTGACGTGTTCTACTGGTCAAGAGTAATATGGCAAGAAAATTTTTATTTCTTCTGCCATCTCTGTCGCCATATCTCTATACAGTGGTACTAGAGCTACATCAATTTATGTTTTTCAATTTAGTCGATATGATCGATTTTTGGTTTTATCATTTATGTATTTCATGTGATACAAATATTAGAGTTAATAATGTGCATATTCGATTAAATACCACATATGTTAGGGAATGACCTGTAGATCCTATATATACACATATATAAATGTATACATATATATACGTGAATGTATGTATGTATATATGTATGTATGTATGTATGTATACATATATATATATATATATATATATATATATATATATATATATATATATATATATATATATATATATATATATATATATATATATATATATATATATGTGTGTGATTTATAAGATTCACCCAAAAATTGTTTTGATGGTGGATGTCACTGTGGTTATGACCAATACCCATTAGATCTGTCTACATGGTTGAATGGTTTTATTCCTACCTTTTAAATTCAGTTTGAATACCAAGCCTCTCTCTTTTCTTTACATATGTAAGTTAATGCTTTGCTCTCTATACTGCCCCTGAATGTAACACGAGGTTTCACTTTTACAACATATTGATTTACATAGGAATAATATAGTCTTATTTCCTATTTTTGTAAAGAGAAGACATTATGAACCAATTGAGCCGACTAACTCAAAAGTCGAGTCGATCGACTGGAGGACCGAGGAGGATAGATGATAAAAGGAGAAAATCAATTGAGTGATGGCCCCACATATTGAATGGAGGATTCCAAGCATCACTTAAGCCAGAAGTCAGTCAACCAATCCAAGAAGACCATTCGATCGACCAAGAGGCCAACCGATCGAATCAAGGGTTGAGTTGATCAGACAAACTGGTTCAAACACAAATTTCTACAAGTACATGTTGCTACATATGATGTGGACCTTAGGAGGTAGAAATTTTTTTGTGTCTCCAAAGAATTGCATTGGTATGGACATAACCATCACTCATATTTAAGATTGCATGTTTCATTTGTGGATATAGTATGTATATGATACATATTATAAGTATGTGGTTATTTGATATGTATATGTATTTATAGATAAATAAAATCCCTCAATCAAATATTAAGTCTTTGATGCTTTCCATAAGAATCACACATGAAAATCTTGATTGACTAGGCATGGGCACGCCAAGCATGGTGCACCGTCTATCTTGTGAAAGTGTGATGGTAGTTGTGTGGGTCTGCCAAGCAGGGTGCATTATTATTGTGTTTGCTTTTGGGTTAGGCTTAACTTGGTGACCTTAATGAGATTAAGTGCCTAGAAGCATAAAGATGACATATAAAAGGAGTTGTGCATTCTATCTATCTAAGAATTGTATAACATGCAATTGGAAAATGTTGCCTACCTTAATAATTGGTTATGGACACCCACGTTGACTGGGTGATAACTTAATTATTTTGGATCTTGACCCACTCAAAGGTTGTACATTACAATCTTCCAAAATGATAGTGTGGGCTATAAATTTGAACAAAATAGTGGGAGTGATAATTAATTAAAGGACTAATTAATATCATTATTTTTTCCTTTATAACATAAAATCAAAAGGGTTTTGACAAAATACAAATTTCTTTTATACAAACTAGTAGCAAATAATGACACATTTTCCTTTCTATCGGTCCTTGAGAAGGATAAATTGAACATGAGTAACTTCCATGAATGGTTCATGAAATTGATAATAATTCTCAGACAATAGTGCAAACTCTGTGTCCTAGAGACACCAGAGTCAGATGAACCCTCTCCTACCGTGCCTAAGGCTGACAAAGATGCTTACATGAAGCACTTTCAAAATGTTGTAGATGTCAAGTGCATGATGATATGCTCAATGAACTATGATTTATATAGACAACATGAGAATAAGGATGCTATTGAGATGGTAACACATCTTAAGAACACATACCAAGACATGGAAATAAAAGAGAGATATGATGTCTCTAAGGCATTTTTCAAGTGCAATATGGTAGAAGGAGATCCAATAGGTCCCCATGTGCTCAAATTGTCTGAGTATGCAGAGAACCTCACTAGAATGGGATTTCCCTTGGGCCAAGTGATGGAAACATTTGTGATTCTACAATCAGTGCTAGAAACATACAACTAGTTTGTCATGAAATACAACATGAATGATTTTGACAAGTTGTTGTCAAAATTACTTGGCATGTTGAAAACATCCGAAGCACAGATGAAGAAAGGCAAACCCAAATTTTGCAATGATGATTACAAGAGTAAAAGGGAAGTCTTAGGGAAAAAACAAAGATAAGAAGAGTTATAAAGCTATTCAGAAAACCAAGTCATCTGCATTGAAAGATAAGGGAGGGCGAATAAAGGAGTCAATTGTCACTATAGTCGCCAAGATGGACACTAGAAAAGAAATCATCCTATCTACCTGGAGGAACTGAGGAACAATGAGGGGATATAAATATCCACTTAAAGTAGATAAGTTATTGAGATAAGTATGTCTGCTTCTTCATCTTGGGTATTGGATACTAGATGTGGATCTTACATACGTTAAAAATGCAGGATATGAAAAGAAGTAAGCTCGTAAGGAACAATGAGGTTGAACTGCACGTTACAAATGGAGCACTACCACTGTTGTTGGAACCTATCATTTATCTCTTCCTAGGGGGCTTGAAGTAGATTTAGAGAACTATTATTGTATACCTTCCATTAGTAGAAATATCATTTCAATATATTGTATGGACTAGATTGGATTTGAATTTCATATAAAAAATGGTCAATGTTCTATTTCTAAAGATGAGATATTTTATGGCAATGCCTCAATGTGCTCGGGTCTTTATTTTCTAGATCTAGAGACAAACATTTATAACATGAATACTAAAAGGTTAAAAAACACTAACTCAAACAAAACATACCTTTGGCATTTTTGTCTAGGGAACATCAATGAGAAACACTTTTCTAGACTCCATAAAGATTGATATCTAGACTCTTTCTACCTCTAATCAATAGAGGCATGTCAATCTTATTTTTCAGGCATGATGACTAAAGCAACTTTTGTTGGTAGCAGTGAGAGAATGAAAGATCTATTAGGACTTGTACATACTAATGTATTTGGACCTTTTAGAAAAAATGCTAGAGGTGGTTAACAATACCTCATTACCTTTACTGATGACTTTAGTAGGTATGGATAAGTGTACTTGATTAAACATAAGTCAGAAACTCTTGAAAAGTTCAAGGATTTCATGAATGAAGTACAAAACCAACTTGACAATAGTGTTAAAGCACTTCATTCTAATCGAGGTGGACAATACTTAAGCTAGGAGTTTGAAGACCTTCTTTGAGATTGTAGTATCATATCACAATATGAACTCCACCTGGAACACCACAACATAACAATGTATTAGAAAGTAGGAATCGTACATGACTATATATGGTGCGATTAATGATGAGTTTTTCTACTCTTCCAACTACCTTCTAGGAACATGCTCTAGCAACAAAAACGTTTACACTAAAATCTATACAATCTAAATCCTTTCAAAAGATACCATATGAGATATGGTATGGGAAGCATCCCAATGTGTCTTTTATGAAGATTTGGGGATATGAAGCTTATGCGTTAAAGTGGTTTCCTGAAAAGATTTGACCCAAATCGGACAAATGTTATTTTGTTGGATATCCTACAGAAACAAAAGGATGATACTTTTATAATCCATCTACAAACAAAGTGTTTTATTTCAAGGATGGTGTATTCCTAGAAAAGGAGTTTATTTCCAAAGGAATCAATGGGAGAAATGTAGAAATCAAAGAGGTTTGAGAACAACAGGAGAAAATTGAACCTGTAAAGGTATAAGAGGAGCATGGAGAGTCGTAAATTGTAGCACAAAAACCTCATAGATCTAGCAGGACACGCCTTGAGCCTGAAATATTTGGTTATCTTGAGGCTCAAGAAGGCGATGAGTTGGTCATTAATTGTAAGCCCCCAAACCTGCTTAATGAGTTGAATAAGCTTAATTACCATAATTTAATGCTTATAACCCTAATATAAACTTTTTATATGCTTTGAAATCATAAGGCAAGTTTATGTTTCAAATTTTGTCCAATTTGGACACTGGTTGAGCAAGTTATGTAATTTTATGCACATTTTGGATTTTTCTGCAATTTACCCAACTGAGAGATGTTTTTTGCAATTTATCACTTGCATTATGTTCATTGGATATTATATCGTAATTATTTATCTTTTTGATACATGGGGCACCTATTTAAACCTTGGTTAAATGTGTTTTCTCCAAGGGTATTTAAGGGTTTACCCCTTCATGGATGAGCTACCTTTAGTAGCTATCAACTAATGAATTATTTGATTGGCTAGGAAATTTGACAAAGGAAAGCTAATTAGTTCTATACATATGGTGTGGGAGCTTCTTGTGTGTGTGTTTGTATATTCTTAATAAATTAAGGTCATGGATACTTGGATAGATATTAGAACTTCAACTTTTTCTTTTTCTTTTATCTTAAAGTTTCATATACTTATCCCCAAGCACCAAAATGAGAAATTTTCTATCCACAACTTCCCTCCTTCTCCCAACCTTGTTCTCCCTCTATGATGCTAAGAATTTTCCTATCCAAGGAAGAATAAAGTTGGGATCTTCTTGGAAAAAGGATCTAGGGTTGCAATTGACTTCCTTATAGGGTTTAAAAAGCTTCCTTCTAGCGATCTTGACCTAAGAGAGTAAGAATCCCCTTCTTTCCTCCGTTTATTTCTTTTTTATCCTTCCTCCTACCTTTATAAAGGTCATATGCTTGTTATTCCATGGTATAAATTGCTCTAAAGCTATAAAACCCTACCTTTCTTTCTCTTTATGCTTAGGGTTTGCTCATTTGATGAAGAAATGTGCTAGATGGACGAGCTCATAGCTTATGATTGGATTTTATATACCCTACCTACTCATGTTTTCTTATGTTTGGGAGTTTAAATTCTCATTATAGGCAATTTGTATAACTTTCTCCACATTTATTTCTTACCATAAGCTTTCTAGATCATATTCTTTCTTGAAAATTATGATCCATGCACTAAAAAGCTATGCTTGACTTGATTTTGATTTTTAAAATGTTCCCTATTTTAATTTTAGTTCTGGATGAACCTGTGATCATATTTATGTTATTCATAAGGTATAATATGACTTGGATCAGGTTGGTTTGTTAACTTATGGTTCTAAGCACCTATCGACCAACGGTCAACTTTAGGGTTTAAAGTTGAATTCTTCTATAAACCCATGACCCAATGATGGTACCATTGCAACAACCCTATGGTGTTGTCTTCATGACAACTGATGGTCAGGATCAAAGGTGTGATATGATGGTGACAACCTATGGTCACCCCCTTAGGTCATCTTTTGGATCAATTAGAAGTTTAATGATCAACCATTAAGTACCCTAATAATGTTATCAATCAATGATGACATTATCTTAATATTAGATGTTGATTAATGAATATAGTGCTGATCTAACAATCTATGGTGACTTAGTGGTCACTAATGATGGTGGATCAGATTTCCAAAACCTATGGTGAGTTAATCATATATTTGTAGCATCAATTAAGCCTTAGACCAATGGTTTCTTGGGCCACTTGATGCAATGGTCGGACCTATACTGTAATTGATGGTTTTAACATATGAACTTGACCCAATGGTCAAGATCTAATGTTTATTCCTCCAATAAAGTGGAATGATGGATAATGTAATATGTTGTTCCTAATAATGTGATTTATATGGTTTCCTTTATATGATCAACTTAAGGAGCTTACTTGTTGACAATGGATGGCTTGTTTTAAATGAATTGTCGATTGTGGGTTTTACCCTACTCTCAATGGAACTTTTTTTGTTCTAATCAAGGGATGTCTAGGGTTATATGGTGACTCTTTCTAGATCACAAATCAAGGACTTCATAGGTGGTTTATCCAAGGTGTTTACTTATGTAAACAACTAATGGTCTTACCTTTTAAACATCCAATAGTTCTAGGTGACATTGTGGTATGGTGATATGGGTTGAATGACGATGGAAAAAATGGAGGGTTACCCTTAATAAGGTAGTCTTACCTATTCACTCATATGAATAGAAGGGATGATAACCATATTGGGTTGATATGTAACCCTAATGAGGTATAGTTCGTTATACCTAGCTTTATTATAACTAAATGATGGTAATTGGGTATGAATAATCCTTGAATGATTAATACAATCATGGAGTACTCTCTTATTGTTGTTGAAACCCTATCATGCTATAACTCGATGGTTACACCTTGATTTATGTGTGGGTTCATACGTGAGAATAGTATGGAATGTGATGGTGATGCTTCACCTTATGCATCCATGATCCAATGGAGATGTCGTGATTTAGGGTTTGGGTATAAGTGTTGATTAGTGACATTAATATAATTTATTATGTTGAACCTAACTCTAATGTGAATAGAAAAAAGATGAGTATCTATGTTTAACATTCTTATATGATGGAATGATGGTGGAATAACCTCCTTAACATGATCATAACCTTAATGTACTAATTAGTGGTTATCATAGCCACATGGTTGATACTGTCTTATGCTAACCATGTGCATTATGGATATGATGAATGTTAATCATATCTAGATTCCTTTCATGTTGATGTAATAAAGGAGTTTTATTAATGTTAATATAACCCTTCTATGATTGTTTATGAATATCTCCTAGCTCATTAATGCAATATTGTGTCGATCTGATGTATTATATGTAAGTGATGTTGTTGATCCTTGTTAAGGCATGCAAAGATAATGATGATCTTGTAGGGAATAGTATGATGGTCTTAATGACCTTTGGGCATGGTTGAGCCCTTAATGAAGTGTAATCCTCTTTTGTTGATAAGGGTTGATACCCTATGATATTGTGAAAAGGATTTATATCATGTGATAGTATGATGGTCTTAATATCCGTTGGGCATGGTTGAGCCCTAAATGAGGTATAATCGTCTTGTGTTGATAAGGGTTGATACCCTATGATATTGTGAAAAAGATTTATATCTTGTGATAGTATGATGACTAGTGTAGTCTCATGAATGGCAAGTGAATGGTACAATGTGATGATGAGATGAGAAATTATGTTTCACACATGTTATATCTTTTAAAAGTTGTTATATTTATATGCTTTCTAGAAGTGAATTAGGGTTTGTATGTCCACTTGTTTGATGCAGACTTAATTCACCCAATTGGCATAACTAATCAAGTGCAACTCTAATCATGTAGTGCCCTATGTCGCAGAGCCATCTTCAGTGTTAGAACTTGCTGGATGGTGAAACGAGTATTCCTAAGGGAAACTCATAGTGCATATTGTTGAGTATGTGGGGGTGGAAGGTTGAGAATATATCCTTGCCATCCACAATGCAGATTGTGGAGGTTGCCAATGGTCATGCCTCATACATCTGATGTGATTGAGAATGGTTGCGCTAGTGTCTCGATGATTATAACATAATGTGATTAGAGGACAACTGCGGTTGTACCTCAGTGATTGAGTTTGAATACCCTGGTCTCTAATGTCATGACCTATACCAAGGGCAGACTAGTGGTTAGCAACTTGACTATATGTCATTGTGGTGGCAGCTTTGATTGATATTTCACTTCCTATTTACTCGTACTAATCGAGGGGAAGAGATCTTAGGATACCTACACTCCTAGATCTTGTATGGAATTGAATAACCCTTCGCAGGGGTCAGTTGGACTTTGAATGGTATGATTCAAATTCCATAGGGCGTAATAAAATATGTAATATAGTTGTGTAGCATATTTGTTTAGGGTTATACATGACGTTTCACATTGGATGATAACCCTTGTTTGTTGCCTTTACATAAATATGATGCTTAGTGCAAATAAGGGATAGTAGATATACTTATGTTGTGGATATACTTAAGATTGTAGACTCTTACATACAGTAGCCATGATTATGTTGATAACTATACTACTATTGCTGGTTATAATCATGATGCTAGCTATCTGATGTTGTTAGTTATGTTTAGAATGCTAGCCATGCCTTTGTAACTAGATATGCATATACTGCTAATCATTCTTATCCAGATAGTTGTGCTTATGTTGTTAGCTCTTTTTATGATGTTGATATGTTCAACCTATTAGACATGCTAATGTTGTTAGCTATGCTAATGCAACTAGACTTATTCATAATGATAGAGATTCTATATTACTATACTTGCTCATGATGCTAGATATCCATATGCTACTAAATTTCTTATATTGTCAACAAGATAAATAATGATAGTCTGGCTAATAATGATAGTTATTATATGCTCATTTATGTATTTTGTTAATCATCAGTGATGCTGAACTTATTTGTTATATTTGATTAAACTGCTTAACTATTTAATTAATTAAAAATGTTGTAATCAATAAACGTTGTTGGAGGTTATATCTCTTGTTGGGACATGGGTCTCACCCTTGTGGTTTACCACATCTTTTTAGGTAATTGGAAGTGACAAAAACAAACATGTGGCAGCAAAGAGGAGCTATAGTAATGAATCTTTGAGAAAGTTGATTAGTTTTCTAGTGTGTCCTAGAGTTATCCCTGTACTCTCAAGTCCAGGCAGGAAAAGTTTGTATATCATGTTTCAAACAAATTGAACTTTTGTTAGCATGTGAATGCTTGTTTGTGTGGCATATATAAATATTGTTCTCCTATGTATATATGTTGTGGCTAAGGAGATAGAACAATTTGTATCAAATTCTTATCATAGTATAGATACAAGAAAGATGTTGGGCTCTTATGCAAATGTTTATCAACGGGTGTAGATGTTGAAATTGGTTTTAATTTACCCATATTTTTTGGTATGTGGTTAATTGGTGATTGATTGTGTTTTATGTTTTGAGTAATCTCATTTAGTGTAATGGGTTCTCACAAGTTGGTATCAGAGCTTTAGGTTCACTGAGTGTACAGGGACACTAGGACTTAAGACTAGGATGATGTCTAAGTTAGGAACGTGACACAAAAACATGGTGCATACTGCCTAATCTCAGTAATTGGATGCCCTGGCCAAGTATTCAATTATTGAAGAATTTCTACACATGAAGAAACATTGACACATGGTCAGGTGAAGAGTAGTCTACTGAATGAAGAGACTCGATGGGTCATAGGTGCACTTCACTGAGCATGGGTGTTAATAGAGTGGGAGATAGTGGCAAATATCATATTTGTAGTGAGTCCCAAGACCGTACGAAGGCCCATGGTAGATCTAAGTCAAAGAGTAGAGGGTGATTCCATTGCTTCAAGACATGCCATTTTAAGAAAGGTTGCAACATTTAGAAAAAGAAAACCAGTCTAAAGACAAAGACAAGAAGGATGATGATAAGTAATTTTCAATGGTAATTTCATATTATAGGAACGATGATGACAATGTGGTCTTGACAGTCTATGAGCAGTGTTTGCATGTTGATGAGTATGGTTCCATGTGGGAGGCAGATATGTATCTTATTATCATGCTTCACTAGATAAGGTGTTCTTCACTTCAAATAGTAATAGAGACTTTAGGAGGGTTAATATAGATATTCCAACTTATTTAGAATTATCAGGATTAGAAACATTTATATTAAGCCAAGTGTTTGTTGCATGATCACACTAAGGGATGTTTGTCATGTTCCACAATCATGGCTGATTTTGATATATGGTTCTACCTTTGATAGAGAATATTATCATTTGAATTTTGGAGATGGAATATGTAAAATTACAAAGGATTCTTTTGTTATCATACACAGTAGATTGTGTGTACATTTTATAAGACTCAGCTTAAAGTGCTCAAAGGCAAACATATACGTGTGGTTTAGGATAACGAGGAAGATTTACGGCATAAACTGCTAGGACACATGAGTGAGAGAGGCCTACTACTTGTATCAAAGCATAGATTGATTGCTTGTGGCAAGGATACAAATTTGAGGTCATGTGGTTCACGTTAGACAAAAATCATCATCAAGTTTCTTTCAAACAAGATCAAAGGTGATGTCACAACTTCTATAGTTGGTACATTCAAATGTTCGTGGTTCATTTTAGGTTGCTTCACTAGGCGGCAATAGGTATTTATCACATTCATTGATGATTCATCTATGAAGGTGTGGGTCTACTTACTAAAGACCAAAGATCAAGTCTTTCAGTGTTTTATGAAATTTCACTCCATTGACAAAGTGGTTGATAGAGAGAAAGCTAAAGTTTCTCCTCATAGACAATGTTAGAGAGTACACCTTGGATGAGTTCTTGACTATTATGCACAACATGGCATAAGACATGATAGGAAAGAGCTTGGCACACAATAACACTATGTACAACGTTAAGGATGAACCTATCATAGAGGAGAAAGTTAGATGTACATTGAAGATTATACAATTTCCAAAGATATTCTAGGGCAGGAAGTAAGTATTTCCTATTATTTGATAACTCAATCTCCATATGTTCCTTTGGGCTTTGAGATACCTGAGAAGGTATGGAAAGTCCATGGTTCATCCTATGCTCATCTACAAGTATTTGGGTGCAAGGAATATGCACATGTTCAAAAGGAATATTTGAAAAATCTAGATGATAGAATGGTGTCATGTATCTTTCTTGAATATGGGATCAACATGTTGGCTACAAGCTAACCTATGAAAAGTCCTTGAAGAGATATAGAGATATGAAATTTTGTGAGAGTCAAATAGTGATGAATCTTGAGAGTGATAATGCAGAGGCTATAGGATCAGGTGATAGTACTTTTGATGATGAGTATGACTATGCTTCAACTTCTTCACATGTGCAGTCTTCAGATGATGAGGAAGAGAAACAAGTTCATCTTGAGCAATGGAGTGATATCACACTGAGTGGTCCTGTTGTAGGAGCGTACTTGTGTGATTCTTTTCTTAGTCAGAGACATATGGGCATGCGGAGCAAGATCATTACGAGATAGAGTCCTTAGACCAAAAGTTGAGGAGGTCTAACAAATTTCATCATCTTTCATCCAAATATCTGACATATCAATATATTCTTCTTATTGATCAGGGGAGCCATAGACTTTGCAAGAGTCATAGATGAATAGAGATAGATCACAATGGCATTAGAAAATGGAGTAGAATATTTATTCTTTGTACAAGAATGATATCTATGAGCTTGTGATTCTTCTCAAGGGTTGGAGATCTCTAAAGAACAAGTGGGTCTATAGTATGAAGAAAGATGATAACAACAAGGATATCATATATAAAGCCAAACTAGTTGACAAAATATTTCTTCAAAGACCATGGGTGGATTTTGATGAGATATTGCCTCCTTTTGTGAAGAAGACTTCTATTAGATTAGTTGTAGGGTTGGTTTCTAGACTAGTGGAGCTTGAGAAGATGGATGTTAAGGAAACATTTCTTCATGGTGGTCCAACATAGGAAATCTACATGGAGCATTAACAAGGATTTTAGGTCAAGGGAAAAGAGAACTTGGTATGAATATCGAAGAAGAGTTTTTAACGTTTAAAATTTTCTTTTAGGTGATGTATATCTCAAAAGGTACACCTAATCAATTGGATTTGACTGGACGTTCGTTCGACACACAACATGATCTTTCTAATTTATATGACCCAAGGGAAACAAACTTAAATGAATGCAAAAGCACACAAGCTCGGGAGAAGTATAGGTGTGGTAAGTTGGGGTCTAAACCAAGAGAGAAATGGGACAATAGAGGTTAGTTTTTCTATTCTTAGTTCCTAATGTAGAGTCTAGGCTTTTAAGGGTTTGATTTTGTTTGGTTGATTACATTAATGATCATGCCAACAATTAAAAAAGAGTATAAGAACCTATTTTAACCGTAGACAAGTAATTCTAATTAGCAAGAGAGGGTACTGGGAAAAAAGAGAACAATTTAGACTAGGGTAAACAAGGAAAGCTTAACACTAACAATAAACTAACCAAGCAATTATACTTAACAACCTAGAGAGAGAAACTAGTTGAACTAAGTAAGAAGATACACTAGACTAGCAAGTACAACTAGGGAAAGCAAAGGATTAAGTTAGTAATGAACTAGCTAAAGCAAGCACAAAAAACGCTAAATATACTAACAAGGTATCGATACCATGAACAAGACAATCAACTAAGAAGGAAACTAATGCAACTAACTAAGAAAGAATTAACTAACAAGAGAGGAATTAGGGTTTAAATTCAATTAATGAAAGTTTGGGTTGTTTGGGGGTGATATGACCAGAACCTAGGTTGAGGAGTAAAACATACAAGCATACTCATCCATTTAGATTGTCAAACCAAATAACAAATTAGATTATGCATGATAGACATAAAGTACTAATTGGAAATAAATGGAATAGGGTGTGTATAAGGGTTATTTGGATTAGGGTTTACTTGAGATTCTAATAGGATCTAACAAGTCTAAGTTTCTAGGGTAGAAGATCTTAGGGGAATTGGGGGCAAACAATAGTAATGTATGGTGGAAATGAGGGTGTAGACCTCACATCACCCACCATCTGCCTATAGGTAGCTGAAATGTATTTTCTATACACTCAAAAGACAAGTATACACTTTATTAGTAATATAGTCCTATGAGGCTCGGATGTCGAACATAGGGAAACATTACTTCACAAACTAGTACTAACTATAGTACAATCAACTTTGGCCTATGAAAACTTGAATAATTGGTTTGGGCATGTTAAGAAAAAAGAAATCTAAATTATGGTTTTTGTTTTCAGTCTTGGTGAATTCCTCAGGATAATGGTTTCACCACAGTTAACATTGTATTTTAATCTTAATACATTAATATAAACTTCTCCTACCCTATATTACCCACTCTCACAGTGTAATTCACTACCTAACCTAATACCAACCCCACTTTCATATCGGTTGTGTTATTAAATAGGCACCTTATGGGATTCTTTGGGTATCTCCTCACGTTGTTAAACCACCTTTCCCAAAGGGTTTTATGAAATGTGTATTTCTATGAAATCCCAACCATTAATTTCCCCTTTTCAAAGCAATTAATAGTTCAAATACTATTTATGGTGATCAAGCACAAATAGTTCATTCATTCACATAGAAATAAACCCAGAAATTAAGAGAAATTAATGAATTAATGGATAAGAGTCAAATACCATGCATAACAGGGCTACTCCCAAGTCCTAAGGAATGTGGAGATTAGCCCCTCATGGTTTCTATAGTAAAAAATATTGAAGGAGAAATGAAAAACGTGGAGAATAAGAAGAATCCCTAAAATAGATAGTTCAATTGCCCCCTTTTCAGACACTTGCTGATTTGCAACCTTCGAGATGCAATTCTATCCACTAGAAGTACCCAAATCATTTAGTTTTCCTCCTTATTCTCTATCTTCTCTCCTTAATCTCCCTTGTTATGCAATGGAAAAAGACAAGATACTTAGGTCTGGCTATAACTCCTGTTAGTCATAGGCCTAACTTAGGGATTTTTTGGAACCTCAGTCGTTAGGTTAAATGAAACTTTTAGATCTTCCTGATCCCAATCAGTTAGTACTACTGACGGGGTGTCAGTACTACCAACTCCTCTAAATTCTTGGCCACCTATCAAGTTGTCGGTACTAATGACTGTGTCTCTATAGTACCGAGTTGCTTAGAATTTTTTTGACAAAAGATGTTGTATCCTCATCGGTACTGACCGACAGTCCTGTTGGTACTATCGAGTCTTGTCGATTCATTTCCTCTTCAATACCGAGCAAGTGTCGGTACAAGGTACCAAAGTCAATGGCGTAGAGCTGTGTAGATTCTTGAACACTCCTAAAATGCTCAAAATTTGAACATAAGCTCTGAAAAATTACTAAATCACTTGATAACATTAAAATTGTGCATATTTGATGCAAATAAGTATCAAAGACTAGTAAAGTAAATCATGCACACTTAATATGAGATTTGACCACAATGTGCAAAAAAATCAGTACAAAATTGCCTGTGAGAACGACACATAAATAGTGCATCAAACTACCCTAAGCTTAAATGTTGCTGGTCCTTGAGAAACACACTCTCGGATTTATTGGAGACAAGTCAGCAAAAGGATCGAATAAAATGTATATCAATTCTCAACTGTCCCCACTCGGCAGTCCCAAACCAACTCTCATTAATCACTAAACAATTAACTTCTCTTTAGCGACCAAAAACATCCATAAAATATATCCACCCTTAGATCAATGAACACTATCAAAAGAGCAGTTAACATCATACTCAGTTAGGCATTTTCTTGGTGCATTATGTGATTCCTTATTCTACATTGCTCTTCCTAACTACCAAGCTACTTGGAATCATCTCTCAATGTGAACATTAATGAGGACAAAAACCATATAAGTGGACTACCAATAAGAGAAATGGATGGTATGAAATGGGTGGAAATTAAAGAATCACAAGTACATTCAACTTATTTATCCAAAAATATGATGAACCTATATGCGTGAAAAATAAGAGCATGCATGAAGCCTAATGCCTATCTTTTCTTCTTTTCCAATGATGCATGAATCAAGCAGTCTCATCAACAAAACAAGACTGAAAGAAGAAAGAAAAAGAATGTGTCACGTGGATTTCTTCATCTCTTCAAGAAGAGTTAAGGGAATACTTGGTCCCTCATAACTCTGAAACATTGACACACCTTTTTTTTCATTAGCCCTTGATTTTAGCATGATTGACATTATGCTTTGGCTTTTACTCCATAGAAATCTCTCTCTCCTTTTTCTTTCTTTTTTTACGATGTGGAGGTATATACCTACACTCAACTTTACGGAATGAGACTAACATCCACATGATAAACAAAAATGAATGCTATGGAATGTATGTAATCTACATGAAAATGTTTATGAAACTAAAATGGTATGCACAAGCATTGTTGATGCATACATGTGTTTTTTTTAATGCAATAAAAGTAAGCTAGCTATCATGTCACGTATTATGCCATGCAATTCAATAACAGAAAATAAATTGGAGTACTTGTTCATCTTCAAGTGGTGATTTAATAAGGAGTGAAGGGTGGGTGAAATCACATAATTAAAAGACAAACCCTTTCCTAGAATTATAATATGTCCCTTTCTAATGATATTTGATAGGGTAACCTTAGGATTTCTTTCTTAGATTTCAATTTGAGGTCTCGTTAACTATTTGATCAACTTAATCTCAAACCCAAACTTCATCCACTTTTCATTAATAATTAAGATGTCCATTTATATTAAAATGTCCTTAAGCTGACTATCCTAAACACTTCCTCTAAGTGGTGCAACTCAAGAAAATTTGCAACAAAGCCACAATTTTCATTTAATTAACTTTCATTGCACATAACTGAGAGCATATGACATACTATGAATTAAGATCCACAATTACACTAGATATATGTGGATCCTACAACTTGAAAAGATAAACCAAAAAACAAAAACTAATACAAAAAAGTAAAGAAAATAAAGCTAAAGATTGAAATTGTTCCATCTACCCCCCCTAAGCTTGATCTTGTTATAGAGGTGGAAAAGTTGTATCGAATCACATGGGTGGTGGTGGTGGATGAAGAATGGTGGGATCATATGGTGCAAACATCCCCAGAAAACTCGGCTGCTATGGAGGCATGGGTGGAGGTTGTGCATAGCCACCAAAATATCCCTGACTCTAGTAATGATCAAAGAATGGAATTTGGTACCCCTCCATCCTCTACAGGTGCATATGCATGTTCTCTTGGTTGGATAAGAGAAGTTTCTCATTCTAGAAAGTCTCCTGTTGGTTTTCATATAGCCGTCCTTGGACATCATGGATGCCCATCAATGTAGCCAATTGTTGCTGTTGTCCCTACTGGATCTCCTACAACATCCTGTACATGTCCACCATCGAATACGGGTAAACCTCCTAAGTGGGTGGTGTACCGGAAGAATTGGAATCTATGAATTATCATGGACGCTTGAGAAAAACCTAACTCCTTATCACTGGGATGGTAGGCTCCTCTTGCTCTATAGCTTGCTCCTCCACCTCAAAACCATCATCTTCTTCCTCCTCCTTTGATGAGATATCTAAAGGCCACCATAGGAGGTTTACCCCCTACAGGTCGAAGATGGCGTCTGGCAACTTCCTTTCCTTGTAGTGGGTCCCCACTGTACAACATGCATATACATCCTTCAGGGGTTTGTTGATAAGGCCAGATCTCTTAAAATACTTGAGATCTAATTTTCTTGTTGGCTTTAGTTGCTTGGAGGTGGAGAGGTCAAGGTGTATATGGAGAGAAATGGCCATGATCAACACTCCAAAATGAATTGGAGGTTTCCGATGTACATGTCATCTTACTCACATCACATGTTGGAGGAAGAAGGCTCCAAAGTTCAGAATTTGGGTTCTCATATCAAACATCTTATACAGGAAGTAAAGATCGACACTCTAAAATTTCCCTTGTCCTTGAGCTGACTTTTCTAGAAGAGTGTTGGTGATGAGGTAGTGAAGCGCATGAGCAAAAGTATGTTTGATGTCCGTCAAGGATATGTTGTGCCAGTTGATGTGCTGGATTTCTAGCAAGCCAGTAAACAACTCCCATGCCATCTCAAAGTTGAAGTTCTTGGGGTAGAAGTGATCACCTTCACATGGCCATCTGTGGATGGCATTGAAGTACTGGAGCATCATTGTAAATTCAGTGTTGTAGAGTTGGAAATGGATCTTTCCCATACCCCAACCATCCCCATGCTCAGGGATGATTCAAATATCTAGGGACTCCATGAACTCACAAATGAGGTAACGATATGTAGGCCAGTTGTTGAAGAAGGGGTTGTCGCTCACCAACCCCTGATGCTAACAAACCTTCTGCATATTGTCAGTGAAGCCAAAGAAGGTGAGGAAGGCATAGTCTCCATACCGTGTAGCAACAATCTCTCACTTGTGCAACTCTTCATATGTCTTCTTGATGTCTGTATTGGGATGGGCTATCTGGCTTGGTTTCAGAACTAAGTGAGGAACTCCTTCTGACAAAGAAGCCTCCTGCCTTGCAGACATCTTTCTTGAATGAAGGAGATTAGATAGGATAGAGCTTGGTGCAATGTCTGGATGCTTAGAGATGCTTGAGGCTTCTTTCTTGAGAGAGGGGAAGAGAAGGTGTGAACAAATTAGATTCACTTCCCCTTCCTTTTATAACTACGATTGCTGACTTGTGACCATGTTGTTAGTATCGACCCGACATTAGTAGTACCAACAATTGAATGAGAATTTGCATGCTTAGTCCTACTATCAGTCATGATGATATGATTATAGTTGTGCAGATCGTTGTGGGTCATTAGTACCAAAAGGACGTCAGTAGTACCGACATGTCCTACAAATCAGTTCTACTGACCATCAGATGAGATTAATCACAATCTCTCAATGATGCTTGTTGGCTATTTAGGCTAACAACTTTTTGGTGCCGTTGTTGGGGAGCTATGGAAATTTAATTGGAGTAATAAGTACTAATAAGTATTCCAGACTAGATCACCATTTCCATTTTCAAATTTCCATATACCTTTTAGTTTTTTTCTCAATTCCTCTTATTATTTTTTAGGTTGTATGCGTCACTCACAACAAGTTCTTCAAACATCTGCGTTGTTAGACCTTGAAATTGAGTGTACTCTTTCAAGCTTAAGAAGAGCAAGGAGAGTAGAACAACCACTTCTAAGAGGTGTTCCATCATCATCACCACCACCGTCTTCTTCACCCTCTGAGGAAGCTACACCAAGCAATCTGGCCATGGAGGATGACCGTCCTTTAAAGGATTTAGCGATGGCGGTCACCACACACATTTGTGGGGCCATTGACCTGCCTGCAGTTGAAGCAAACAACTTCTCAATTGCTCCTTCTATGATGCAAATGATACATCAAAATCATTTTGGAGGTACAGCCAATGAAGACCCAAGTCTTCATGTTGCCAAGTTCTTAGAATATCTGAATACATATCGAATCAATGAGGTATCTCCTGAAGGAGTGAGACTTATGCTTTTTCCCTTCACATTAAGAGATAGAGCCAAGGCGTGGCTTTTGTTTCTTCCAAAGAAGTCAATCAAAAGTTGGGACCAGCTCGTAAATGTGTTCCTTGCAAAGTACTTTCCACCTAGTAAGACATCCCAATTATGAAATCAGCTCACAAATTTCTTTCAAAATGAAGGAGAAACTCTGTATGACACATGGGAATGGTTTAAGTATCTTCAACGCCTTTGCCCGCACCATGGTTTAACCAACTGACTTCTACTTCAAACTTTCTATAATGGACTATTCTAAAACACCAGGTTGACATTAGATGCTACAGTTGGTGACGCATTAATGACTAAGTCTTATAGAGAGGCTTACGACATTATTGAAGACATATCGCTTAACCACTGCCAATGGGGATCAGATAGGAAAGCAAAATCAACCTCTACAACTAATTCTTCAACCGGGAAGCAAGGAGGGAAACACACTTTTGATGTTGTTGATCTTATTGCTGCCAAACTGGATGTTCTTACACAGAAGTTTAAGAACATGACTACTATGCAAAGCCAATCAACTGAAGTTATATGTGAAGCTTGTGGTAATACAAGACATACTTCTTCTTCTTCATGCTTTGCTCCTAATGCAATTGAAGGGAGTTTTGAACAAGTCAATGCCGTTGGAGTGCAAGGGAACAAGCAATACAGTCCCTATTCCAACACATACAACCCGGGATGGAGAGATCATCCTAATTTATCCTACCGGACTACAAGAAACACTCAAAATTTCCAACAAGGACAGCAGCAACCGCAGCAACAACAACATTTTAACCGATAAGGGAATCCGCCAGGTTTCAACAATAGGGGTTACCAACAGCCACAATAACCCCAAGGTTCTTCTCTAGAAGCTATGATGGAAAAATTCATGTCTACACAAATGCAGCATAATGAAGAACTCTAGGGAAATGACAAGTTGTTGAAAGATGCTATTGCTCAACTTTTCCGCAAAGGTAGATGGTATTTCCACTCACACCAAGATGTTGGAGAACCAAATAGCACAACAAGCTGTAACTCAACAAAAGGCTCCACAGTTTGGTTCTCTTCCAAGCCAATCGGAAGTGAACCCAAGGCAACAAGCTAATGCAATTATTCTAAGAAGTGGAGCTGAGATTGAGAGACCTTCTCCATCCAAGGAGAAGAACATGGAGGTAGCCGATGAAGAGGAGTCCAACACTCCTCATTGCAGCAAAGAGAAAGGTAAAGTTGAAACACCATCTTCTTTTAAGGCCACTGCACCTTTTCCTCAAAGGCTTGCCAACAAGAAGGAGGACCTCAAGTTTAGGAAGTTTATGGACATTATCAATAAATTACATGTAAATCTTCCTTTTGCTGAAGTTATTGCCGAGATGCCTTCTTATGCTAAATTCCTAAAGGATATCTTAACTAAAAGAAGAAAGGTTGATCAAGTTGAAACAGTAATGCTTTTAGAGAGAGTGAGTTCTATTATTCAAAACTGCCTTCCATAAAAGCTTGATGATTTGGGAGCTTTTACACTGCCATGTAAGATCAACAATACCACTTTTGACAAAGGTCTAGTAGACTTCAGTGCTAGTATTAGTCTCATTCCATATACCTTATTGCAAGAACTGGATCTTGGAGACTTGAAGCCAACAAAGATGGCTATTGAGTTAGCCGATCATTCTATTAAATACCCAAACGGTATAGTGGAAGATGCACTAGTACAGATCGGAAAGTTCTATATACCATGTGACTTTGTTGTTCTTGATATGGTGGAGGCCCCTTCCAATCCCGTTCTTTTTGGAAGGCCATTCTTGAGGACTTCCGGATGTCTTGTTGATGTTCAGGAAGGAAAGCTCACTCTATGTGTTGGTGAGGAAGCAATGGAATTCTCTATCTATGATTCCATGAAAGCACCCACACATGTTGAAGAAATATGTCTGTTAGATACTATTGATCCAATTGAGGAGGATAATGATGATATTGCTGATTTGATAATCAATTTTTGTGATGATGATGTGGCTGAAATCAACAAATCTAAAATTTTTGGAGCACTTCCTATTTCTAAAGCACAAGCTATTAATGAAGATGCTCCACTTATTGATGACCAAGTTGATGAAGGTACAACTGGGAAAAAGGTGGAACTAAAAGCCCTTCCACCCAGGATGAGGTATGCATTTCTTGACCGAAATTCTACATCTCCTGTTATAATAAATAATGAACTAACCAATGACCATGAAAATAAATTACTTTCCGAACTGTGTTTGTATAAAGACGTCATTGGTTATTCCATAGATGATCTAAATGGAATTCATCCTTCAATATGTATGCATAGAATAAATATGGAAGATTATGCTAAACCAACAGTTGAACCACCTATGTGCCTAAATCAAAATATGCTTGAAGTGGTAAAGAATGAAATTTTCAAATTAATTGATGCTAGAATCATTTATCCCATTAGTGACAGCCCGTGGGTTAGTGTCATTCACGTGGTTCCTAAGAAGGGGGGTGTAACTATCATAAAAGGAGATAATGATGTGTTAATACAAACACACATGGTCACTGGATGGCGTATGTGTATTGACTACCAGCATCTGAATAAGGAAACCCATAAAGATCATTTTATGTTGCCTTTTATTGATTTGATGCTTAAACCCCTCGCTAAGCATTCTTACTTTTATTAATTGGATGGGTATTATAGATTTTTTTAGATTCCTATTTATCCACCCAACTAAGAGAAAACTACATTCACTTGTACTTATGGAACATAAGCCTATCACCGTATGCCATTCGGTCTTTGCAATGCTCCCACTACTTTTCAGCGGTGTATGATTACCATATTCTCTGATTTTATTGAAAATATAAAGGAGATTTTCATGGATGACTTTAGTGTATATGGTGATTCTTCTGATCAATGTTTATTGAACCTATCTTTAGTCTTCGCCCACTGTAAAAAGGTTAACCTAGTGCTAAACTGGGAGAAGTGTCATTTCATGGTACAATCCGATGTAGTACTAGGACATGTTGTATCTAACAAGGGTATTGAAGTAGACATGGCAAAGGTTCAAGCTATAGAAAAGATGTCTACTCCATCTTCAATTAATGACATCAACAATTTTCTTAGCCATGTAGGTTTTTATAGAAGATTTATTAAAGATTTCTCTAAGATTGCAAAGTCTTTGTGTTCCCTACTTGCAAAAGACGCCGAGTTCATATTTGATGATGATTGTCATGCAACCTTTTCTAAGCTCAAGGAGGCCCTCATTTCAGCCCCAATTATTCAACCTCCAGATTAGGATTCTCCTTTTGAGTTAATGTGTGACACAAGCGGTTATGTAGTGGGAGCTGTTCTAGGACAGTGGAAGGACAAGAAACTCCATGCCATCTATTATGCAAGAAAAATCATTGATGAAGTACAGATTAACTATACAACCATGTAGAAGGAAATGCTAGCCATTGTATATGATTTTGACAAGTGTCGACAATATTTGGTAGGATCCAAGGTGATTGTATATATTGATCATGCTGCCATAAAGTATTTGCTGAACAAGAAAGATGTCAAACCACACCTTATTCGCTGGATTTTACTTCTACAAGAATTTGATCTTGAGATCTGGGATAAGAAAGGTATAGAAAACATTGTTGTTGATCATCTTTCTAAACTAACCACAAAGGCTGGAGATCTATTGCCCATTGAAGATCACCTACCCATTGAAAATCTTTATGCATTATCATCTACCCAAGCACCATGGTTTGCAGATATTGCCAACTTTCTTGCTACCAGACAACTTCGACCTGATTTGACGTATCACCAAAAGAAGAAATTCTTTCATGAGGTGGAATTCTATTATTGGGATGATCCATTATTATTCAAGCATGGAAGTGATGGGCTGATCCGTCGGTGTGTTGTTGAAGAGGAAATCCCAAACATTATTGCTGAATGCCATGCCTCCCCTTATGGAGGACACTTTGGAGGTGAGAAAATAGAAGCTAAGATACTACAAGCTGGTTTCTATTGGCCCACATTATTCAAAGGCATCAATCTATTTGTAAAATCTTGTGATAGATTTCAAAGAATAGGAGGTATATCCCACTGTGATGACATGCCCCTCAACTCTATCTTAGAAGTTAAGGTGTTTGATATATGGGGAGTGGATTACATGGGACCATTCCCATCCTCTTGCGGGTATCAATATATTCTTGTTGCTTGTGAATATGTGTCCAAATGGGTTGAGGCAATTCCAACCCAAGCACCGGATGCCAAATCAGTAATTAAGCTTTTTTAAAAGATCACCTTTCCTCGGTTTGGAGTTCCTCGTGCTATAATTTTAGATGGAGGCACACATTTTGTGGAAAAACAATTCAACAACCTTCTCTCTAAGTATGGTATGACTCATAAGATCTCTACGCCCTATCATCCTCAAACATCCGGGCAGGTAGAGGTCTCAAACAGGTAGCTGAAGAATATTCTTGAAAAGATTGTTTCTAGTTCAAGAAAAGATTAGGCTTTAAAGATTGATGATGCATTATGGGAATATCGTACAAGACCATCATAGGGACTACTCCATTCAAGCTTATCTATGGCAAATCCTGTTATCTTCCGCTGGAGTTGGAGCACCGTGCTTTGTGGGCAATTAAGTTCTTGAACTTTGATATGAAGAAGGTAGGAGAAAAGCGCCTTTTACAGCTGCAGGAACTTGAGGAACTTTGCCTTGATGCTTATGAGAATGCAAAGTTGTACAAATAAATGACAAAGGTTTGGCATGGAAAGAGGACTCACAGGAAAGACTTCCAAGAAGGAGATAAAGTCTTACTATTCAACTCCAGATTAAAATTATTTCCAGGGAAGCTAAAATCAAAGTGGTCTGGCCCGTTCCTTGTGCTAAAGATTTTCCCATATGGAGCAGTGGAACTCCAAGGCAAAGATGACAACTTCAAAGTGAATGGACAATATTGCAAACTTTATTCTTGTGGTGATGAAGTGAATAAGGGAGCCTCTTGCTCCCTCCAAGATGTTGGAAGGAATTGAAGAGTCTTACTCTAGACTCTAAATGGAGGACCTTGTGGGAGTTCTAAAATAAGCTTGTCATGGATGAATGTAATAATTTGGTAAATAAGCCTGCCATGGATGAATGTAATAATTTAAACTTGATTGCCGCCATATCTATCTCTATTTTGTGCTGACTAACTACTATTTTCTACATAAATTCCAAAATGCACGGCGTGTCTTTCATTGACACGACGTGCACCTCAGTAGAAAATACACTGAATATGTTCCTGGAAACTAACATGGCGTGCATTTACTCGATGCACGCCATGCACCAGGAGAGTTTCATATTATAGACACTTTCTGGAAACTTGCACATCATGCACCTTTCCACACACGTTGTGTACCTGGGAGCTGCACATGCGTAATTATTTCTGGAATCTTACACAACATGCATTTGATTGGTGTACGCCATGCACCTATCTTTCAACTGAGAAATAAAAGTTCTGGAAACTCACATGCCGTGCACTTTTACACACACAACGTGCATCTGGGTGAAAAATAAGGTCTTCAAAGTGTTTTTGAATCAAAGCACACGTGCATTACTGATGCAAGTCGTGCACAGGAGCATAAAAGGTAGTTCAAAAAGGGGAAACTGAAGAGGAACATGTCATGCATATCACATGCATGCCATGTCTTTTTTTTTCTCATAAAGACTGGTCAAAAAGGGGGAGTGCACGACCTAACTTCCCACTCCAAAAGGAACCCTAGTAGTCGTGCACTCTAGCTATGCACCGTCATCTTCTTCCCCATTCAGCCATGCAACCCTGCATGACGTCGTGACCCCGCTCACACCGTGCATTGCCGAAGCTGCTCTCTCCTCTGTGCCCTAGTAGCCACCAGCCATCCACCATTAGTGGTGTCGTCCATTCGAGCATCTCTTTCATCATCTTCATCCAGTAGCTAGAGCAGTGCTGACAGCACCGCCACCATCAAGCTCGCCCCCATAGCCGTGCACGCTCCAACGCCATCTTGCTCATGCTCCTCCAGTGCCATCAAGTAGCACGAAGCCGCTACCTTCATTTCCACTGCCCTAGCAGCTTCCAACCCTCCATCAACAACACTGTTGGTGCCTAATCGACACTTTCGACCTCCAACATCAGCAGTCGAGACCGTCCTCGCCATCCTTGACCACAACAACACCACCGACGCCCTATTTTTCTACCTTTTTCCGAGAAGCAGTGCAGATCTGAGACTGTAGAAAATCTATAGGTACACGCCATGTGTTCATACTGCACGTTGTGCGTTCGTGTTTCAGAGCAGAAACGAGGCCTTCCAAGTGCACGTCATGCCAACATTCTACACATCGTACACTACTACAGATACAATGCCACATATCAAGAGAGGCATAGGTAGACGACATGGTGGAGCTTCATCATCCACGACACCTTTTGAGACATCAACTACAGAATCTTTTATGCCCTCCACTCAATTCCGAGTCACTCAGGAGGAAGATACGGACTACCAGTTTCTCATCACTAGGTGGGTCTTACCTTCCCGCTACATTTGCAAAGAAACTCTTGACAAGTTGGGTTTCAAAAATGAGGTAATGGGGTATCTTCAGTTCGTAGGTCTTCATCTAGTCTGCACTAGAGTCACAAAGACCTATCCTCGCCTTGTCTATGAATTTTTTACTACCTTTAAGGTGAAGGACGATCCCCAAAACTACCGCAATACATATCCGAAGATTAGTTTTCTCCTTCTCAACAAAGTTTTTACTATGGACCTTCGTTGTTTCTATGCTTTGCTTGGATGCAACTATGGAGCTTACACTGATTATCCACCCACCTTCCATAGTGATACTTTTTGGTCAGAAATTACCAGTGAAACGATACACAAAGCTAGGAATTCCCGAGCTTCTTCACTCCATAACCCGATTTTCAAAGTTATACATCGCTTTCTAAGCACAGGTCCCTTTGCCAAAAATGAAACTCAAGGTGTTGTTGAGAAAAACGACATTTTCTTCTTGTGGTGTATGGTTAAGAATGAGCAAATTAGTTCTGGTTATTACATTGTTAACAAAATTCTAGAAACCAGAAAGAAGAAGAAAAGAGAGGCGGGTGATATCATGTGTGGTGGGTTGATCACTATACTTGCAATGCAACTAGGGTTAGATGTGGCTACCTTAGAACCTACACCGGGGATAAACCTTGTAGACATCAACTATCTTATTTCTTGTGGCCTAATATCAAGACATGGTGATAGCATGAGTAAATTCAAGGTTTTTATCAAAAAGAAACAGTTCATTGTCATCCTCAATGCAGCCCGCAATGACATCAGGAACAGAGCCAGTTGGAAGGTTGAGTTACAGCCCGAGGTCGATGAGGAGACACCCACCCGTGGTGCCAGCAGCTCTACACCAGTAGTAGCTACACCAGAAGTTAAAACATCAATTCCACCCTCTACTAGTACTTAGATGGAGTATGCTTAGGCTATTCCTGATGTGAGGCACCTTTACGGTTATGTTCAGCAGCGGTTTGACCACATCGATGGTCGTTTGGATCAGATGGGAACACAGTACACTGTGATGTATGACATGGTCAATCGGATGGACGCTTGGCATATCTATCAGGGCCATTACCCCATCCCACCACCGTATTAGTCACTGCCACAACAACAACCCTAGTTTCCACCGCCTGAGTTCCCACAACAACCACCTCAGTTTCCACCACAACAACCTGACTCCTCCACCCAGCCGATGGACATCCACGACATTGTCAGCCAGTTCTTCCCTGATCAGGAGAGCGGTGGCCCTTGTTTCTTATTACATCCATGATAGGTACACAGTTGTGAACTTCATAAGATCGATTGATGCAGTGAGGACACTGCTGATTTCAAGCTTGGGGGGGCACAACCGGCCGTTAGTTGTAGTTTTCATTCAACATTTCTTTATTTGAGTCAGTTGTTTTCCATTTTATTCCATGTTCAGTTTCCTTGATGGTAAAATTAATATGATTTGAGACTATCTCATTAGAATGAAACCCCCTTGTATGCTGGAATTGTTTTGTCCTTTATGTTTCTTGGATACATGAAAATAAAAATTAAGAGCATGTATGAATGAAATGGAAATTGAAAAATCCCCATGTACATGATTTTGCCTTGTGTTTGTTGTTTGAAATCTCAAATTTTTACATGTTTGATTTCTCAATACATGTGACAAGTTCCAAATTTTGAGCGAATGAATCAAATTTACAACATTTAATAGAATATGGGATACTCTTTCCAAACCTTTAGTGTATCTACAATAATTTTTTTCATTGAAAAATTTGCAAAACAAAGATTGAAATCTTATTACATTAACATTCTTGTTGACTCTTTGGTGTTGAATAATTATTTGATCCCTTGTTCACCCTTACCCAATAAAAGATGGCAAATGGCCCACATATTATGCTAGCCTAGTGTGAGTCTGATCTGACAATGATGGTTAGGTGATATGAATATCAAAAGAGGGTAAAAATAACACCCCAACTGGCATTCCACATGAGCATAAGCCTAAATTAGAAGTCGAATGCCGAAAACCCAAAAATTTTCATCATCATATCCTTGAAAAAGAGAATACAACTAAGTTTGTTAATGTTAGCACTGATTTCATCGTCTTACATCCATACTAGCTGAAAATTTTGTAATGTACATGCACTGTTTGTTTGGATTGATTATCCTAATTCTATTTAATGTTGTCTAGTTGATCATTTCATTTGATTTGGAACTAATCTTGCTGAACTTAATTTCTCTATCTTTGATGTTGAAAATTTGAGATGAAAACAATGAACATAAGCACAATGTACATGGTTGGCTGAGCTGATTGCATATCTACTTTTCATTTAATCCATGCATGAGCCTAATTATTTTTCTTGAATGTAGCCCTATTCTTTTTGCTTGAGGACAAGCAATAGTTCAAGCTTAGGGGGATTTGTTGTGTGATTTCTACATCATCGTTTCACATGCTGATAACACCAATTTTTGTGACATTTTAGACTATTTTTCTGTTATCAAAACTGCCCTTTTTAGCTATTTTCCTCTCTTTTATATGCACTTTTGCAATAATTGGCCAAGCAATGCTCTTAATCCAATATTTCCATCTTTTGCAGAGTTTTTCCTCATTTTGGTACAATAAGGCCGTCCCGACCCACAAATAAGTCCAAGTCTGTTTCAGACTTCCTGACGCTCGATACGACCTCTGCCCGACAGGGTGGAGCGACTCAACGACGCACGAAGAAGGGATGCCGCGCAAGAAGAAACCGATGAATGACACGTCTTCTACCCGACAGGGAGCCTATCTCGCCCGACAACCAAGGCTTGTCGGGTGACACAGCCACCCACCGGCAGGCGTGCCGTGCGCCACATGACCGATAGCCGACACTCCTGAGCCAAGCGATACCAGTATCGGCCGTCCACCGACCCGCGAATAAGGAGGAGACGTGGCGCTTTGAGCACCATAACTTCCCCCAACCGCTGCCTATAAATAGCAGCTACAGGAAGCCGAAAAGACACTTCAGATACTTCGGAATTCGGACAGTTGGGAGCTTTGAGTGATCTTCAGAGGAAATTGCGAGAGCAGGAGTATCGCACCCCAGTGCTCGTGTTGGGCGACACTAGGTGAGCCCTTCCTCGTCCCGAGAGGGAGGGGATGGTTCACTTAGAACCGTCCCGGGTGACACTGTGGGCCGATATCGGCCAACGATGATGAGTGACACAAGTGCCCGACAGTAGAACGCGTCACTCCATGACCGACATGATATCGAACCCGATACGCTTCGCCCGTCATGCGTGCCGCCCGAGAGGGTGTGTAGCCCGACTTGAGCGTATCAGCCAGGTCCTTGAACGATACAGTCGGCTGTCACGGTGTGCCGCTCGAGAGAGTGTGTCGCCCGACACCACTGTATCGGGCTACGCCCCTGTCCGGTATTGGGTGGGAGAGCCGCTGTGGTCTGTCGCCCTTCTACATCAAGAAGGTGACATCTATCTTTAATTCTGTTATTTAATTCTTTATTTACGCATTGTAATTAAGACCCTTAATGTGTATGGAAATAGAAAAGCTTAATTACTTGCTACTCTATGCTTGGTGCGATATATTGGATGCTTGCTATGTTTGATATCTGAACTCTAGCTTGCATGTTTGGATCGTGTTTTTCTTAGCTACCGAATTGTGTTTTCCCATCGCAACAACTTCAAGAGTCGTGTTGTGGCTCTAGTGTTTGGTCTGATTCTGGTGTATGAGAGTACCTGGAACGGAGTTGTTTCAGTAACACTCCACCCTAACTTAAAGCCCAGCAACCTCGAGAGGGGTGTTGATGCTTGGTTAGGGGAACCCACTCTGAGAGGAGGGGTGCAGGATGTTACTGGTGCCGCTTGTTTTGCTGTAGTCTTATCCTTCATACCTTGCCCTAGCTCTAGTATTATCTTTCTGTTTCTGTTGCATGAAAACCCCTAAAAACTGCTAAATGACTAAAACCTTAAATCTTTCTAGTAGCTCCAGTTGGAGATAGTTTTCTTGTTTTGTTTGTGGCGTCTTGTTGTTTCCCTTTTTGGGGAATTTATTATCTCTTTATACCTACCGGAGTGTAGCGTGTCGATTCTGGGTTCTCAACACTACCCACCTTGTCCCTGTGTTCGACCCCATATACCTACTTCGACCCCGTAAACAAAGTTGTGGGGGCCTAGAAGGATTCAGGTTTATAAATGTAAAAGCTCGACTACCTCAAATCTGCCTCCAATTTTAGGACGCGCGATTTAGGCCGGTCAACTTTTTGGCGTCGTTGTCGGGGACAAGGCAAAAATGGTACTGTAGACGAATCTGAATCCACTAACTACACTCCCGTGCCTCAAGCTTAGAAATGAGTTTGACAACACTCTTTTTCTTTTTTCTTTTTCCTTACTACTATTCTTTGCTTAAAATTAATAATTCAATTTTCTAAACTTGAGTTTTCATGCTATTTCAGGCACTCTAAAGAATAGTGATCTGTTCCACTGAGCACCAACTCCAACTGTAATGCCGCCTCATGTGGAACCATCCATTTCTGGAGACGAACGCCAAGGGGGGAGGCCTGATTCACCTCCGCCAAGTGGCAACGATCGCTATGACGGCAACGATAACCAGCTCGAAGATCAGGAATCAAAACACTCTGAGGAAGAACACCCTCGAGCTAGGTGTTGCCATCGCCACCGAAACTGGAGAAATCAAGATCAGGGACATAACCGACGGGACGACGACAGTGACGACTCCGATGAGGAAGAAAAGACACTGAGAGAGTTGGCATCAACAAAAGCCAACAACTCCAGATGTCCCGTCATCACCCCGCGATTCAACGCAGCCAATTTTGAGCTTAAGCCTTCTGTGATCTCTATGATTCAGAACAAAAGTTTCAGGGAAAGTTCGAAAAATGACAACCCCTACCATCACCTCGATGCCTTCAAGAACATCTGCGACACGATAAAAATGCGGGGGGTCCCCCAAGAGGTTATATACTGCAAAGGATTCATCTTCTCACTGGAGGACAAAGCACTGTCCTGGAATCTCGGGTTACCCCACCGGTCCTTGAACAGATGGGGGGCGTTAGCTGAAGCATTTGTAAATAAGTTTTACCCCACCGAAAGAACAGTCAGAACCCAGCAGAAAATAACCTCCTTCATGCAAAAGACAAATGAAAGCCTCCGCGACGCCTGGGAGCGGTTCCAAGAGTACCTGAGGGATTGCCCCCATCATAATTACAAGAAGGGCTTCCTTGTCACCACCTTCTACAATGGCCTGACTCCCGATGAACAGGTGTCACTGAATGCGGCAGCAGAAAGTGACTTCTTAGGGAAAAAGCCGAGCAAGTCTGAAAGGATCATCAAAAATATGGCCGAGCTGCAAGCCGACGCTGAATATGATAGATCTAACAGAGGACAGGTGAAAAAGGTCGGTGAAGGGTCCTCTCTTGAGTCCAAGGCTCTAGAGACCATCACTTCTCAGATTTAGAAAATAGCCACGGATGTAAAGCAGCTGAGGGAATCTGGCACGAAAGGGAAGAAGCAGGTGGAAAAAGTAATGAAATGTGTAACATGTGGAGAAGGCGGCCATGGGGTAGATAATTGCATCTACACCCGACCGGAAGCATCAAGCGACACTGAGTCTGAGGTCGAAGAGACTGAAAAAGTCTCTTTTGTAAATTTCAAAAGACCAGACCACCCTGGTTTTAACTATGGCAACAAAGAGGCAGCTGAGAATTCTCATCAGCTGCATAACTCCACTAGGCCGCCCCAAGCTTTCGAGAAGAGGGGAGGGCCAAGTCAATACATCAAAAACACCCCCTTCTAGCCGAACAAAGGAGGTTTCCAGGGGCAAGCTAAGTATCAAGGATCAGCCAGAGAGCAAGGACAGCACAAGTCTTCGAACCAAGCTGATGTGGTGAGACAGTTGTTTGATTTTGTGAAGAAGCAGGACACCATTAATAACCAACTAGTGCAAAGTGCGTTGTCCAATTCTGGTGTTTTGAACTCGTTGCAGGTACAGTTGGCGGACATGCAGACGCATCAACGCCAAATCGACCAGCAGCTAGCTCAGCTCACCGAGATCGTAAAGAACCCGTCGGGGAAGATCCCATCCAACATTGAACCAGCCCAGAGATTAGGACAGTAACTGCGGAGGAAAAGGATGAAGAAGAAGCCAAAGACGTCCAACTGAGGACGAAAAACTCAGCGCTTCTTAGGAGGCAACCCGAGCTATTTTTAAATTCCTAGTATAGGGTGCATTTACTTTCAAGCAAAATGAACATTATGAACATTATGGCATGTAATAAGGCCCGAGTCAGTGCATGCGCCGCATACGCTTACTCTTGTGTTTTATGGGCCACCGCCCTAGTTTTATTAGCCAGGATGGGTAATACCATCTGAGGCCGGGAGCTTAGCCTTGGGCCAATGATGTTTTACCCATCAGCCACAGTTTGAACCATTTTGTTTTCATGATGAAGCGGGAGGCAACCCAGCCGGCACTATGTGAGCACCCATATCGGGTGGTGGGACTTTGTGGAGCGCTACGGTCGAACCGACAGTTGGACTTGCCGACTTACGTGTTGCCTTAACGGCCGACGCACGCCCCAGTTTTACTGTTGAGTTTGTTATATAAAGAGGTGAGTTTTTACCGTGTCGGGCTCCTTGCCTTACTGTTTTCCACGCTCCTGTATCGTGCTAAAGAACTGGTGCTTCTGCTCCCGTGTCGCGCAAGACTGCAAATCTCTCGTATCGTGCGGTAGTTTAGATCACAGCAAGGTATCGCCCGACAGACTGTGTCGCCTGACATGTTTCTTTCTTTAAGCAAATAGCCTATCGGCCTTACAGTTTCTATGCTGAGCAGTTTTATATCGCCCGATATGGATGTCGCGCAACATACCTATGCCAGATACACCGTGTCGGGCGATGACCGTGTCGCCCATTTTGCATCACCTCGCCTGTTTTTGCTATCGGGCGACACACTGCTTTTCTTTCAAGAGGACCGTATCAGACATTTTATCCTATCGCCCTCATATCTCCCGACACGCCCGTTTTAAGCGACAGACCTAACGCGCCTTACCGCCCTGTCATTATCGCGTGCTTGATCTTTTGACAAAACGGGCAATACCCATCTCCTGTATCGGGCACAAGGCTTCTCTTCTGAAACCAATGTGTCACCCGATACGGGGGTGCGAGACAGTCTTTGTACGGGTCAAGAATTTATTCTTTATAATATATTGCTTCCAAAAGTAAACGTATTTAATCGAAGTATTTTTCTTTCTGTCTTACAGAGATGGCCCGCATCAAGACGACCGCTGTCCCAATTGACGCACAAGGTAGGAGGATCTACCCAGAGACTCCTGCTGAAGGGCAGTCCGCCAGGCCTAAGCACCCAAACTCAAGACCAGCTGGGACATCGGCAGCAGGGAAGAGGGCTAGAGTTGGAGAGGCGGCGACTCCGATCCCAACACCTACATCTCTAGTAGCAGCGAAATTCTCGGAATTCTTGTCGGGGAGTTTCGAACCAAGAGACGATGAGCACGCACACCGATATGCTGAGCTGGTGACCAAGCTCTACCAACCGAGTAGGTTCTGCCATAGAGCCTCGTTCACTGAGCTAGGAATCGTGAAGAGGTTGAAGGGCGTACTGGCTGTGGCAGGGCTGAAGAAGATCTATTTCAACCGGTCTTCTTCGTACACTAAGCTGACAATGGAGTTTATGTCTTCTCTCCGCCGGGTGAAGAACTCTGCAGCGGAGAGAGAAGAATTTGGCGGGCCAGACAGACTCCAGGCCCGGCTCTACAATTCGGAGTACACCATCTCTGAGAAGCTCTTGAACAAGATCTTCTCCTCCAACGAGGAGGCGAAGAACCTAATGGACAACGGTGAGAGGATCACCGAGGGAGACGGGTTCAATCCCATGCAGCTTTGGGGAAAGCTTACCGGCAAATCTTCGTTCAAACTGGGAAGAAAGGTCATGGCAGTGCACTCCTGCTTCTGGAGGATAGTGCACAAGCTGGTGGCATGCTTGCTGTTCAGCAAGAATGAGTCCAACAACATCTACACAGAAGAGCTCCACGTCATGTGGCACATAATGGAGGGCCGAGTGATCAACCTCGGTCAGTTTTTGCTGAATAGGCTGCACCCAATGAAGGAAGCCACCAAGGAGTACTGCATGGGTGGCATTATCAATCTCATCGCAGTAGGACTCGGGTACCCAAGCGAGCCGCACAGCCATTCGAGGATGCAAGGCGACGAGGTGTTTGACACCAAGTACTTGATGAGGACCAACATCATCAAGAGGGAGGGGATGAACTTCTTCTACAAGTTTTTGAGGACAAATATACTCCTCCCCCTCCCTCGCTGTGCAGACTACGATGCAGAGAAACTGATCTTCACCACCGCCGAGATTGAAGCTATAGCAAATAACACAACTTTCAGGGCCCCAGAGAGGCCCGCCCCAGAGCTACCGACGACAACTGCTGATAGAGTTGTCGCCGCTCTGACCGTACCAGCCACCACCACAGCATGGACAGTAGCAGCTGAGAAAGCACTGGTGATCACTGAATTCACCGGGACAGAAACTACGGGATCTGCCTCGGAAGAGACGGGCATAGTTCCTAGCACTGTATCGAGACCTACAGAGGCGGAAGGGGAGTTTCAGCAGGGTGACAACAACAGGATGTTTGACGAGATCTGGAAAGAACTCGGAAGAACACCGACACCGCTGCCGAAGTCCCCACCTACATCGGTTGAGGAAATTGCCGACAGTGCAGAGGTGGAGCAGAGTCCGCCCTCACCACGACCATCCCCACCTAGACGAGAAGGCAAGGCGGTGACAATTGCAAAAGCGCTGACGCCTCGCCTGGTGACATCTGGATCGTGAACCATACTGATAGACTCTACCTTTCCTAGTGGACGATCGCGTGCGCAAGATGTCACGAGGACGGAAGGAAGATCTACCGGAGCTTCCCCGTCACTCGGAAAGATGCTCGGTCACAAGCTCGACAATTTGCGGGAGGTAACGGATATCAACTATGACATTTGTATTTCCCTAACCCGCAAATTTGTGTCTTTCCAAAACAGGCTGAACAGCCAAGAGTGAGAGCTGCTGACTCTAGCGAGCCTTTCCAGTGGACTAGAGGCCTTGAATGCAATAATGCATCAAGTTCTCCAACGAATCGACAAGATCAAGGAGAGGCTGGACAAAAGTGACGACCATCCGCGCCGAAGGCAGCCGAGAAGGTCGCCGTCACCACCAAGCTGTGGCTCTCCTCCTTCTTTGTCAGCTCCTCCTTCAGGAACAACATCCTCTTCATCCTCCAGCGGGCGATCCTCAACACCCAAGGAGGGGACGCAACATAGCTCAGCCGAAGGAGCTCCAGTCAGCCAGGAGAGCCCCTTAGGCTTGGGAGATGCTAACATCTCGGTCCCCCTAGATGAAGCCGAAGATGATAGCACAAATATCAGCATCGGGGGAGACTCTTCTAATGAGTCTGAGGGAGAGAAAGGGGATGTCTACACAGTCAATAAAAGACATCTTCCCCGAAGCAAACACTCGATGGCGGACAAGTTCCGTGAGCCATCCGAGATACCCTCTTTCGAGATGGCCGACTTCGATAGAAGAGCCATCAGACACCTGACGATCAAAGACCAGAACTTGTTGAATAAGGTCTTGAGGTCGCAGGAAAATGAAGATGACGTCGTCTGGACCGACGTCTACCTATCCATGCAACGGGGAGTTATTAGAAACATGTTTTGCATGCCAGCCTTCATCGGAAAAAGACTATTTAGGGTCCTGGAAGGAGCGATAATAGAACGTACCGACAACTGGACAGGTCGAAGAATGATATACAACGCCACCCCGGCCTTGGCGAGAAGTCTGATGAAGGGAGATCCAGGATCTCGTGCGATGGCCAACATGTTGCAGCACATTGAAGAGCATAGACCAAACCTTGTGCTAGCCCCATATAAACACCGCAAGGTGTGGTTCCTCTGCATGGCAGACCTCAGGAACCACGACCTCCAGTTGCTGAGCTGTAGTCGCAACAAAGTACCACGCTCCGGGGGTGTTTTCTGCCGCCCGGAGGATAGGAAGCTGAGACTCCTGCCACTGCGTCTGCTACGAGCTATAAAGCGAGGAAGCCAACGTCATCAAGGTCCTTGGAACTTCTTTTCTCTCTGAGACCTCCCCGTTCAGGCAGAAGAGGGGAGTGGAAATAGTGCTATCATAATCCTGGGTGCCATTGAGGCACTCAACACATTTGGAAACCTGGGGGTCCTCAAAGGCACGTCCTTATGATCAACGCAGGGGCATTTACGCTATGTTGTTGATCAAGGACAAGCGATATTTCCGGGACGCAGGGGTACCAGAGCAGCTGCTGGATAGTGACCTGGAAGAAGACTCTTCTCAATCCAACAACTCCTCAGAAAAAGAGGAAGTGGCGACCGTCAAACATGGGGTAGGCAAGCAGTTGATGGTCCTGAAGAAAGTGTGTGGGATGGAGGACACTGCTTTGCCTAAAGATTCAGAAGGGCTGATCTCAAATTTTGACTGCTTTTCATGTGAAACTTTCAAACAGGAGCAGGTCCATATAATCCAGCTGAAGCTAGCTGATTCTACCCCATCGGTTGTCGCCTTTCAGGCAGGCGATGTCGTAGTCCCGATCGAAGATCTAAGGGACATGGTGAAGGAAGGAGGGTGCTTGGCTGTAGCAGTTGCCACCGCTTACATCTAGTATATACAGCCAAAGCTAGAAGATGCATACATAGTCCAACCCATGCTTTTCAATGATGTCTGCCTAGCCGACGAAACAGGAGTGAAGAAAATTTTTTTGGCAGAATTGAGAGGCGGGATCCCATGCACTATCTTTTTACCAATTCTGCATTACAATCATTGGACGCTCCTAACTGTGTACACCCGGCAGCGAGCAGGAATTTTCTACAACAGCTCGGACAGCAACAAGAACCATCCAGTGCCATGTACATCAGAACCTTTGACACCCGTCGAACACCTGGTATGCAAATACTACGACGAGGTGGCAAAGATGATCCAACCATTCATGGACATGCAAGGAGGCAAATGGCACGAACTCCAATTCTACCACCGTAGTCCGCAGCAGCTTCCCTTATCCAACGACTGCGACATCTATGTCTTGGAATGGATAGCAAATAAGGAAATGCCTGACCAGCTCAACCACATCGTCTATCACAGCAGAAGGGGTGAATATGTGTGGGAACTTTTGTCTGATGAAGGCGCAACCTCACTGGATTAAACATTACCTCACCTTATCTACTTCACAACTCTGGGACAGAGTGTGGAGCAAGTTTGGGGGGGTACCATGTACCAGTGAGGGAGGTACAAAATTTTGTCTGAATTTTCTAACTTAATCTTCTTCATTCTTTTGTCTCAAATTCTTTATCCTTTTGTTCTTTCCTGTATCATGTGTACATATATATGCTCATATAAAAATTTTGAAAATTTTTGCTTATTTTGTTCCCATGCATATGTACAAAATCGCTATATTAGTAAAAACCTGATGCAACTTCTTGCAAAGTTTGTTTTCTATGTGCTCAATGAGATGCAAGTTTTGTTATATCTTTCTGATAATGCTTCTTCAAACAAACAGAAGATTACGTTTTTCCATGCCAAAATTTTCGAAAAATATAATAATCTCGCAAACAGCTAAGAGATGAGTATGGAGAAGGAAAAAGCTGCCCAAACAACAAGAATCTTTTTGTTCCACCTTTACCCAAAAAAAATCCCAAAAAGAGAAAGTGGCCTTATGAGAGTGAATAAAAGTATGAGAGTTGTGCCCAATAAGAGAAAAGAAAATATATATATATATATATATACACACCTGTTTTCCAAAAGTACCCATCTTTAGGCATGGTAGATCCGGGGCAGTGGTACGTAGGATGTGAAATCACTGCTCTAAAGCCAACTGGCTTGGACTGCAGGGACCACTTGCCCGTTAACGGACCCTTACCTGGATGGACTGATGGGAAACAAGATAAAAAACCCAAAAAGCCTTAGCCTACCCTTTACACAACTTTCTGCCCTGAAAATAAAGCTGTTTGGTGTGGAAGCTAACTTCGGAATCATACACCAAAGTCTCGCTGAAGCTGTAGAGAAAATTTTTACTGAAATAATAAGGCAGGAAACACAAGGTCTTTTGTTCATAATGAGACAACATTATCTCTAAAGGCATTACTATACTTGCTTTACCTCTTGGCCTGAAAGCATACCAAGCAAGAAGAAGCATCACAAAATAAAGTTTAAATATTGATTGAGGACAATCAAAATGCTAAGTTTGGGGGAGTTGATAACACCAATTTTTGTGACATTTTAGACTGTTTTTCTATTATCAAAACTGCCCTTTTTAGCTATTTTCCTCTCTTTTATATGCACTTTCGCAATAATTGGCCAAGCAATGCTCTTAATCCAATATTTCCATCTTTTGTAGAGTTTTTCCTCATTTTGGTACAATAAGGTCGTCCCGGCCCACAAATAAGTCCAAGTCTATTTCGGACTTCCTGACGCCCGATACGACCTCTGCCTGAAAGGGTGGAGCGACTCAACGACGCACGACGAAGGGATGCCGCGCAAGAAGAAACCGACGAATGACACGTCTTCTACCTGACAGGGAGCCTATCTCACCCGACAGCCAAGGCTTGTCGGGCGACACAGCCACCCACCGGCATGTGTGCCGCCCTCTACGTGACCGATAGCCGAAACTCCTGAGCCGAGCGATACCAGTATCGACTGTCCACTGACTTGCGAATAAGGAGGACACGTGTCGCTTCGAGCACCATAACTTCCCCCAATCGCTGCCTATAAATAGCAGCTACAGGAAGCCGAAAATACAGTTCGGATACTTCAAAATTCGGACAGTTGGGAGCTTTGAGTGATCTTCGGAGGAACTGCGAGAGCAGGAGTATCGCGCCCCAGTGCTCGTGCTGGGTGACACTAGGTGAGCCCTTCCTCGTCCCGAGAGGGAGGGGATGGTTCACTTAGAACCGTCTCGGGCGACACTGCGGGCCGATATCGGCCAACGATGATGAGCGACACAAGTGCCTGACAGTAGAATGCGTCGCTCCATGCCCGACATGATATCGAACCCGATATGCTTCGCCCGTCATGCTTGCTGCCCGAGAGGGTGTGTCGCCCGACTTGAGCATATCGGACAGGTCCTTGAACGATACAGTCGGCTGTCACAGTGTGCCGCTCGAGAGAGTGTGTCGCCCGACACCGTTGTATCGGGCTAGGCCCTGTCTGGTATCGGACGGGAGAGCCACTGTGGTCTGTCGCCCTTCTACATCAAGAAGGCGACATCTATCTTTAATTTTGTTATTTAATTCTTTATTTACGCATTGTAATTAAGACCCTTAATGTGTATGGAAATAGAAAAGCTTAATTGCTTGCTGCTCTATGCTTGGTGCGATATATTGGATGATTGCTATGTTTGATATCTGAACTCTAGCTTGCATGTTTGGATCGCGTTTCACTTAGCTACCGAATCATGTTTTCCCGTCGTAACAACTTCTAGAGCCGTGTTGTGGCCCTAGTGTTTGGTCTGATTTTGGTGTACGAGAGTTCCTGGAACGGAGTTGTTTCAATAACACTCCACCCTAACTTAAAGCCCAGCAACCTCGAGAGGGGTGTTGATGCTTGGTTAGGGGCACCCGCTCTGAGAGGAAGGGTGCAGGATGTTACTGGTGCCGCTTGTTTTGCTGTAGTTTTATCCTTCGTACCTTGCCCTAGCTCTAGTATTATCTTTCTGTTTCTGTTGCATGAAAACCCCTAAAAACTGCTAAATGACTAAAACCTTAAATCTTTCTAGTAGCTCCAGTTGGAGATAGTTTTCTTGTTTTGTTTGTGGCATCTTGCTGTTTCCCTTTTTGGGGAATTTATTATCTCTTTATACCTTCCGGAGTGTAGCGCGTCGATTCTGGGTTCTCAACACTACCCCCCTTGTCCCTGTGTTTGACCCCGTAAACAAAGTTGCGGGGGCCTAGAAGGATTCAGGTTTATAAATGTAAAAGCTCGACTACCTCAAATCCGCCTCCAATTTTAGGACGCGCGATTTAGGCCGGTCACATGCTATCACACATAAATTTGGTTCATTCTGATATAATTTAGCCTCTTTTAATATTACTTTTACCATTTTTTGTTACTTTGCTTATCACATAAATTGCATTACAGATTTGTACCAAACAAGACTGAATTTTAAAGTTTAATTCTGCTGAAATAGAAGAATGCACGACGTGCATCATGAATGAATGGCATGCAAGGTTTCTAAAGAATTTTCATATCACCCAGACAATAGAATGCACGGTATGTTCAGACCTCGAACACGACGTGCGAGTTTCCAAAAATGTGCAGCAAAGCAATAGCACGGCGTGCACTCACATGCACGGCGTGCACCTGGAGCATCAAGCAACCAAGAAAACTTCTGGAAAGTCACACGGCATGCATCACTTCAGCGCATGCCATGCGTAGTACATTCTGGAGCAACTGTCGGAGCTTTTACACGGTGTGCACCCAGATGCATGACGTGCACCTGGCCGTTTTAGAAATTTGAAAAATATGAGTTTTTGTTTAAATGAAGGAGGGAACTTAATGGGAAGTTATCATTGTTCATTTGGAAAAGTTCTCTCATCCCAGAGCAAGAGGAGAGCAGAGGCGGGCGATTTTGAGGAGATCAAGGGTGGTTTCTTGCGAAAGGAGTCCATTTCTTCTTCTCCATTGTCTTCTCCAAGGTGCAGCCAAGCTTCCCAAACTTTGTGCAGCTTCTCGGGAGAGGAGCCAGTCCATTTTGGAGCAGCTAAAGAAGGAGAATTTCATCCCCAAGCCACAATTCCTCCTTCTTGTGGTTATATTTTTAGATCTCTTTGTTTTTCCTCCTCTAGATCATGTTTAAACCTGCAATTTCTGTAGCAAATCTGAAAGCATGGTTATGGATGAGTAATTCCTTTTTCTTGGGCATGGGAGAGTAGCTCCCATGTCATAGCATGTATCGAACAAGTAATTTTGTACTAAATGCATTGCTTCTTATTTTTCTACCATGAAAGTACCAGTTTTATCATCTCTTGCATGTTTTGCTACAGAAATTGTAGGTTTAAACATGATCTAGAGGAGGAAAAACAAAGAGATCTGAAAATGTAACCACAAGAAGGAGGAATTCCAGCTTGGGGATGAAATTCTCCTTCTTTAGTTGCTCCAAAACCAATTGGCTCCTCTACCGAGAAGCTGCACGAAGTTGGGGAAGCTTGGCTGCACCTTGGAGAAGACAATGGAGAAGAAGAGAAGAAGAAATGGACTCCTTTCGCAGGAAACCACCCTTGATCTCCTTAAAATCGCCCTCCTCTACTCTCCTCTTTCTCTGGGATGAGAGAACTTTTCCAAATGAATAGTGATAACCGCCCATTAAGTTCCCTCCTTCATTTACACAAAAACTCATATTTTTCAAATTTCTGAAATTGCTAGGTGCATGCCGTGCAAAAGCTCCGACAGTTGCTCCAGGATGTACTGCGCACAACGTGTGCTGAAGTGATGCACACCATGTGACTTTCTAGAAGTTTTCTTGGTTGCTTGACGCTCTAGGTGCATGCCGTGCATGTGAGTGCATGTCGTGCTATTACTTTGCTGCACATTTCTAGAAACTCACACGTTGTGTTCGAGGCCCGAACATGCCATGCATTCTACTGTCTGGGTGAAATGAAAATTCTTCAGAAACCTTGCATGCCATGCATTCTGCTGTTTCAGCATAATTAAACTCTGTAATTCAGTCTTTTTTGGAACATATCTGTAATGCAAGTTATGTGATAAGTAAAGTAACAAAAAGATAGTAAAAGTAATATGAAAACATGTTAAATTATATCAATATGAACCAAATTTATGTGTGATAGCATGTGAAAAATGATGTAGAGATCACACAACAATGTTCCAAAGGATTGCTGACGTCAAGCGTCAGTAGTATCGACAAGTCAAATTCATCGGTGCTTCTGAAATGTGAGCTCACTATATCGTACCTGGGGCCCAGAATGTCATCGATACTACCAACGAGGATTGGGTAGTACCCATCCCTTATCAGGTATTCAACCCTCTTCTCTAAATAATGTTGGTGCTACCAACATGGTGCCAATAGTACTAAAGTGTGGTGCTCCATTTTTCCAAATTCCCTATAATGTCATTGATAGTTACAAGCTTGGGCTTGGTAGTACTGACTTTTTCAGCTTGCACACTCCAAAAAATGCATCAAGGTACCGTTTTTATATTTAACACAATAAAAATAGAAATTTCAACTACAAAACTACAAATTTAGAATGGAAAGAACATAAAATATGGTTGGGTTGCCTCCCAACCAGCACCCTTGTTTTACATCATAGGCTCAAATTTCAAATATAAATGGATTAGTGAAGCTCAACGAACTTCAAGTCATCCTCATTCCTCATCACATCTCCCCCAAAGTAATGTTTGAGATGCTGGACATTGACAAGGAATGGTGAAACCCCATTGCAAATCTCCACAGCCCCATAGGGAAATGCCTTAATCACCGCAAAGGGTCCACTCCATCTAGACCTCAACTTATAAGGATGTAGCTTCAACCTAGAATTAAACAAAAAGAATTTCTATCCTAGAATGAACATCCTATGCAAAATATGGTGATCATGAAATTGCTTAGTTCTTTCCTTATAAATTCTTGAGCTCTCATAAGCATCAAACTTACGCTCATCCAATTCATTCAATTCTAACAATCTCTTTGTCTGTTCATTGTCCAAATTGTTATTGAGTATCCTTAGAACCCACTTAGTCTTGTGCTCTAACTCCATCTGTAGGTGACAAGCCCTCCCATAAACCAACCTAAAAGGAGTAGTACATATATGTGTTTTATAGGCGGTCCTATATGCCCATAGAGCATCATTGAGCAACATGCTCTGGTTGGTCTTGTTGGTTGAAACAATCTTTTCCAAAATCTTTTTGATCTCCCTATTAGACACTTCAACTTGTCCTTGAGTTTGGGGGTGATATGGAGTACCCACTCTATGTTTCATGCCATACTTAGTCAAAAGTGCCCCAAATTTCTTATTACTGAAGTGAGAACCACCGTCATTGATTATCATCTTGGGCACCGTAAACCTGCAAAATATGTGGTCTTTTACCACCTGTGTGTCATTGGTGTGGGTTGGAATTGCTTCCACCCACTTAGATACATAATCTACAACAAGTAATATATAGATATTAGAATTCAAAGACATGAAAGGGCCCATGAAGTCTGTGCCCCATAAATCAAACACCTCTATTTTTGAAAACATTTAGAGGCATTTGTGTCTTTTTGAGATTTTACATGCACGTTGACATGCATCACACTAACGAACAAAATGGTATGCATACTAAAAAAATTGGCCAATAAAAACCAAATTTTAAGACCTTAGCTTCTATCCTAGAACTAGCATGATGACCTCCTGTAGGTAAAGAATGACAATGTGCTAAAATACTCTAAAATTCACAATTCGGCACACACTTCCTCAACATACTGCCCCTACACTACCTAATTAGAATGGGGTCATCCCATATATAGTACCGCAAGGAGATGAAGAATATTTTCTTGTCCTGGTATCCCCAATCTCTTGGCAGATCTCCACATGCCAAGTAGTTCACAATGTTTGCAAATCATGGGTCCTTGCTTTTCGTAACAAAGTGTTGCTCATCAAGGAACTCTTCCACAATGCATATTCTAATATCCTTTTCATCCACCCTTTCAAGCCTAGAAAGATGATCTGCCACCACATTCTTAGTTCTGGCTTTATCTTTAATCTAAATATCAAATTCCTTCAATAACAAGATGCACTTGATCAACCTAGGATTGGTATCTTTTTATGCATCAAGTATTAGATAGTTGTGTGATCTGTCCATATCACAACCTTAGCCCCAATTAGATATTGATGGAATTTTTCAAAAGCAAAAAAAAACACCAAGAATTCCTTTGTAGTTGTTGTATAATTCAATTGGACATCATTTAAAGCTTTAGACGCATAATAAATGATGATAGGGGATTTGTCTTGAAGTTGACCCAGAAATACCCCTACTGTGCAATCTGATATGTCAGACATCAACCTAAAAGGTTGGCTCCAATATGGATCTTGGAGGACAGGTGCAGAGACTAGATTCTCCTTCAACACCTTAAAAGATTTCAAACATCGCTCATCAAATTTAAAGTCAACATCCTTCTCTAGTAATTCAGAGAGAAGTTTAGCGATCTTAGAAAAAACTTTGATAAAGCAGCGATAAAATACGGCATGTCCTATAAACCTCCTTACTCCCTTCACTGATGAAGGTGGAGGTAGTTTGGAGATCACCTCTATTTTTTCTGGGTCTACCTCCATGCCTCTATTGGACAATTTGTATCCCAGAACCATTCCTTCACTCACCATCATGTGACACTTCTTCCAAATCAATACAAGGTGAGTGTCCTCCCATCTTTGCAACACTTTATCTAAATTGTCAAGACAATCATCAAAGCACTCTCTATACACTGAAAAATCACCCATAAACATTCCATACACCACTCTATCATATAGGAAAAAATGGCAAGCATGCATCATTTGAAAGTGATCAGTGCATTGCAAAGACCGATCAACATACCGCGATACGCAAATGTGCCATAAGGACAAGTGAAAGTCAATTTGTCTTGATCATGTGGCTCGATGGAAATCTGATTGTATCCTGAATAACCATCAAGGAAACAAAAATGTGAGCGGCTGACGAGCCACTCTAAAATTTGGTCGATGAAACTGAGCGGAAAATTATCTCTGGGCATTGCGGCATTCAAACTTTTGTAATCAATGCAAACACGCCACCCAGTTACTAGTCTAGTAGAGATCAACTCATCATTAGAATTAGTGGTGATTATTATTCCTTCCTTTTTAGGAACCACCTGGGTTGGACTAATCCAGTTTGAGTCAGAGATAGAATATATGATACCTACATATAAAAGCTTTACTACCTCTTTTTTCACTAACTCTATCATGACGGGGTTGAGTCGTAGTTGACGTTGCACTATAGCTTTTGTTCCTTCCTCCAATCTGATCTTGTGTTGTCAGAAGCTAGGGGAGATCCCCTTTATATCTGTTGCTGACCAGCCGAATGTAGCATGATGGTTCTTTAGCACCCTAAGCAGTTGCTCCTCTTCGCACACACTTAGTGAAGCTGAAATTATGACCAGAAGTTTCTCCTCTGCTACCAAGAAAATGTATTTCAAATGAGATGGCATTGGCTTCATCTCTAACTTTGGCAGACTCAACAAAGAAGGAACTAGTGGTGGTGGGGGTGGTCCCAAATCCTCAAAATGCCTTATATAGTAGCATGGCAAGATATTGACGAGAAAGACACACTCTTTCAAAGAACAATGTCTGGTATGATCATCTACCAGATTCATGAGACACGACTATATAGGCAGTTGTGGGAATGCCTGGACAAGAGCAGTTGAGGTGACCTCTTCAATTGTTGTCAGGCAAAATTCCTCTTCTTCATCATTTGGTTGTTGCACCTTCTTTATCAGAAATATCTCCTTTGTATTGTCCAAGATGTCCACCACTAGTGTGACCTTGTGGACCTGTGTCATCACATGTGACATCTAAAGAAATGGCTTCCCCAGAATTAGTGACACATTTTCTTGGACCTGCTACAACATATGACATTGTTCTTTAGCTTTTGCAGTTTGTGTAGGCTTGGGCATTAAGATTTCAAATCTCTCCTCCCTATTGACTAAAGTCAGTCTTCCTCTGCCCATCTCTAGAATCATATCTTTTGTGGCTTGGAATGGCCTCCCCAGTAGTAGCTCGTTGCCTTGCTCATTCTACATCTTCATGACAACAAAGTCTACTGGAAACACAATTGACAAGAACATCCTCGCAAATACCATAAGGTATCACCACAAAATTGACCACCAGCTAAATAGTCATGTTACTCTTCATGGATTCCTATAGACCTAACTTTCTAAAATTGGTCAAGGTCACAAGGTTTATGCTAGCCCATGTGTCACATAAGGCCTCTGCAAACTTTGTCCTCCCAATAAAATAAGATATATTGAAACAACCTGGATCCTATTTTTGCGATGGCACTGTACCAAGAGTGAAAGCACTGACTTGATCTTTTAGAACTACTACCTCAATATCATATGTACTCCTTTTCTTGTTGATTAGAAATTTTAGAAACTTGCCATAAGAAGGGTTCTTCTCAATTGTGTCAAATAAAGGGATACTGACATGCAATTTTCTGAAGCTGTCTCAAAATGTTTGAAATTGTTGATTAGCTTTTATTGCTTTCAAACTATTCAGAAAGGGAGCTGACTTCACCACTTTCCTTTGATGAGGTGGGATATATGCATTTTGCCTTATTTCCTCTATATCATCAACCTCTTCCTCAGCTATCTTTTCTTCTGCTACAACATCTGGTTTAGCTACATCCACTTTTAGTGCCTTGTATGTAGCATCTATAGTTTCACCTACATCCAAACTAGATAGTGTGTCATTCAACAATTTTCTACCACTATGGAGTAAAACTGCCTTGACCTATTGATTTCCAGAAGGCACATTGGTGTTGGTTGGGAACCCTTCTAACTCAGCTTCGTCAAGGAAGCCACTTCCTTTTCTATTTGAGAAATTTGTGTTTCAATATTGTGGACATGCGCTCCTTCATTCAAAAGTTCTCTTTGAGTCTGACCGATAATCACTTCATTTTGTCTTACTACCTTTCCAAGCTTATTTTCAGTATGGTCTATCTTACTGGGACCCCTATCCTATTGATATTGTGATTGGCCACCAACCTATTGTGGCTTAGACTATTGTGTCTAGCATGGGTCTTATGGAAAATTGTTAGGATCCTTCCAAGAGAACTTAGGACCCTTCCTCCAAGAGTAGTCATTATTCTAGTAATATTGTTATTGTCTTGCAAATTTGCACTCCTTATCTTCCCCTTTAGAAGAATTTCCATCTTTCACACACAACTTTTTAGCAATCAAGTCCAACTTCTAATTTGTGCTGAAATAACCCTGGACTCCCCAATATTTTAAGGGTTTTCAAGTGCTCTCTCTCATCCCTCCATGTCTGGTTCTTGGACATGTTCTTTAAGATTTCATCACTGTGAGAAGGTTTGTTGTTTAGAAAGAAACTTTCTCTTGCGCTATCAAGCATTGTCCTTTCTCCCTTATGCAGACCGTAGTAGAAAATCTTCATTTGGCATAGAAAATCAATATTATGATGTGGACCTTCCATGACATGTTTTGGAATCTCTCCCATGCCTCAGAATATTACTCGTCAGCTTGGTATCTGAAGTTTATATCTTATTTACCAAGTCCTTTGTCTTTTGTGGTGAAAAGTACCGCTCAAGAAAGCATCAATCATTTTCTCCCACATTTCAATGCATTCATCATCAATGTTGTGAAACCAAGACTTAGCATTGTCTGCCAAAGAAGATGGAAATAGCTTGATGTATATGACAATTTCTAGGACCCTATCTATCTTGATCATATCACAACTTTCAACAAAATTGTTGATGTGCGTCATAGGGTCCTCAGAGTTGCGGCCATGAAAAGCATGTGATTTGAATAATGACACTAGCCCTCGATCGATCTTGTAGTTTATGAAATTAATGGTTATCTCTTGATTGTCCCTTTTTAATTAATTGAAGATAACACCTTGATCCTTTCCCAGAGAGTCTGTTCTTCCACTTGGTCACCCATTTCTACTAGCTCAGGTTCCTCAGGTGGTTTGGGTCCTTCAAGCAAAGGTGTAGGTGGTGGAGTTTGATTAAACTTGTCAACTAATCTTCCGTACTCCCGTTCTCTGTGAAGGAGTTTTTCTTGACCTAATTTTGGTGTGGATGACTCTCTAAAGTCGTGGGTTTGGGTATGCACCATTCACTAGTACCTGAAAATGGTAAAAATGGTTGTGAGAACACAATACTAATGGCATACCATTAAAAATATTAAAATTTAGCTTTTAATAAATAATAATAAAAAAAGTTTAGCCAAGAATGGCCGACTATAGCACTCATAGTGATGAAGTTACCATTTCCTTGACAATGGCGCCAAAAACTTGATAGGTATTATCTATATGCTCAAAATACAAGTATATGCTATGTAGTAATACATGCCTATGAGGCTCGGATGTAAAACACAGTGAAACATTACTTCAAAAACTAGTACTAACTATAGTACGATCAACTTTGGTCTATGAAAACATGAATAATTGGTTTGGCTATATTAATAGAAAAGAAATCTAAATTATGGTTGTTGTTCTCAGTCTTGGTGAATTCCTTAGGATAATGGTTTCACTACAACTAACATTGCATTTTAATCTTAATACATTAATAGAAACTTTTCCTACCCTAGATTAGAAGCATGTACCAAGAATTACCCGCTCTCACAGTGTAATTCACTATCCAACCCAATACCAACCCCACTTTGATATCAATTGTGTTATTAGATAGGTGCCTTATCGAATTCTCTAGGTATCTCCTCACATTGTTAAACCACCTTTCCCAAAGGGTTCTATGAAACATGTATTTCTATGAAGTTTCAACTATTCATTTCCTTTTTTCAAAGAAATTAATAGTCCAAATACTATCTATGGAGATCAAGCATAAATAGTTCATTCATTCATGTAGAAATAAATTTGAAAATTAAGAGAAATTGATGAATTAATGCATAAGAGTAAAATGCAATGCATAACTGGGCTACTCTTGGGTCCTAAGGAATGTGGGGGTTAGACCCTCATGGTTTCCATAGTAAAAAAACATTGAAGGAGGAAGTAAATACATGGAGAACATGAAGAACTCATGAAGTAGACGGTTCAAACACTATCTTCTAGAGCACATGCCGATTTGCTACCTTCTGACTGCAATTCCGTCTACTAGAAGTGCATGGATCATTCGGTTTTCCACCTTATTCTTTGATATCTCCTCTCCTTACTCTCCCTTATTGTGTAATGAAAAAAGACGAGATATTTAGGTCTGGGTGTAACTCCCCTCAGTCATAGGCATGACTTAGGGCGAGTTAGAACCTCAACCGTTCGATGAAATGAAGCTTTCAGATCTTCCTGATCCCCATCCATCGGTACTGCTGATGGGGTGTCAGTACTACCAACACCTCTAAATTCGTGGACACCTATCAAGTTGTTAGTACTATCGACTATGTGTCAACTGTACTGAGTTGCTTCGAATTTCTTTGACAAAAAACATTATAACCTCATCGCTACCATGAGAATCCTGCAATTTTACCAAGTCTCTTCAATTCATTTCCTCCTCACTACTAAGCAAGTGCCAGTACGACCGATTCTAAAGTCAGTAGTACCAAGTTGTATAGATTCTCACCAATTCCAAAGTCAATAGTACTGAGTTGTGTAGATTCTTAAACATTCCTGAAATGTACAAAATTTGAACATAAGCTCCAAAAAATTACTAAATCACTTGAGAACATTAAAATTGTGCATATTTGATGCAAATAAGTATCACGGGATAGTAAAGTAAATCATGCAAACTTAATATATGATTTGACCACAAAGTGCACAAAAATTAGTACAAAATATCCTATGAGAACGACAAAAAATAGTGCATCAGTAGCTCCATCTCAACTTCACTAAATGCATCTAAAATAGCTACTTAGATCTTACAACTAGGAGTAGGAGAAAGGATATGTATGTAGGAGCATGGGGAGCTAGCTGAGGATCCACTATATGGAACTAGGAGTTAATTTAAGATATTTACATGCATTACATTTTCCAACATAGTTAGATGTTTTCAAGGATAAATCACAAGATAATCCATGTTTTCAAACATAAACCACAAGATAAATTTTGGGAAGTGATATAGAAGTAGAATCTAATCAATACGAAATAGATTTTATAACATTTACATGGAATTGTCCCCCAACATGGTATCAAAATCACATATTTACTCCCAAATGGTGCAACTAAATGGATAAGCTACTCATCACAAAAAAGGACAAACAAGGAGTAGAAGAGTAAATAACCATGAATATTAGTGAAGATTCCTTCACCTACTAGAAGTAGTAGCTTATCCTTTTCCCTCCTTAGTGGTGGATAGAATGGAAGTGTGGATGGAAGTAGCCAAACCCTAAAAAACTATTATGATTTTGAGGTAGGGGATTATGGAAATGGAGTGAGAGTAGGTGGGAGCTTAATGAATGCTACAGTAAACGTTAGGGAAAGTTATTTTTTTTCTTAGTCACCACCCATGTATATATAGGGGCTAGGGAAGCATAGGGTTAAGTGGGGTAGAATGGGAAAACCAGTGCATAAAACAAGTTAGCGATGTTGCCACCACAACCATTTTGGTCACCACAATGATGTTGGATGGGGAGAAGATGGATGTGATGGAGTGGAACGGGTGAGGTGGAAAACAAATTAATGTCAGATTAAAATTTGGTTTTGGAATGCTATTAGAATGACCATGGTCAGGAAGTAGTAGAAGAGTCATGGTAGGTGCCACAATTGTTTTTGGGGAAGGACACTTGGTCAATTTCTCAAATCCTAATAGGCGTATAATTTCCCCACCACAAACATTTTAGCTAGAATGACCACGGTGGATATTAGACACCATGGCTATTTTTCTAGCTACGATAATGGTGTCTGAGTTGTCATAGATTCTTCAATCTTGAGTTTTATATGTGATATTAACCCTGTGTGTCGGGACCATGGCATTGTACCACAAACCTTTCTGAGAGCCAAATTGTGCACTTCAACTCCTAAATCCTCCTTGTTGTTGTTATTTGCTTTGGATTTACATTTGATCACTTGTGGAAGGTTGGGGCTCATCCAAGGGTGTAGAAACCCTAGGATCCTCCTCTCTCTCCCTTCCGTTCAATGCATAGTTCAAGTACCTAAAAAAACATACAAAGAACTACCATAAGTGTGTTTAATGTTAATATGCTTATTGAGGGAAATGCTATACATTCTAACAAGATTATATGTGATTAAGGAACAAAAACAACACAAGGAAGTCCTAAAATAGGGTTGAATGACCACCCTGATCTTAAAACATACTTGTCATCCAATATACTCCATCTCAATCTCATTTTCACTTCATTCAAGAAAAATATAAAAGAATAAAATCATAATGATGTTCGTTGGCTGAAGTAAGTTTATAAGTGGAATTAGGCATGTAATCCGCTACTCTTATTCATTTTATAGTTTTCAATGTGATTCAACCACAAAGAACAAGGAATTCAAATATTGAATACCAATCACATATGTAAGTGATGTAATTTCATAATGCTCTAGGTAGACTGTATCATGCATGGCATACATCTAAATGGTTAGAGTTTATTTTTCACTTGTTAGAACTCCCTCTTACACTTCACTTCATCTCTCATGACCCACTTGGTTGTGTAGGGGTGTGGGGATTATAGTTTATTTACCCTATCCCTACTCGATGTAAAAGAGAAGAAAGGGTTTTGGAGGAAGTGGGGTGTTGTTACATAGGAGCAGCCATCTTTTATTTGTTTAGATGCTATTACATAGGAGCATCTTTAATTTTATTTTTGCATTTTCTTTTTTTCCTTACCCTTGGTATATTTAGGGTACATGATGATAGGAGTGAAGCATAGGGATGTAGGTATGGCCACCCCAAACTTTTGGAGGGTCGCCAAGGCTAATTCGTGCTTTTTGACATCTTTTCATGAGCAAGAGGGGTAAGAAAATGATGAAATAAATGCTAGGTCGATGAAGGGTAGTAAGTGATGAAGATAATTGTATGGTTTCATTCAATCAAACTAATCAATGCAACATTCACCATAAAGAAAAATCCTACATAAAGCGAGCAATATGATAGATTACACTCTTTCTACATTGGAATGAATAGTACCAATCATTCTAAGCATGCAAGAACCAAAATTTTGTCAAAATAGTTAACTACTTGCAAGGGCCTTGGAGCACATACAAAATCCCATCATAGGACTCATTTAGACAAAAACATCATTGGCGGGATGCATTTTTCCAATGTTACTAATTTACACCACAATAAGTAGATATTTAGTAGAAACACTCTATTAGGCAAGAAGATTTTAGCTAAGGAAAAGTTGGCCAAAATGGTGCTAAATTACCTTAGACACATCTAAAGTTACACTTCAAATTACCAAGAAGTAATTAAGAAAATTCTAACTAAAACAAACAAGAAATTACAGAAACCTAAATGAGATGCAATGCATGGCATGGAGTGGCACAAAAAGAAAAAAGAATTATAGAAAAATGCAAGGAAATTTTACCCTTGATAGGAGTGTCTTTAACAAACATTAGTCAGAAAACAAATTAGGTAGGTGAAATAAGTACATAGAAATGAAACAGAAGATCAGGCATGTTACACGCACATCCCACGATTACCACTAATCATGATATTAGGGCATACATTTGAGGATTATACTTAATACAAAGTTCACTCCCAACTTTTTTTCCTTTATTTCAAACTCTTTGTTTTCTCACATTCAATCACATAAACAAACTTTACTAGAGAATTAATCCTTGATTACTATAATATGATCTCAACATTAATGATACACATCCATACATTCATTATGTTTCTCACACTTCCATGTACATACAACATGGGAACCAAATATATACTCTCTTATTAAGAAAACAAAGATACACATCATCATTTATAACTCTCTCACTTGTATACAAGGACCTAGAGTGACAAGGACCGAATGAACTTAACTAATCTCATTCTTAACTCATGTGGCAAATCTACTCTGATGTAAAGACATCTTTAGTCCACAAGTTATCCCTAAAAAATTGTGACTTTAGGGGTGAGCCTACTCGCTCAGTGACTGACTACGTCATAGAAATAGTTTAAAGAACTAATATAATTACAAATATACTATTGAGAAACTGATATCAATTATAACAGCAATAAGAGTTAAAGAGACTAATCCATCACAAACATGAATATGGCAGGATACGCTAGATATCTATAAGAATGAATCAATATATGAACATGCTTTATTGATCATAAAGAGAACTAATAATTCAGAAACATACAATGAATAATTAAATAACTACACACACTTGTTTAACCTCTCATTCATCTTATTATGCCCAGAACCCACATGAGGTGTACCACAACATGTGAAAGAATCACAACAAGCTACAAACTCACTGTACAAGGCTTAAAAGCATGACCTGGTTCCTAATCCTATCTCTCAAATAAGACTGCGTCTGTAGTGGGCCTCAACATGTCTGCCTCTCGACAGCTAAAGGGAGCAGTCAGATATCTCAGACTCCACCTCTCAACCTAGGTACTCAGGTGATGAGTCAAAGCCCTCAGGCTTATTGTGCATAAGTGGACCTACTGACTGCTGATCACTACAACATGTAACATAGGTACCACCACCATCTCTAGTTGGTGTTGGGCATCTCACAACTGTAAGGAGTCTTCCCTATTGGTCAAGACCCCCGCACCGTACTGGTACACTCTGGCTTACCTCGATCTGGACTACCTTCAATCTAGAAACGGTTTCCTCCCTATAGTGGTGGCCTCATCGTGTGAGGATTCTACAGTGTTCAAGGCATCTAAAAGTCTAATTCACTCTTTAAATTTACAATTCAATCATCACATAAACATATCTTAGTTTAGCTATGTAAATCGTTCATTTCATAGATCATCTCATAATTTTAGCACAAATTGAACTGTCAACAATCACCACATCTCATACTGAGAAAACACTAATATCACAATACTTAATTCAATGAACACCCTATCCTTAGGGTTTCATTTACCTCATTCACATAGCATATGACTCTCATAAGGTCTTAATGTGTCATAAACATTCTCTAAATAAAGTTTGCTTCTTACAAATCATATACAATCAACATATGTATAACCCTAGAACTGAGTTAAATTTGGGTTTTCATACTTTTCACTGAGATATCATGCATCAAGAATAACACTGAATAGTACCAAAACATTAGTCTGTAAACTACTCTCTCCCGGCCGCAACACTAGTGCATTGGCAACTAGGAGGGCGATGGTGGGAGTGTCTATCTCCCATGTGGTTTCCTCAATCTCCTAGAGTGGTTACCTCTATCTTGTAGGTTCAAGGATTAGCTAGGGTTTTAGATCGCAGTCACGAAGATGGAAAAGGAACTGATCGACAGGTGCGCCAGGCTAGGGTTACAGGACAACGACGAGGACGAGGTCATCGTGATTGGAGACGAGGAGAAAGGGGTGATGAGTGAACATGTAGAGCTTGCACTGGTGGTGAGGTTTCATACTGACTGACCCTACAACTTCTGGGCAATGAAGCGGACATTGAGTCAAGCATGGGCGCTTCCAAACAAGGTATTCTTCAAGGAACTGGATGTGGAGACGTTTGTGATCCAGTTTCTGCATTGGAAAGACAAGGCTCGCGTGGTTGAAGGAGGGCCTTTGAACTTTGAAAATAGGTTGTTGTTGACGAAGGAGGCAAAGGAGGGGGATCTGACGGGGAAAATTCAATTCAAGGAGGAATCATTTTGGATCATACTCTATGATATTCCTCTTGGATATAGGGGGGGGGAGGAACAATCAAGGCAATTGTTGCCATGATTGGAAGAGTAGAACAAGTTGACCTTGATGAGTTGGGATGGGATCCCTCGTCCAGGGTCAGGGTTGCCGTGGACGTGCATCGACCGCTCAAGCATGTGCTGAAGATCCAAGACAAAAAGGGACATATTTATAACATTGAGGTTAAGTATGAGCGGCTCCCAATTTTGTGCTTTCTCTATGGGAGGTCGGGTCACGTGGACCGTGACTGTGATCAGGATGAAGATGTCGAGGATCAACATCGTGGATGGGGAGCCTGGCTGAAGGCATCACTGAGGAAGGCACAAGTCTCATCTATGGAGGAGGTCTACGGTGCTGGAATGATGAAGAAGAAGCTCAATTTTTGTGTAAAACCCAATTGTAGTCAGAAGTAGATAGACCAAACTCAACCAGGCCAGGAGGAAGGATGCATTTGTGTGAGGAAGGTGGTGCACAGAGGGAAAGAGGGGGTTCTGTTGGGGAGGAGGAGGAGCACGTGGAGGCAGTGAGATCTGTAAAACTTGGAAAGAGGAGTAGTGGTAGTGCATGGAGGGGTGGATGGAGGCGAAAATGGTGGGCGGGGACGGTGGTAGGGGCGGACGGAGAATCATGGGGGATAGGGGATGCCGATGTTCCTAGGAGAGGGAGGGAGTCTGGGATGAGGGGGGCTCTGAGGAGGTGACTGGAGGGGGCGAACAGAGAGGAGCAGAGGGAGGGAGGAGGGAGACGAGGTGCCTTAATGGTGAGGAAGGACCTATGAGGATGGAGGAGGGGCCGCAATTGGAGAAGAGGAGTGGTGCAGAAGGTGTGGGGGGCAGCATGTCTATGACTAGGGTGCCTCTACTAGTTGATGGGCGAGAAAATGATGAGGGGAGATCAACGGAGATGAGGGATAGGCCGGCTGCGATCACCATCGCAAGGGATGGTCCTGACGACGTGACTGTGTTGGGGGCGAACCAAAGAAGGCAGTAGGGCAAGCAGGCGATCTGCAGGCATGTGAGAACATTGGTGTGGCAGAGACCAACCTGACACACTTGAGGACGTTAATGCATGGAGCAAACAATGTCAATGGTGGGATGGGACAGTGTGCTGAGCAAGGTATTCAAATCTTTGAGTAGGGATGGGGGAGGCTAAGGATGCAAACCAGAGGATAGAAGAAAAAGAAAGAGCACAGGTGTATGCTAGGTATGGAAAATTAAAGGGGAAAATTGAGGCGTAAACCAAAAATAATTAGAAGACAGGTGATGTTAGATGAGAAAGAGCCAGTGGTGATAGAGAAAGAGGAGGATTGCATAATGACAGGTAAAAGAGGAAGGAACAGTGATGATGGGATCATGGATATTGATACTGATCTAGGTTTGGTGCTCCCAGTTAAAAAACATCATGGGGATCAAGTTGGGGAGGAGGACACATCTGGGAGCGCAAAGCTTCAAGTAGAAGGATCTGGGGTGGTCCAGACCCATGAAGGACAATGAAGATCCTAAGTTGGAACTTTTGGAGGTTGGGCAGCCTCAACAGGAAGCAGGATCTCCGCAGGTGGTGTTGGAGAGAGTGCCTGAGTTTGGTCTTTGTTTCGGAAACCAATATGGGGGGAAACAAGTTGGAACATGTAAAAAGGGAGTGTGGTTTTATAGATGGATTCTTCTTGGCTAGTGAAGGACGTTCGGGTGGCATAGGACTGTGGTGGAGGGATGTGAAGGTGGATATTTAGAGTTTCTCACAGCATCATGTGTATACCATTGTTGAGGCAGACAATAATGGGGTTAAGTGGAGAGCTATTGCTATATATGGCTGGGCAGAGAAAAGTCAAAAGTACCATACCTGGGACCTTATGCGGAGACTACATGGGGAATCTGACCTTCCTGTTATGTTCTTTGGAGATTTCAACGAGATCCTTTCAAATGATGAGAAATGGGGTGTAAATCCCAAACCAGATAGGTGGATACATGACTTCAGAGATGTGATAAACAGTTGTGGGCTGATGGACTGGGTTTTAAAGGTAATCTGTTTACTTGGCAGCGGGGCAACACTATAGAGACACTCATTAAAGAATGGCTCAACAGAGGGTTAGCGATGCATGAGTGGTGTCAGCTATTTGGAAATAGTAAGGTGATTCACCTGCCTATGTACAGTTCAGACCATGCACTTATTATTATTTTTGTGGGTGGGAGAGACATGTACAGGTCCAAGCCGAAGAAATCCTTTTACTTTGAACCCATGTTGCTAGCTGAAGATGATTGTGAAGGTGTTGTGAGGGAATCCTTGGCACAAGGTGAGGAGACTGATGTGCATATGAAGATGCTGAACTGCGGTGAAAAATTAATAAATTGGGTGACTAAAAAATTTGGGAGGATGAAAGAAAGAATTAAAGAGGTGGAGAAGCGGCTTGGGAGGAACAAAAGAAATATCCAGATGCAGTTGTGCTTGAAAGATGCATGGAATTATCTAAGGAACTAGAGGCTTGGCATAGATCTAAAGATTCTTATTGGTGTGCTCGGGCGCGTGTGGTGGCTCTTCGTGAGGGGGACCACAATACGGCCTACTTCCATCATAAAGCTTCACAAAGGCGGAAAAGAAACCACATAGAGGGGCTAAAGGATGAGAATGGCACGTGGCTGTCTGAAAAAGGGAAAATCTAGTAGATGGTGATTGATTTCTTCTAGGAGTTATTTTCTTGCAGCAATCCGTTAGGATATGAGGAGGCTACCAGGGGCATAAAGGAAGTGGTGGATGAGTCTATGAATGTTTCTCTAGAAAGGGATATTTCTGACACAGAGATCCTTGAGGCACTAAAGCAGATGCACCCAAATAAGGCATTGGGACCTGATGGTATGAAGCATGTGTTTTTTCAAAAGTTCTGGCATATTATTGGCAATGACGTGTCCAATTATATTAAGGGGTGGTGGAAAGGGAGTGCTCAAATTAGAAGGGTAAACTCTACTCTTGTGGTTTTGATCCCGAAGGTGGAGAAACCAACCCAGATTTCTGATTAAGTTTGTGCAATGTAATCTATAAAATAGCTTCTAAAGTCATGGCGAATAGACTCAAACCGTTGATGGATAAAATTACTTCTGAGAATCATAGTGCTTTTATTCCGGGGAGGATGATCACAGACAATGTCCTTATTGCATACGAGCTTTTCCTTAAGATGAAGAATGAGGGTAAAAATAAGAGGGGTTTTCTGGTTTTGAAGTTGTATATGTCAAAGGCATATGATAGGGTGGAATGGGAGTTTCTAGATTATGTGAAGTAGAAGATGGGGTTCGGTGGTAGGCAGAGGGAAAAGATTTGGGAGTGCATTTCTTTTGTGGATCATTCTTTTTCTATTAATGGTAACCGGACCTGAAGCCTCAAGCCTTCCCGTGGACTGTGACAAGGTGACCGCCTTTCTCCCTACCTTTTTATTCTTTGTGTTGAGGCTTTTTCTACATCTCTATTACATGCTGCTAGCGCCAAGCTGATCCATGGGATTAAGGCGAGCAGACATGCACCGTGTATTTCACATCTTTTTTTTGCAGATGACAGTGTTCTTTTTGCTAGAGCTACACGTCACAAATGCCTGTATGTAGCTAATATTATTAGCCAATATGAGCAGGCATCGGGTCAAAGAATCAACCTTTCTAAGATGGAGGTGGCTTTTAGCAAGGGAGTACAACAAGAAATGAAGGAGACATTAAAAAATCAGCTGGGGGTACAACTTGTGGACAGAAATGGCAAATACTTGGGTCTGCCTACAGCTATTGGGAGGTCAAAGAAACATGTGTTTAGTTTCGTGAAAGACGGAATCTAGAAGAAACTTCAAGGCTGGAAGGAGAAACTTTTGACCAAACTAGGGAATGAGGTGTTGATAATGTCCATTGTGCAGGCCATTCCTTCTTACATTATGAGTATTTTTCAAATACCAGCAGGGACTCTTGATGATATACAGGGCTGCATTGCTAGATTCTAGTGGGGAGAAAAAGAGAATGAAAGAAAGCTTTCTTGGATGTGTTGGGCGGCCTTATGCAAACCAAAGAAAGATGGCGGGCTTGGGTTTAGAGATATGCATGTATTTAACCAAGCCCTTCACGCAAAGAAGGTATGGAGGCTCATGAAAAAGCGATCCTCTTTGGCATATAAGGTTTTAAAGGAAAGATACTTTCCTTCGTCATCTATCTTGGAAGCTTCAAGGGGGTATAATCCTAGCCTTACATGGAGGAGCTTATGGGCAGCGAAAGCTTTGATTATGGAAGGCAGCAAATGGGGGTGGGAAATGGAGAGAATGTTCGGATTTGAGAAGATAGCTGGACTTGTGGCTACACGGGAGACTTGTCATCTTTGAGGGACACATCTTATGAGCTGCCATCAATGGTGTGTGAGTTGATAGATCGATAGACGAATGGATGGGATTTACATGTGATACAACAATTTTTTCCTTTTGATATATGCGGGTTGATTGAGAGCACTCCTATTAGTACCTGATTACCTGAAGATATCCTATATTGGTGGCCGGATAAGAGAGGTGTTTTTACTACCAGATCGGCATATTGGTTGGGGCTACAGGGAAAGAGGGAGTTCATTGCTTCAAGACAGGAGTTTTCTGAGAAGATCTGGAAAGTTGTGTGGGACCGGTGGTGGCCGTTGAAGGTTGCTCATTTTCTTTGGCATGTGACTACAGGTGGCATGGATACCATGGGCAGGTTGTTAGACAGACATTATCATGTTGACGCATTGTGTCCGCTATGCCATGAGGAGAAGGAAACCATTCAGCACCTACTTTTCTGTTGTGTAGAGGCAATGAAGATTTGGAGCGTGTCACCCGCGGCGACCATTATTGCAACAACCCATATACACTCCACTAGGAAAACATTGTTGGAGTTGTATGATGGGTTATCTCAGTAGGAGTTTGTGGAGGTAGTAGCATATATGTGGCGGATATGGACGTTTAGGAATCATATGGTCTTTCAAGAAGAGGGGAGAAGTCTTGCCATGTTTGTGAGAGCAGCCCAAGCATACATGCTTGACTCACGAGACGCATGGCAGGTGCACTCGGGACAACAGCAATGTCACAATACCACGGTGGAAGTGTACTGGAAAGACCCATGCTAGGGACCATGAAGATTAATACTGATCCAGTAGTGAAGGCAAGTTCTGGGATGGGGTTGGGATCTATTGGTAGAGGTCATATGGGGAGAGTTGTAGTTGTTCAAGGGGAGGCATCTCCCTAGAGGTGGTAGTGTGGATGTGTGTGAGGTGTTGGCGGTGATGGAGGGCATCCAGCTGGCCCGAAGGTGCGGGTGGGGGTCCATTGTGGTCGAGTCATACTCGAGTACAGTCACGACAACACTAAACAACTCAGGGGAAAGAAGAGATCATTTGGGCATGTTAGCTGCTGATATTAGAACTCTTGCTTTTGATTTTGTATCGATTTCCTTTATGCATGTTAGTCGATCCTGTAACCATGTGGCGTATGAGATTTCCAAGCTTGCGAAGGCTGGTGACTTCATACACACAGAAGAGAATGGGGGCTTTCCTCAGTTTTTTTTGAACCTTGTAGCCTCTGAATTTTATGATTAATAAATAGGATCGGCCCCGTTATAAAAAAAAAGAATAACACTGAATAAATAAGTTCTATGATGTCATTGGAAGAACTTCAAATAGATTTCACAATATCAATTTGCAAATTTCTAATTTTCCACTCATCTAGGGTTTCACCCGCTTTATTGAGATATCAAGAAAATATTATTCACATCACACAAAATCCATGATAGTATCTGACATATATGTACTATGCATTCTGATAAAAAATCATTCATAATCAAAGAGATTCTGATAGACAAATTTCTCTATTTAATTATACAACAATTTCAATCATAGTCCAAACCCTAAATTTCATTTTTCTCTTATAACCTCTATAAATACTTAGGGAATTCTCATTAATATAGATTTTATCCATTTAGAATATTATTTAATCATCTAAAATTCATAAAAATAGAGGAATAAACCATTTCATATCAGTTTGTAAAAGCTAGATCAAAAGGCAATTTAGGGTTTGTACTCGCATACTAAGAAATTAGAGATTATTAATAATTTAACTCATTTTTGTGCAATCTACTATTTCAAGGAAGTACCCACTCACCCTAAGGTGTGAAAACACCTTCAAAATGCATCCCACGTCTGAAAATCTCAAAGTCATATCAAAACCCTACCAAATCACTAGATTCTTCTTCCTTTCAATTCGGAAACCCAAGAAATGGGGGATTATGAAGGAGTGAGAAAAATGAGAGATTTGATATCATTTCAGATCAAATCAGAGGAGGGATGGAATATATGCATGTGAGAGAAGATTCACCATTAAAGGCTACACAAAGAAGTTAAAGTTACTTGATTTCATCACAGATCAGATAGAGAAACCCTAGATCAACAATTCCACCACTTTCTCCTCTCAAACCCTCACTCTCCCTCTCTTCTAGGATTTCATTTCTCTAGACTGAATCACAAATTATGAGAGATCCTAGTGTGTTAGGTTGACCATATAGAGCAATTGAGCTGCTTGGGTCAATTGCACATTGACCCCTCACTATACTTTCTGTTATTTTAGTTCAATTTTCTATCAGAAAAAATGTTACTGTAATTCATTCATTTCATATATAAAACCTTCTCCAAAAATTATGAAAATTTATAATCTTATTTATAATTGAATTAAAAAGCATTTATTAAAATTTCAGATCATTCCAAGATATCATTAAATAAATAAAAATACAAAAGTGCACTACTATCTAGTACTCTACAGAATAGTTAGTTGAAGAGAAAATGCCCCAGAATAGCCATACAAGCTACCACGGCCATGCTAAGATGGACCCAACATGGTCGTGCTACCTTCCACGACCGTGGTGAATTGGTTTCAATAAAGTTGGTCAACAGTTCAATTTATTCAAAACGACCGTGTGGCCTAACATGCTGGTGCCACCAACTACCTAACACGGCCATGCTACCCATAATAGTCATGCTATCCAAGCCTCCAACTACCATTTCCATTGTCCTTTGCCTACCTCTCTCATTCCTTTCTGACATGAGCCTTTTTAGTTAAAAAACTAATTTCATCCGACTAGGGTTTATATTTTCTCAAACACTAATCATACAAAGTGATAGCACACTTGGAGTTCTCATTAAGTTAAACACATAATAATTAAATACCTTCCTTAATCATATTTAAACAATGATCATTAAATCTAAGCATGTAATCATCTAGATAAACCCTAGTTTACTAATTAAGCTCCGATATGGTCATAGCAATTCTCCCTCCCTTAAAAAGTTTTGTCCTCAAAACATAAATACGCACATAGTGTATATTAAAGATTTATTTTAAACTTCTCAATTATTATGTGTCACTATACTCTTGTATTTGATATGTATATATGTTTTCAACATTCAGTCATTTGTTTCTTCTAATCACAACATGTTTAAAGCATGGCTTCTCAATGACAACAACCAAATTTTCTATACCACAATGAATCATAGGAAAGAGAAAGAGAAACAACCATTTTTTCAATGTTTTCATGCTATTAAGGTGTTAGCTCAACATTGATAATCTGATCCAACTATCTCAATTCATATGACTCAATTTGTACAATTGTTTTGTATTACATATGAGTCACAAAAGAGAGTTCACCATGTCATTTTTAATTTTACTATTATGCAACTCAAATAGCAAAGCAATGATGAGTTGGAAGACTAGATTCAACCACAATTGTACAATACTAAGCTGGATTACCGGTATAGCGACTAAAACTACCAGACACCTTTACTTAACATATTGCTTGCACATGTACAACTAAAATCATTTGTAAAACAAATTTACATCCCTTAATATACCTTCAACAAATTATACTTCTAAAAACAAATTCACATATTACTAAATGCCATTGTTTTCTCTTATTTCTCTCCTCATTCATTACTACTTACTTTTTGCTATGTATGCTTCTCATTTTGATAATGTAGATTAAACATCCCTATCATTGAAACATTTAAGGTAAGAATAGATTAGTCATCATTCTTTCTATCACTACAAGAATTTAGTTTAGATTACACTTTACTCATGTTGTATTTCTCCTTTTGTTCAAAACACACTTGTTACATTTTGAATTTATTTTATGCCCTTTTCTCTGAATCATTTCCATATTGTTTATCTACATTTTAGATTATCTACCTTTAAGACCTGGATTACTATCAATGCTAGTTTACTTTTCATAGTGCAAATCTCATGATCTTAATTTATAGAGATGCTAGTATTCAAGGTCAAATCACTAATGGAAACCCTTGAACTACTAAAACTCTAAACATTCTAGGGTTTGGTCCTTATCAGTAGCATGACACTATTTTGATGTGAGTTTTCTCCCTTAATTTATAATTCAAACTTTGGATCTCACAAGTTTTACTAAAGTTTTCCTTATCTTATCACGTGAATTTCCTTTCTCTTACTTGGCCATTCATAAAGATTACTTTCTTAATTTACCCTACTAGGGTTTCATCATCATATTGTCTGTTGTTAATACATTCAATAGATGTCTCTACAATGGTGGGTATGCATCATATATGATTCATTTTCTTATTACTTCATCCCCACATTACTCTCATTAGGGAGGATGCAAAAGAGAAGGTGATTCTGAGATTTATAATTCCAATATTCAAGTATTCACTAAACATGTTTCTTGTATATAGGTTTAATTACTCATCATCCAAGAGACTAGACTACTTAGCATCTTCTCACATCTCCCATTCTCTATATTTTACCATCTATATTACTCCCACATGTTTCAAGACCTTCCTTACTTTCCATAATCCTCTTACATATACTACTTTTCCACATGTCATCTTTAACTTCCAATTTTCTCTTATGATCATGTTGCTTATTCATGTGTTTGATCATGTGTACCATGTTGCACATATTTCTTTTTATCCTTATACTAATGTGAAGTTGAAATTCCATATCAATAATCTCTGTAAGAGTTTCATCTCATGTTTAATACATTACATATCCTTCATTTTAAATCAAACGGCTCATGCATGGGTCAAACTTAGTTTCTCTTTCAATCAAGTTTTTCCTTCCTGAATATAGTCTACGTTTGTATGACTTATTCATTTGTTAAGCTACACTTTTGTTATTCTTTTAGAAACTAGTTTGTTGTTCTATAGAGACATATATTCCACAAGTAGTAAGGATGAATGTATTAAACTTTATATTAAAGGTATATAGTCCATGCTCTCAATCATATCATGTAACCTTCATTCCTTAATAAAACTCATAATTTCCAACATTTCTCTTTGTTTCAACTAAGTTTGTTATTCTAGTCTTATCATTTACATGTTCATCCAATTTTCTTTACTTTAACTCTTCTGAAGACTCTTTCCTTCTATGTACTTATTGTATACTCAACTCTTTTCTTCTATTTTCCCTTTACTTTGGAGAACATAAAAGCATTTTACTCACTTATATGATCCATTCCGTATAATTGATTCTTATTATCTTGGCCCTTACATACTTTTCTCATACCTTTTCCATATTTCATATTTAGAGTTCATATAATACTAATCATTAAACTTAATCTGAACCTTATGTCACGTTCCTTTATTCCCAATTAAGGATTTCTCATATGCGGCCCCAAAGTTGGATCTCACATATAAGTTCCAACTAATTCTACGCTATTCTAATCTTTCCGTTATATTTCAACATCTTAGTGTATGTACATTCTCACTATGATGTGGGTCTAATTTATCCATAGTATACTCTTATTAGATTATTAATAGGAGTCATTAGATCCCAGTAATGCACCCTGCTATCCGGACAAAGACGAACCTGTAGTTTTGTATCCAAGATCTACTCAAGATTAACCAACCCCTATTAATCTCAAGCATGTGGAAAGAATATCCACTTAGGACAAACTCATTTAAACATAACTTCTGGTCTACTTGAAATAAAGAATAACAAAATCAATTTCATGATACACAATAATCTAAAAGAACCATACATATTCTACAAATGGATAGTCTAAATTCATATATAATAGCATTTCTATTTGTCAAAAATCAAAGAAGAAATATAAAGCAAGAGTAACATCACATTATATTCTTATGCTCAATTCATACATTTCTTTTCAATCTTCTAACCCTAATGCCTCTAGCATTTCTCTCTAGCCCATCCTCCCACTGCATGCCTGGCTAGGGCATTTAGAGAAGAATAGACAGAGTAGCTTGATACTGTTCAACCTAAGTAATCAGATATCGGGCTAGGGTATCTAAATACTCATACTTACCAGAGTTGTAGACACATCACAAACTATCTGCCACACTTATAACTCTAACTTTTTATCTTAATGGTCCCTAACTACTCATCCTAAGCTCTGATACCAAGTTGCTACACTGACATCCTATGATTACCACTAATCATGAGATTAGGGCATAATTTTGAGGATTATACTTAATATAAAGTTCACTCCCAACTTTATTTTTCCTTTATTTCAAACTCTTTGTTTTTTCACATTCAATCCCATAAAAAAACTTTATAAGAGAATTAAACCTTGATTACTATAATATGATCTCAACATTAATGATACACATCCATACATTCATTTGTTTCTCATACTTCCATATACATACAACATGATAACCAAATATATACTCTCTTATTAAGAAAACAAAGATACACATCATCATTTGCAACTCTGTTGCTTCTATACAAGGACCTAGAGTGACAGGGACCAAATGAACTTATCTAATCTCATACTTAACTCATGTGGTAGATCTACTTCGATGCAAATTTATCTTCAGTCCATGAGTTATCCCTAAAAAATTGTAAGTAGAGGGGTGAGCCTACTCACTGAGTGAATGAGTACTTCATAGAAATAGTTTAAAGAACTAATATAATTACATATATATTATTGAGCAACTGATATCAATTATAATAATAGTAAGTGTTAAAGAAACTAATCCTTCACAAACATGAATATAGCAAGATACTCTAGATATCTACAAGAGTGAATCAATATATGAAAATTCTTGATTGATCATAAAGAGAACTAATAATTCAGAAACATACAATACATAATTAAATAACTACACACACTTATTTAACATCTCATTCATCTTATTATGCCCTAAACCCACGTGAGGTGTACCACAACATGTGAAAGAATCAAAACAAGCTACGATCTCACCGTACAAGGCTTAGAAGCTTGCCTAGGTTCCTAAGCCTATCTCTCGAATAAGAGCCCGTTTGCAGTTGGCTTCGACATGTCTGCCTCTCGGCGGCTATAGGGAATGGCCAGATATCTCAGACTCCACCTCTCAATGTGGGTACTCAGGCAATGAGTCAAATCCCTCAAGCTTATTGTGCATTAATGGACCTACTGACCACTGATCACTACAACATGTAACACACGTACCACCAGCATCCCCAGTTGGTGTTGCATACCACACAATTGTAAGGAGTCTACCCCTACTGATCAAGACCCCTGCACCCTACTGGTGCGCTCCAACTTACCTCCATCTGGACTACCTCTAGTCGGGAAACCATTTCCTCCCCACAACACATGCCTCATCCTGTGAGGATTGTATAATGCTCAAGGCATCTAAAAGTCTAATTCACTCTTTAAATTTACAATTTCAATCATCACATCAACATCTCTTAGTTTAGCTGTGTAAACCATTCATTTCATAGATTATCTAATAATTTTGGCACAAATTGAACTATTACGAATCACCACATCTCATACTGAGAACACACTGATATCAAAATACTTGATTCACTAAACACCCTATCCTTAGGGTTTCATTTACCTCATTCACTTAGCACATGACTATCATAGGGTCTTAATGCGCCATAAACATTCACTGAATAAAATTTGTTATAACAAATCATATACAATCAACATATGTATAAAACCCTGGAACTAAATTAAATTTGGGTTTCCATGCCATTCACTGAGATAACATGCATCAAGAATAACATTGAATAAATAAATTCTATGATTTCAATAGAAGCACTTCAAATAGATTTCACAATATCAATTCGTGAATTTCCAATTTTCCACTCATCTAGGGTTTCACCCTCTTTACTGAGATATCAAGAAAACACTATTCACATCACATGAAATTCAAGATGGTATCTGACATATATGTACTATGCATCCTGATAAACAATCATTCATAATTAAAGAGATTCAGATAGACAAATTTGTCTATTTAATTATATAATAATTTCAATCATAGCTAAAAACCCTAATTTTCAGTTTACTCTTATATCTCTGCAAATACTTAGGGAATTCTCATTAAGATGGATTTTATCCATTTAGAATATGATTTTATCATATAAAATTCATCAAAATAGAGGAAGAATCCATTTCATATCATTTTACAAAAGCTAGATCAAAAAGGCAATTTAGGGTTGGTACTCACTTACCAAGCAATTAAAGATTATTGATGATTTAACACATTTTTTGTAATCTACTATTTAAAGGAAGTACCCACCCACCCCAAGGTGTGAAAACACCTTCAAAATGCATCCCACATCAGAAAATCTCAAACTCATATCAAAACCCTACCAAATCACCAGAATCTTCTTCCTCTCAACTCAAAAACCCTATAAATGAGGGATTATGAAGAAAGAGTGAGAAAAAGGAGAAATGTGATATCATTTTGGATCAAATTTGAGGAGACATGGAATCTTGACATGTGAGAGAATATTCACCACAAAATGCAATGCAAAGAAGCTAAACTTACTTGATATCATCATACCTCGGATAGAGAAACCCTAGATCAACAATTCCACCACTTTCTCCTCTCAAACCCTCACTCTCTGTCTCTCTCTCTTAGATTTCATTTCTCTTGCATGAATCACAAATTATGAGAGCTCCTAGTGTGTTAGGTTGACCATATAGAGCAATTGAGCTTCTTGGGTCAATTGCACATTGACCCCTCACTAGTTCAACTCTATGTCATAAAAAATGTTACTGTAATTTGTTCATTTTAGAGATCAAACCTTCTCCAAAAATTATGAAAATTTATCATGTTGTTTGTAATTGAGTTGCAAAGCTTTGACTAAAATTTTAGATGATTCCAAGATATCCTTATATATTTTAAAAATAGAATAGTGCACTGCTATCCATAAATCTACAAAATAATCAGTTGAAGAGAAAATGCCCCAGACGGCCATGCAAGCTGCCTCAACTGTGCTAAGATGGGCCTAGCATGGTTGTGCTTCCTTCCACAGCTGTGGTGCATTGGTTTCATCAGATTTGAATACAAAAGTTGGTCAACAGTTAAATTTTTTCAAAATGGTCGTGTGGCCTAGCATGCCCGTGCCACCAACAACCTAACACGGTTGTGCTACCCACCACGATAGTGCTATCCAAGCCTCTTAACTACCATTTAAATTATCCTTTTCCTACCTCTCTTATTCCTTTCTAACATGAGCTTTTTTGGTGAAAACCCTAATTTCATCCGACTAGGGTTTAAATTTTCTCAAACCCTGATTATACAAAGTGATAGCATACTTGGAGTTCTCATTAAGTTTAACACATCATAATCTAACTACCATCCTTAATCATATTTAATCGATGTTAAATATAACTAAGCATGTAATCATCTAGATAAATCCTTGTTTACCAATTACACTCAGATATGGTTGTAACAATTCTCCCTACCTTAAAAAGTTTCATCCTCGAAACATAAATACATAGGTAAAGTATATTGAAGATTTATATTAACTTATCAAATATTATGTATCACTATACTCTTGTATTTGATATGTATATACTATTTTCAACATTGAGTTATTTTTTTCTAATCACAAAATGTTTAAAACATGGCTTCTCAATGACAACAGACAAACTTCTATGCCACAATTAATCATAGGAAAGAGAAAGAGAAACAACTATCTTTTCAACATTTTCATACTATTGAGGTGTTACCTCAACATTGATAATCTGATCCAACTATCTCAATTCATATGACTCAATATGTAGTATTGTTCTGTATTACCTCTCAATCACAAAAGAGAGTTCACCATGTTGTTTTGAATTTTACTATGATACTCAAATAGGAAAGCACTGGTGAGTTGGAAGACTAGATTCAACCACAATTGTACAATACTAAGATGGATTACTGGTATAATGACTAAAACTACCAGACACCTTTAATTAACTTATTTCTTCCATATGTACAACTTAAATCATATGTAAAACAAATTTACATCCCTTAATATACCTTCAAAAAATTATACTTCTAAAAACAAATTCACATATTACTAAAAGCCGTTGTTTTCTCTTATTTCTCTCCTCATTTATTCTACTTACTTTTTGCTACTTATACTTCTCATTTTGATCATGTAGATTAAACATCCATAACATTGAAACATTCAAGGTAAAAATAGATTATTCATCATTCTTGATATCACTGCAAGAATTTATTTTACATTACACTTTACTCATGTTGTATTTCTCCTTTTGTTCAAACCACACTTGTTACATTTCAAATTTATTTCTTACCCTTTGCTCTGAATCATTTCCATATTGTTTATCTACGTTTCAGATCGGCTACCTTTAAAACCGAATTACTATCAGTGCTAGTTTACTTCTCATAGTGCAAATCTCATGATCTTGTTTTATAGAGATGCTAGTATTCAAGGTCAAATCACTAGTGACATCCCTTAAACTACTACAACTCTAACCATTCTAGGGTTTGGTCCTTATTAGTATCATGACGTTATTGTGATGTGACTTTATTCCCTTAATTTGAAATTCAAACTTTGGATGTCACAAGTTTTACAAAAGTCTTACTTATCTTATCACATGAATTTCCTTTCTCTTAGTTGGCCATTCATAAAGATTACTTTCTTAATTTACCCTACTAGGGTTTCATCATCATATTATCTGTCATTAATACATGTGATAGATGTCTCTACAATGGTGGGTATGCATCATATAAGATTCATTTTCTTATTACTTCATCCCCACATTACTCTCATTAGGTAGGATGCAAAAGAGAAGGTGATTCTAAGATTTAGAACTCCAATCTTCAAGTATTCACTTAACATGTTTCTTGTATCTAGTTTTAATTACTCATCATCCAAGAGACTAGACTACTTAGCATCTTCTCGCCTTTCCCATTCTCTCTCTTTTACCATCTATATTACTCCCACATGTTTCAAACCCTTCCTTACTTTCCATAATCCTTTTACCATATGCTACTCTTCCACCTATCATCTTTAACTTCCAATTTTCTCTTATGATCGTGTTTCTTATTCATGTGTATTATCATGTATACCATGTTGCACATATTTCTTTTTATCCATCTACCAATGTGAAGTTGAAATTCTAAATCAATAACCTCTCTACTAGTTTCACCTCATGTTTAATACATTACACATCCTTCATTTTAAATCAAACGACTCATGCATGGGTCAAACTTAGCTTCTCTTTCAATCAAGTTTTTCCTTCCTAAATATAGTCTACCTTTGTATGACTGATTCATTTGTTAAGCTACACTTTTGTTCTTCTTTTAGAAACTAGTTTGTTGTTCTATAGAGACTTAGAATCCACAGGTAGTAAGGATGAATGTGTTGAACTTTATAATAAAGGTATACATTCCATGCTCTCAATCATATCATGTAACCCTCATTCCTTAATCAATCTCATAATTTCCTACATTTCTCTTTGTTTCTGATAAGTTTGTTATTCTATATTTACATGTTCATCCAATTTTCTTTACTTTAACTCTACTGAAGACTCATTCCTTCTATGTACTTATTATATACTCAACTCTTTTCTTATATTTTCCCTTTGCTTTGGAGTACATAAAAGCATTTTACTCAATTATATGATCCATTCCTTATAATTGATTCTAATTATCTTGCCCCTTACATACTTTTCTCATACCTTTTCCATATTTCATATTTAGAGTTCATATGATACTAATCATTAAAATTAATATGAACCTTATGTCATGTTCCTTTATTCCCAATTAAGGGTTTCTCATATGAGGCCCCAAAGTTGGATCTCATATATCAGTTCCAACTAATTCTTAGCTATTCTAATCTTTCCCTTATATTTCAACATCTAAGTGTGTGTATATTCTCACTATGATGTGTGTCTAATTTATCTAGAGTCTACTCTTATTAGATTATTAATAGGAGTCATTAGATCAAAGTAACACAACCTTCCAGTTGGACCAGGCCGAACCTATAGTCCTGAAGCCAAGAGCTACTCAAGATTAACCAACTCCTATTAATCTCAATCATGTGGAAAGAATATCCACATAGGGAAAACTCATTTAAACATAACTTCTGGTCTACTTGATACACAACAATCTAAAAGAACCATACATATTCTACAAACTGATAATTTAAATTCATATATAAGAGCATTTGTATTGATCAACAATCAAAGAAGAAATATAAAGCAATAGTTACATCACATTCTATTCTTATGCTCAATTCATTCATTTCTTTCCGGTCTTCTAACCCTAATGTTTCTAGGGTTTCTCTCTAGCCCATCCTCCCATTGCATGCCTGGCTAAGGAATTTAGAGAAGAATAGATAGAGTAGCTTGATACTGGTCAACCTTAGTATTTAGATACCAGGCCAGGGTATCTAAATACTTAGACCTCCCAGAGTTATAGACACATCACAAACTATCTTCCACACTTATAACTTTAACTTTCTACCCTAATGGTCCATGACTACTCAACCTAAGCTCTAATACCAAGATGCTACACCCACATCCCACAATTACCACTAATCATGACATTTGGGCATACGTTTGAGAATTATACATAATACAAAGTTCACATCCAACTTTTTTTTCTTTTTTTTCAAACTTGTTGTTATCTTGCATTCAATCACATAAACAACCTTTGCAAGAGGATTAAGCCTTGATTACTATAATATGATCTCAAGATTAATGATACACATCCATACATTCATTATGTTTTTCACACTTCCATGTACATACAACATGATTACCAAATATAAACTCTATTATTAAGAAAACAAAGATACACATCATCACTTACAACTCTCTCACTTCTATACAAGGACCTAGAGTGGAAGGGACCGAATGAACTTAACTAATCTCATACTTAACTCATGTGGAAGATCTACTATGATGCAAAGACATCTTCAGTCCTTGAGTTATCCCTAAAAAATTGTGAGTAGAGGGGTGAGCCTACTCGCTCAGTGAATGAGTACTTCATAAAAATAGTTTAAAGCACTAATATAATTATAGATATACTGTTGAGAAACTAATATCATTAATAATAGCAGTAAGTGTTAAAGAGACTAATCCTTCACAAACATGAATATGGCAGTATTCTCTAGATTTCTACAAGATGGAATCAATTTATGAACATGATTTATTGATCATTAAGAAAACTAATAATTTAGAAACATACAATGAATAACTAAATAACTGCACACACATGTTTAACCTCTCATTCATCTTATTATGCCTAGAACCCACATGAGGTGTACCACAACATGTGAAAGAATCACAGCAAGCTATGTTCTCACTATACAAGGCTTAGAAGCATGCACGGGTTCCTAAGCCCATATCTCGAGTAAGACCCCTTCTGCAGTGGGCATTGGTACGTCTGCCTCTCGACAGTTAAAGGGAGCATCTCGATATCTCAGACTCAACCTCTCAACCTGGGTACTCAGGCGATTAGTCAAAGCCCTCAGGCTTATGGTGCATCAGTGCACCTACTGACCACTAATCACTACACCATGTAACATAGGTACCACCGGCATCCCCATTTAGTGTTAGGTATCGCACAACTGTAAGGAGTCTTTCCTACTGGTCAAGACTCCCACACCCTACTGGTGCACTCCAACTTACCTCGATCTGGACTACCTCTAGTCAGGAAATCATTTCCTCCCCACACGACAAGCCTCATTCTGTTAGGATTCTACAGTTTTCAAGGTATCTAAAAGTCTATTTCACCCTTTAAATTTACAATTCAATCATCACATCAACATATCTTAGGTTAGTTGTGTAAACCGTTCATTTCATAGATCATCTAATAATTTCAACACGAATTGAACTGTTAAGAATCACCACATCTCATACTGAGAAAGCATAGATATCACAATACTTGATTCATTAAACACCCTATTCTTAGTGTTTCATTTACCTCATTCACTTAGCACATGACTCTCATAAGGTCTTAATGTGAAAAAATCATTCACTGAATAAAGTCTGGTTTTAACAAATCATATACAATCAACATATGTATAAAACCCTGGAGCTGAATCAAATTTGGGTTTCCATGCCATTCACTAAGATACCACACATCAAGAATAACATTGAATAAAAAAATTCTATGATGTCAATAAAAGCACTTCAAATAGATTTCACAATATCAATTCACAAATTTCCAATTTTCCACTCATCTAGGGTTTCACCCTCTTTACTGAGATATCAAGAAAACACTATTCAAATCACACAAAATGCAAGATAGTATCTAACATATATGTACTATGCATCCTGATAAACAATCATTCATAATCAAAGATATTTAGATAGACACATTTCTCTATTTAATTATACTGTAATTTCAATCATAGCCAAAAACCCAAAATTTCAGTTTACTCTTATAACCTCTACAAATACTCAGAGAATTCTCATTAATATGAATTTAATCCATTAGGAATATGATTTTTATCATATGAAATTCATCAAAATAGAGGAAGAATCCATTTCATATCATTTTGCAAAAGCTAGATCAAAAAGGCAATTTAGGGTTTGTACTCTCATACTAAGCAATTGAAGATTATTGATGATTTAACTCATTTTTGTGCAATCTACTATTTAAAGGAAGTACCCACTCACCCTAAGGTGTTAAAAAAACTTCAAAATACATATTATATCTAAAAATCTTGAACTCATATCAAAACCCTACCAAATCACCAGATTCTTCTTTCTTTCAACTCGAAAACCCATAGAAATGAGGGATTATGAAGAAAGAGTGAGAAAAAGGAGAGATTTGATATCATTTTAGATCAAATTAGAGGAGGGATAAAATCTTGACATGTGAGAGAATATTTACCGTGAAAGGCTATGCAAATAAGCTAAACTTACTTGATTTCATCATATCTCAGATAGAGAAACCCTACATCAACAATTCCACCACTTTCTTCTCTCAAACCCTCACTCTCCCTATCTCTATAGGATTTCGTTTCTCTAGAATGAATCACAAATTATGAGAGCTCCTAGTGTGTTAGGTTGACCATATAGAGAAATTGAGCTGCTTGGGTCGATTGCACATTGACCCCTCACTATACTTTCTCTTATATTAGTTCAACTAGCTGTCAGAAACAAATGTTACAGTAATTAGTTCATTTTAGAGACAAACCTTCTCCAAAAATTATGAAAATTTATCATTTTTTTTTGTAATTCAGTTGTAAATCTTCAGATAAAATTCTAGATCATTACAATCTACTATTAAATAATTAAAAATAGAATAGTGCACTACTATCAAGCAATCTATAGAAGTGTCAGTTGAAGAGAAAATGCCCCAGAACGACCATGCAAGCTGCCATGGCCATTCTAAGATGGACCCAACATAGATGTTCAACCTTCTATGACCGTGGTGCATTGGTTTCATCATATTTGAATACAAAAGTTGGTCAACAGTTCAATTCTTTCAAAATGGTTGTGTAGCCTAGCATGCCCATGCCACCAATGACCTAACATGGCAATGCTACCCACCACGATCGTGCTATCCAAGCCTCCAACTACCATTTCCATTTTCCTTTGCCTACCTCTATGATTCCTCTCTAACATGAACCTTTTTGGTGAAAACCCTAATTTCATCTGACTAAGGTTTATAATTTCTCAAACCCTAATTACACAAAGTGATAGCATACTTGGAGTTCTCATTGAGCTAAACACATCATAATCTAACTATCATCCTTAATCATATTCAAATAATGATCAATAAAACTAAGCATGTAATCATCTAGATAAATCCTAGTTTACCAATTGAGCTCAAATGCGCTCATAATAGGGAACTTACTACCCTACTACCCCAACCATTTGAATCATGGTGTCCTCAGCTTGAAACTAAACTCTAGGAGTTAAAGGGTAGATATCATTGCTACTTTGGTGGCTCTGGTAAGGGTCCTCCCTATGGTGGAGGGTGTTGGTAGTAGTTCCACCAATAGTTGTATTGTCGATGTGGGTAAGTCTCCTTATATCCTAATATGACACCCCATAAATCTTCCCCCCATTGGGGGTTCCCCTTGACATGTACGTGCTAGAAATTATACACATGGCTAATATGGTGGTGCGTTTGATTCTTATCTCACCGCATTGCATGATGTGTTCATTAAATGTTCTCAAACTATGCTTGTATGGTTGACATGTCATAGGCATTTATTGTAGACTAGTGCTATGAAGATGTGGCCCCATCTCTCCTTCTCACTCCTCATGCTTCGCTCACTCTTTCTTCTCATTGTTGCTCCTCTATATTAGTTTCTATAGACCCTTCAGATAGATTAACAACAAGATATTTGAAGTTATTTCTGGGGTTTTCATTTTTCCAAGTGTGTTGCCCAAGTGCTTGAGCAAAAGGGCCTACTTTTTTAATGAGTGGGTGGGATTGATAGGGAAGCTCAAGGGTGATATTAGGATAGGGCAGGCTGATGTTATAAAGCATTATTTTATTGACAATGGTGATCATTTGGGAGAATATAAGGTATTTTGTATCCTCATACTTTGTTCCTTCTTCCTTGGTCACCCCCATCACATCACATCCTAGGGCTATAGCTATTGGGGTCACAATATTGCCCATGACAAAGGGAGTTTCACTCTTTGGTGAAATTGAGCTCATGTGATCAATCATGAGCACCCCTAGGTTGATACACCTTTCCTTATCACCCAACCAAGAAAATGAAGGTATTTTTGTGAACAACTCCCTTGGTTGTCATACTGGGCAATAACAGTATTTGTAAGTCATTTTTGTACATACCTAAAATTGGTGTTATAGATCCCACTAGTCATTGATTTCCCCAATATGAATGTAAGACCCTTGACCTCAGTTTTGGGGTAAGTAAGTTTGTTTTGGCTTAATTTTGTGCTTAGAATATTTCTCTAATCCTTTGAGATGTAATTAGTGCTTTCCAGAGCTTAACTTACAAGTATGGGCTTGTTTGGATGATGGTTGTGCTTTATCTGCTAGTTTGGTGCAAATTGTAATTTACCCAAAGTAGGGGGTTGATGTGTAATTTGTCACCTATAGATTGTTTCCTCTCTTTATTGAAATCACCTATAAGAGATAGAAATAGGTGGGTGCCTTGTTTCAGCCTTGGTTTAGGAGTATCACCCAAGGTGGTGATTAGGGTTGATGTGAGTGTTGTGTGCCTTGACCATGTGTGTTGATTGTGTTGTCTCGGCCTTGGGTCATGACCAAGGTTGGTTTTGGAGGGTGTCACGGTCGAGACACCTCCTGTAGTTTTTGGGGGTCGTGACCTAAGTAATCTAGGGTGGTCTTCAGTTGCGATGGTTGCCCTAGAATAACTTGTCTCGACCTAAGGATGGTAGTGGGACCTTGTCTCAACCTAGAGGTGGTGTTAGGTGGAGGTTTTGTGACGATGAGAGGTGCAACCTAGGAGGATAGTGACCGCGACCATGTGGGTTGACATGATGGTTGAGACACTACCTCGAGTGTATCACCATGTCTTGCATGTCATGTTGCATGTTTGCCTTTTGAGTGGACAAGTGTCCCTTGGGTCCCTTAGTACACCTCACCCCTTTGCTCTCTCTCTCTCATCTTCCATCTATATAACCCCTGATTTCCCCTTTCTTTCAAACCTTTTGGCCATATATCTTCTTCCTCCTTCCTTGCTTGTTCTTGGTACTTGGTGGAGTAAGGAGGTTGGTCCTTGGATCTTGGGGGATCAATCTCCTCTTGGATGTGGCGGTGGTGGTGATCCGAGCTCATCTTCCATCGTTGGTAAGTTTTTATCTTATAAGTTGATGTTTCTTTTGATCTCGTACCTTCATATTCTTCTCTTTTATTGTCCCTAGACCATGGTTCTTCCATGGTGGTCTTTATGGGAGAGAAAATCCTCATCACAAGGGTCATAGACCATGTTTTGACAAGGTAGACCCAAGTGTGAAGATGAGTTCTCCTCTCTTTCTCCCTTTCTCTTTTGGTTCAGCCAAGAGCTTCTTTGCTTCTTTCCTTGGGACAACTTTTTCTTTGGTGTCTTCTCCTTCTTGAGGTGCTCTTGTCTCTGAGGGTGGAGCTTTTGGTTAAGCTTCTTTAGTCTTGGATCGTGTGCTTAGAGCTCTTGATCTTGGAGTTTTGAGCTCTTGGTGGTAATCATCTTAAGGTGGTTATATAACACTAAACCTACTCTATTATTGCACTTATTTATACTTTTTACTATCTTCTCTCTCTAGATTTCTTCGTCATTAGGCTAGTACTTAGTGGTAATCTCTAAATCTTGTTTGGTAGATACATTTTTCTCAGTTTGGTAGAAATCCAAAACCCTAATCTATGTGTACCCAATTTAGTAGATGTTGAGCTATGGTAGAAATCCAAAACCCCAATCTATGTGTACTCAATTTAGTAGATTATGAGTTATGGAGGTTCTTATCTAAGTTTTTCCCTTGATCTTGCCCCATGCATGGTGTTCATATACCTAGAAGTTGGATAGATGTTATGACCGATCTTGGTTACCTTGAGCATGGTTTTCCCTTCTTTGGAAGATGTTCTTTCTTGGTAGTTTCTTGACCTATACTTTAGGATTTGGTGATCGGTTGCTTGAGTTTTCCTTCAAGGTGGCATTGGTTCATCCCTTGGTTTTAGTTCTATTTTGAGACCTAGATGGTGCATCTTGGTCACACTCTCCCCTTGGTGGTTGCGACCTTGATAGCTTATGGTCGAGATTCTTCCTTATGGTTGAATTTGACCTAGTTGTGTTAGGTCTGAGACTTTTTGTGTTAAGTGGCCTAGTCACCCTGTGTTGGTGTCTTGTTCCCTCCTTGTTTGGGTTGAGACTCACCCTAGAGTGCATGGTCACGCCCATGATGGTCTTGGGTTATGACATGGGTCGAGGTCGAGACACCTTTGGTTGACATGCTTTATGAAACCCTAACCCTGAGTGTGGCAGACGTGACATGACCTAGTGGGTGGAGGTCACGACATGTTGGTAGATGGTCAAGACAATGAGTGTTGTAGTCATGATATGGACCATGATGGGTGGTCACGACCTATGTGGTTATGTGCTCAACATAGGGTGATGGTAGGTGGATGAGAAGCACATGTGAGTACCTAATGATATTCATATATGAATGATACATCATGTTTGAATCTCAGTTGTTGCCTTGATTTACCACACTCCTGGGCATTTAGCCTCTTCTACAGGCGTGAAATGGGGGGGAGAAATCATTCTATTTTAATCCCATCCCATATATGAATGATACATAAGCCATATATAATGTTGTTTAGAATGTTATTTAGTCAACTCTAATGATGTTTCCTAATCCTTATACACTCCAAGATGATGGAGGGTGATGGTTCTAGAGTTGATGGTTGAACCTAGTCTTGTAAAGTCTAATTGGCTAAGAGGAAACCATAACCCTAATAATGAACAATGAACTTGCTTGTTTCTCTATCATGAAAGGATTATGTTGTTATGTGGTTATCTCTCTCTTGCTTATCAACTTCTAACCATGCATGTGTTATGTGGTTGATAATCACAGCTAGTGTAGGCTATGGTGATTATGATATGAAACATGGTTAATATGCTTTGTGAGGCATGTTGATGCACTTGTGATATAAGAATAATGTGAAGGGGTCCTATGACCTGGTAGTGAATTTTTGCATAATATGAGATGGATTTTTCCAATGACGAGTTGAGGGATTTGTATCCAATGAAGTTTTTCCTTTTTGATAATGGTGTCAATGGTAATAATGCATGCATCTTGTGGTGATAGTGTGAGAAGATCACACCTTATATGTTTTATATGTTTTGGGGTGGTGTCATGCCTTACTTTTGTAGAATGTTTTTTGGCTATGTACATTATAATTTGATTGATGTTAAAAGGCATTTAAATAGACTTAACTAATCAAGTGGAACCTGATCATGTAGTCATGCCCTGTTCCATTGATCCATCTCAGTGTTAGTACTTGACTTGATGGTGAAACAAGCTTTCACTTAGAGGAAGCTTGGAGTCATATATTGTTGAGTATATGCATTCATAGGATTGGATGTAGGCCATACCCTGGTAGGAGTGTGGTTGTGGGCCATATCTTAGTGATATGTTTCTTATGTGGTTTCACATGATTGGTTGTGCGCCATACCCTAGAAGGAGTGCAGCTACAGGCCATAGCTCAGTTTCACTAGTGTTGTAACCTATACCAAGGTGGCCTAGGACTTTCACTGTTTCACTATATGTCACAGGTTGCAGTTGATTGATATGTCTCTATTGTTTACTTGTGTACTGACTATGAGGTTTTGTGAGGTCATGGATTCTGACTCATCCATAGACCTTGTATGTCAAAAATTTCAACTTAGTAGTGGTAGGTTGGATTCGGGTGGTACGACTCAAATCCTTAGGGCATAATAAAATATGTAATCAGCCCTACAGTATGCTTGCTTAGGAACAAATATGAGAACATTGGTTGCATCCTTTCCTTGGTTTTGTACATGTTCTTCATATTCCTTCTTATATTATTGATTGTTCTACTGAGCGGTAAGAAGTGTCTAATAGTGCTTAATTTTCTTAATTCAATAGATACATATTATTTAACTGAATTTGTTCATCTGGATTAGTTATGTACCTACTTGCTTTAGTTATTTGTGTTAATAATAGTGTTGGTGGAGAGTTATGTCTCCCACTATGATTTGGAATCTCATGCCATGGGTTTCTACATCTTCTAGGTGGACGTGCACAAGGAAATAGAGATCGTGCAGTAGAGGAAGAGCAACATCAATGAGGATAGGTGCTAAAATTGGGAATATTGTTTTTGGTCCTTTCATTGTTGGAGTCCTAGAGTCATCCATGTACATTGAGGTCTTGGGAGGGGGTTATGTATGTTCCTTGATGGTGCTATTGATTTGAGTTTTTGGTTTATGCACCCTTGTTGTATATAGTTGGCTATAGTACATGTTTATGTAAATGAATAGATATCACATGTGACATGTAATCGTTTTATGGACATGTTGTAAATAATGATGCTTTATGATACATAATTTAGATGGTGAGTTTTTTGACCCTAATGTAATAAGTTTCTTGATGTTGGTTCTTATTATAATTGGATTTATTTTTTAGTGTTTTTCAGTAGTCTGCTGTAGAGTTTTGTTTTAATCTCATGGTTTGTGTTTGTGTGGTAAATGGTGTCACAATTTGTTTGGTATTAGAGCTTTAGGTTTTCTGAGTCTAAAGGGACCTAGGACTAGGTTTTTTTTCTTGTATTCTCCAATCTATCTTATAGTAACTTCTTCTTATTCATAAGGACCATAAAAGCTTAAAGATGTATGGAGAACATGAAGAACACGATGTTGAAAGTAGTGTTGTTGTAACAGGAGGTGGTGTGAGGAACCAGGCTTGAGAATCCTGCCTATTAGTCTCTTTTTGGGCATCTCATGGCTACTATGATGCATATGGCAGACATCATGATCATACCTCATCCTAAGGCACTGGTTCCCAATGTGGAATCTTTGGGTACTGGGATGACTTTTGAACGACTTACCAGTGTTGGGATAGTGGAGTATGTCGGGGCAGGTGATCCAGCAGATGATGATCTGTGGCTTACTGAGCTCAAGAAAGCCTTTAAGATCCTTAACATCCTGAAGGAGGATAAGGTGAAGCATGCGATGTATCTTCTGAAGGGGAGTGTTGGCCATTAGTGGATCATAGAAGAGGAGAAAAGGCCTTGATTGGTTGTTTGTGGGAGGAGTTAAGATGTGAGTTTGTCAATTGGTACTTTCCTCAGACCTATCCAGATGAGAAGATGAGCCTGTTTGAGTGGATCTGGTAGGGATCCATGTCAATCAACAAGTATGTGGCCAAGTTTATGGAATTTCTTCAATTCTGCTCGCACATGGATGTCACAGATGATTAGAGGATACGACATTTTGAGAAGGGGTTGAACGTTGAGTTGTCTACCCCATTGGATACTTTTGAGAATCGAGAGAGTGGCCACATTTGTGGATTCTATTTGGAGGATCAATAGGTCTGTGATAGAGAAGCGGGAGACGAGTGCCAGGAAGAGGTATGCATAGTTCTAGGGGTAGTCGTCAGGGGGCTTTAAGAAGCTAAGATTTTCTCAAATGCCAACACCGTAGAGGTTCAATGCGTAGACGAATGTCATAGAGTAAAGGCAGAGGTCGTAGCCTTTCACTTACTGGATCTCACAACACATCATTAGTGTTAGCGACAGGGCCGTCTAGGTCACATTTTGAGTCCAGAGCTTGCCATAAGTGTGGATAGGTAGGACCTCTAAGGAGGGAGTGTCTAGTGAGAGATGACAAGGTGACCCAACAACTGAGGTAGAGACAACATGGCTCATAGAGGCATAGGTTATGTGGTGTAAGAGGATGAGGACATGAGCAAGCGTTGTTGGCTGGATTATCTTCTCAAGGAAGCATAGGATGGTGGTAACCACAGGAAACGTCTAGATTCTACACCATGAGTTAGTCAGAGGTGGTGGTCATCCCACGAGTAGTGATAGGTCAGATGGAATTATTTCATTCTGATTTGTTCTCCCTGCTTCGTATCTATTTTGATTGACATGAGTGCAATGCAGTATTTTGTCACTCATGAAGTGCTTGACAATTGTCTTTTTCTTGTTAGTTGTAGGAGAGATAGTTTGTTGTTAGAACCCTGTTAGTTGGTTACGCAGTGTTGCAGGAGGTGTGTTCTTCCTATGTCCTTTCTTTCTTAGGGAACAACATACAAGTGGATCTCATACCACTTGATATGCATGGGTTTGATGTAATCCTTGGAATGGACACCCTAGAGAAGTATAGAGTAGGATTGGATTATGGTTCCAAGCAGTTGATGTTTGTAGATGGTGATGATATGTAGATTTCCAAGGGGACTAGAAGATTCTTCTAACATGTCTAGTGTCATTGATGGTAGTAGGGAAGATATTGAGACAGGGTTGTGAGGCATCCTTGGAACATGTGTAAGATACTGAGACAAGGAGTCCTAGTATTCAGGAGGTGTCGGTTGTCAGGGAGTTGGGAGGATATGTTTTCTGAGGAGTTCCCATGTGTCCCCACCCTGAGAGATTGACTATGATATCAATCTAGTCCCAGGCATGCAGCTGATAGTTCAAACACCATATGGCTCCAAGAGAGATGGCAGAGTTCAAGAGGTAGTTGCAAGAGTTGCTTGATAAAGGTTTCATCACTGAGTGCATCATCGTGGGGTGATTGTAACATCCCAGGATTTGAGGCCTCGGATAACATGATCATAAAAGGAATGATTGGACTACCCATATCACCAAGGTGCACCTCCTTTTCCGGGAGCCCATCACTAAAGAACTCCATAGTTAAGCGTGCTCAGCTTGGAGTAGTACTAGGATGGGTGACCAGTCGGGAAGTTGATCTTGGCTTGCGCGTCAGTGTGGACAAAGTGCGCAGTTAAGGCTAGTGGTAGTTTGTGGGGCCAGTGGTCATTCCTGAAAATCTACTAGAGCCATGGGTAGTGGGCCCAGGCATTACAAATGGTATCAGAGCGAATTCCCCTCCAGTAGGTGGGGCCCACATGGGCATGGCATGCCAGTCTTGAGTCGTACAGTCCAGGCATGTAGGAAAGGGGTGTCCAAGGGCAATTGTGGGTCTGTACTGAAATGGGGAAGAGATTATGAGGCCTTATAGTTGAGCCTTGACGAGGATGTCAAGAGTCTAAGTGGGGGAGATTGTAACATCCTAGGATTTGAGGCCTCAGATAACATGATCTTAAAATAAATGATTGGACTACCCATATCACCAAGGTGCACCTCCTTTTCCGGGAGCCCATCACTAAAGAACTCCATAGTTAACTGTGCTCATCTTGCAGTAGTACTAGGATGGGTGACCAGTCGAGAAGTTGATCCTGGCTTGCGCGTCAGTGTGGACAAAGTGCGCAGTTAAGGCTAGTGGTGGTTTGTGGGGCCATTTGTCATTCCTGAAACTCTACTAGAGCCATGGGAAGTGGGCCCAGGCGTTACAGTGATCCTGTGTTGTTTGTGAAGAAGAAGTATGGGTCTATGAGGCTGTGTATAGATTATAGGCAGTTGAACAAGGTGACGATAAAGAACAAGTATTCCTTGTCGAGGATAGACGATCTGTTTAATTAGTTGTATGGCATAATAATGTTCTCAAACATAGGCCTTAGGTTAGGATATTACCTGCTAAGGATCAAGGAGGATGACATACATAAGTCATCTTTTAGAATGAGGTATGGTCACTAAAAGTTCATGGTTATGCCATTTAGGATGACCAATGCACCGAAAACGTTCATGGATGACCTATTTGGGATAGACGACCTATTTGATCATTTGTGTGGCACAATATTATTCTTGAACATAGACCCGAGGTTAGAATATCACCAATTAAGGATAAAAGAGTATGACATACTAAAGTTGGCTTTTAAAATGAGGTAGGGTCACTATGAGTTTGTGGTTATGTTGTTTGGGCTGACCAATGCACCGACAACGTTCATGGACTTGATGAACATAGCGTTCTGACTGTTTCTTGATCACTTTGTGGTGGTATTCATAGATGACATCATCTTCATCATGTGTTGACTGTGTTGAGTCAGGATCAACTTTATGCCAAGTTCAGCAAGAGTGAGTTTTGGTTGAAGGAGGTAGGTTTTCTGGGGCATGTCATATATGCTGAGGGAGTTCATGTAGATCTGTAGATGGTTGAGTCCATGACAAAGTGGGAGCAACTGAGGAATCTCAAAAAATGTGCACAGTTTAGGGTTTGGCAGGCTATTACATGATATTCATCAATAACTTCAGTGCAATCGCTTTGGCCTTAACAAATTTGACAAGGAAGGATGTGACATTTGTCTGGAATGACAGATGTCAGGGAGATTTTCTGAAGTTGAAGGAGAAGTTGACAAGTGCACCAGTTTTGGTCTTGCCTGAGCATAGAAAAGGATACATAGTCTTCTATGATGTGTCTAGGAATGTCTTTAGTTGTATGTTGATGTAGGACAAGAAAGTTGTTTCTTTTGCTTCCAGACAACTTAAGAAACATGAAGATAATTACCCAACCCATGACCTGGAGTTAGCTATTTTGGTCCATGCTTTAAATATGTGGAGGCACTACCTTTATGGAGACAAGTGTCAAATCTTCATGGATCACAAGAACATGAAGTACATCTTCTCACAAGAAGAGTTGAACATGAGACAATGGCATTGGATGGATTTAATCAAGGACTATGACTACACGATTGATTATCATCCAAGGAAGGCTAATGTTGTGGTAGATGTGATGATCAGGAAGTCTTTTTCTTCACTAATGGATAGATCCCAAATGAGTTCTTTAGTTTTCCACAAGCGAGACATGTTGGTCTCCTTGCATCAGATGAATGTACGATTGGAGGTGTCAATGCTTGATGATTTGTTGGCATAGTTGTAGGTGAAGCCCATGCTAAGACAATAGATCACAAAGGCAAACAAGTTGATACCATGATACAATAAATTAGATCAGAGTTTGGCAGAAATAAGTGTGATGGCTTCCATGAGTCAGATGATGGGACAATTTGTTACCATGACAGAGTAGTTGTTCCTGATGTTCATGATCTAAGGAAGATGGTGCAATAAGAGACTCACTCATCCATGTATGCTATGCACCCAGGTAGCACCAAGATGTATCATAACCTAAAGGACATGTATTTGTGGCTTGGCTTGAAGTGAGATGTAGCAACGTTTGTTACGAGATGTGTCATATGTCAGCATGTCAAACCCAAGCTTCAGAACCCTACAAGGACATTGCAACTATTGCCTATACCACAGTGGAAATGGGATCATGTGACTATGAACTTTGTGGTTGGTCTAGTTAGAACAACTAAACCATTTCATTCTATAATATAAGACTGAGACACAGCCCAGAGGGATCATCTAAAAAGTGAGTGAGAAAAGCTAACATAGATGTTATGGGTTGGGGTCATGATTCCATCTGGGTGATGATTGACAGGTTGACCAATTCAGTGCATTTCCTTCCTGTGAAGATGATGTATATAGCTAAGAAGCTTTCCTAGATCTATGTCAATGAGATGGTGCATTTGCGTGGTGTTATAGCTACCATCATTTTTTACCACCATCCCTTGTTCACGAGTCACTTTTGGGAGCGAGTGCACACAGCTTTGGGTACACAATTGAGGTTTAGCACTGTGTTCCACCCTCAGATAGATGGTCAATCTGAAAAGACCATTTAGGCCTTGGAGGATATGTTGAGAGCTTGTGTTCTTAAGTTTACATAGTTGGGATGTGCACCTTATCCTGATAGAGTTCTCCTACAACAATAGTTACCAGAGTAGAATCAACATGGAACCATATGAGTTGTTGTATGGGAGGCATTGCATGTCTCTTTTGTGTTGGTATGAGACTACTCAGTATCGTCTTCTTGGTCCTAAGCTTATGCAATAGATGATAGAAAAGATCAAAGTGATTCAACAACATTTGAAGGAAGCACGTGACATGAAGAAGTCGTATGCAGATAGCCTCCATAGATATCTAAATTTCCTGGTGGGAGATAGATTTTACCTCCAAGTGTATCTCTGGAAAGGTGCTCTGAGGTTTAGGTAGAAGGGTAAGTTGGCTCCCAGGTTTATGGGACCTTACCCTACAATGGCATGTGTTGGGAAGGTGACCTACAAGTTAGAGTTGTCACTTGAGTTTTATAGGTTGCATCCAGTGTTCCATGTGTGTATGTTGAGGAAGTGCCATCCTAATATAGAGTTAGTGTTACAGCTAGTAAAGGTAGAGCTTGATAAGGACATGTCCTATGTTGAAGGTCCAGTGTTGATCCTTGACAAAAGAGTGAAGAAGTAGAAAAAGAAATACATAGTGCGTGTGAAGGTTTTGTGACATCACCATGGTGTTTAGAAATCCACGTGGGAGCTCGAGAAAGAGATGAGGAGAAAGTACCCATCTCCTTTCTCTTAGGATTTTAGGGGCAAACTCCTTGTTAGGGTTTTATGTCTTGTAAGACCCTTGACCTAAGTTTTGGGATAACCTTATTTTATTTGGATTAATCATGTGCTTAGAACCTTGATCTAATCTTTTGATAAGTAATTAAGGCTTGTCGAGAGCTTAAGTTTCAATTATGGTCTTGTTTGGATGATGTGTGTTCTTTATGTTCTAGTTTTGCTACAAATTGCAATTCGCCCAAAGTAGGGGGTTGATGTGCAATTTTTCACCTCTAGAGTGTTCCCTCTCTTTCTTAACATCATTTAGAGTAGAGATAAATAGGTTGGAGCCTTGTTTGAGCCTTCGTTGAGGAGTATCACCCCAGGTGGTGATTAGGGTTGATGTGGGTGTTGAGTGCCTTGACCATGTGTGTTGGTTGTGTTGTCTCGACCTTGGGTCACGACCAAGGTTTGTTTTGGAGGGTGTCACAGTCTATACACCATCTCTAGGTGTTGGGGTTCATGACCTAGGTAGTATAGGGTGGTCTTGGATCGAGATGGTTGTCGTAGCATAAGTTGTCTCGACCTAGGGATGGTAGTGGGACCATGTCTCGAACTAGAGGTGGTGTTAGGTGGTGGTGTCATGACCATGGGAGGTGCACCCTAGGAGGATCACGACCAAAACCATGTGGGTTGACATGGTGGTTGAGACACTACCTATAATGTATCACCAAGTCTTTCATGTCATTCTTAAGAGGTTACATGTTGGCCTTTTGATTGGACAAGTGTCCCTTGGGTCCCTTAGTATGTTGAAACCTCACCCCTTTACTCTCTCTCATCTTCCATATATATAATCCCTTATCTCCCATTGCTTGCAACTCTTTTGGCCATCTATTATCTTCCTCCTTCCTTTCTTGTTCTTGGAGCTTGCTAGAGCAAGGATGTTTGTCCTCAGAGCTTGGGGGATCAATATCCTCGTACAAGTGGTGGTGGTGGTGATTTGAACTGATCTTCCATCCTTGGTAAGTGTTTCCCTTCTAAGATGATGATTCTTTTGATCTCTTTCCTTCATCTTCCTCTCTTTTCTCAGCCCTATACCATGGTTCTTCCATGGTGGTCATTTTAGGAAAGAAACTCCACATCACAAGGGTCATAGACCATGTTTTGATAAGGTAGACCCAAGTTCAAAGATGATTTATCCTCTCTTTCTCCCTTTCTCTTTTGGTTCAGTGAAGAGATTATTTGCTTCTTTCCTTGGTCTAGCTTTGACCTTGTCATCTTCTCCTTCTTGAGGTGCTCTTATGTCCGAGGGTGGAGCTTTTGGTGAAGCTTCTTCAACCTTGGATCATGTGCTTGGAGCTCTTGATCTTGGAGTTTGGAGCTCTCTTTTTTTATCATCTCAAGGCAGGTTATATAACACTAAACCTACTCTATTATTGCACTTATTTATGATTTTTATTATTGTCTTCTCTCTCTCGATTTCTTCCTCGTCATTTTGGTACTTATTGGTAATCTCCAGAGTTTGTTTGGCAGAGACATTTTTCTCGGTTTGGTAGCAATCTGAAACCCTAATCTATGTGTACCCGATTCAGTAGATGATGAGTTATGGAGTTTCTTCTCTAAGTTTTGCCCTTTATGTTGCCCCCATGTGTGATTTTCATATACCTAGAAGTTGGATAGATGTTAGGTACAGTCTTGGTTACCTTGAGCATAGTTTTCCTTTCTTTGGAAGAGGTTCTTTTTTGGTAGTTTCATGACCTATGATTTAGGATTTGGTGATTTGTTGCTTGAGTTTTCCTTCATGGTGACCTTGGTATTTCCCTTGGTTTCAGTTCTGGTGTGAGACCTAGATGGTGCATCTTGGTGTGGTTGCAACACTGCCCTCTTGATGGTGGAGACCTTGATAGCTTTTGGGCGAGATGCTTCCTTGTGGTTGAGTTTGACCTAGCAGTGTTAGGTCAAGGCTTTTGGTGTTAAGTGGCCTAGTCAACCCTGGTGTTGGTGTCTTATTCCTGCATTGCTTGGGTTGAGACTTGCCCTAGAGTGTAGGGTCGCAATCATGATGGTCTTTGGTCCCAACATGGGTGGAGGTTGAGATGCTTTGTGAAACCCTAACCGTAAGTGTTCCGGATGCAACATGAGCTGGAGGGTGGAGGTCGTGACATGTTGGTGGATAATCAAGACACATGAGTATTGTAGTCATGACATGGACCATGATGGGTGATTGTAACCTATGTGGTTATGTGGTAAACATAGGGTTATGGTAGGTGGATGAGAAACACATGTGAACACTTAATGATATTCATATATGAACGATACATAAGCCATATATAATTCTATTTAGAATGTTATTTAATCAACTCTAATGATGTTTCCTAATCCTTATACACTCCAACATGATGGAGGGTGATGGTTCTTGAGTTTATGGTTGAACCTAGTCTTGTAAACTCTAATCGGCTAAGAGGAAACCCTAACCTTGATGATGAACAATGATCTTTCTTGTTTCTCTATCATGACAGGATTATGATGTTATCTCTCTCTTGCTTATCAAATTCAAACCATGCACGTGTTATGAGTTTGATAATCATAGATAGTGTAGGATATGGTGATTATGATATGACATAGGTTAGATATGCCTTTGTGAGGTGTGTTGAGGCACTTGTGATACAAGAATAATGTGAATGGGTCCTATGACCTGGAAATGACTTGTTGCATAATGTGATATGGCTTTTCACAATGATGAGTTGAGGGATTGGTGTCCCATGATACGTGGACTTGTTGATAATGGTGTGAGTGGCAATAATATAGGCATCTTGTGGTGATAGTGTGACAAGATCACACCTTATATGTTTTATATCTTCTAAAGTTGTGTTATTCCTTACTTTTGTAGAACCTTTTATGACTTTGTACATCATAACTTGATTGATGTTAAAATGCATTTAAATAGACTTAACTATTCAAGTGGAACCTGATCATGTAGTTTTGCACTATGCCATAGATCCATCTCAGTGTTAGCACTTGACTGGATGGTGAAACAGGCTTTCCCTAAAAGGAATCTTGGAGTCATATATTGTTGAGTATATGCATTCAAAGGATTGGCTATGGGACATACCCTGGAAGCAATGCAACTGCGGGCTGTAGCTCAGTGATATGTTGCTTATGTGGTTTCAAAAGATTGACTATGGACGATACTCTGGAAGGAGTGCGGTTATTGGTCATAGATCAGTTTCACTAGCGTTGTAACATGTACCAAGGTGGGCTAGGACTTTCACTATTTGACTATATGTCACAAGTTGTAGTTGACTGGTATGTCTCAATTGTGTATAGCACTAACCATGAGGTTTGGTTAGGTCATGGTATCTGGCTCTTCCATAGAACTTGTATGGCACCAGTTTTTACTTAGTAGTAGTCAGTTGGATTTGGGTGGTATGACTCAAATCCTCAGGGCATAATAAAATATGTAAGCATCCATGTAGTATAGTTGTTGAGGATCAAATATGAGAGCATTGGTTTTAGTTTTGCCTTTGTTTTGTACATGTTAGTTGGTAGAGAATATGTGTATTCTTCGTATTCCTTCTTAGATTATTGATTGTTTTACAGTTTAGTAATAAGTGCCCAGTAGTGCTTAATTTGCTTAATTTAATATATACATATCATTTAACTGGATCCATTCATCTGGCTTAGTTTTGTACCCATTTGCTTTAGTTATCTATGTTAATAATAGTGTTGGTGGAGAGTTATATCCCCTGTGAGATTTTTCCACATCTTCTAGGTGGATGTGTACAAGGAGGTAGAGATCGTGTAGCGGAGGTAGTGCGGCAGCAAGGAGGACAGTATCTACTAAGATTGGGAATGCTTCTTGTTGTCCTTTTGTTGTTTGAGTCCTAGAATCGTCCTTGTACACTCAGGTCTTGGGGGCAGTTACATATGTTCCTTGATGGTGTTATCGATAAGGCTTTTTGGTTTATGCTCCCTTGTTGTATATAGTTGACTGTTGGAATAGATATCACATGTGACATGTAGTTTCTTATGGACATGTTGTAAATAATGATGCTTTATGATACATAATTTAGATAGTGAGTTTTTGGAACCTGATGTAAAAAGTTTCTTGATGTTGGTTCTTATTGTAGTTGGCTTTAATTTTTTAGTATTTTTGATAATATGTTGTAGGGTTTTGTTTTAATCTCATGGTTTGTGTTTGTGTGATAAAGGGTGTCACGATGAAGGTATTTCCCTAGTCATCCTCTCCCACATTTTCACATAGTTGATGGTTGACTCTTTTTTTCCAGTGTGACCCTCATTAAAATTGTTTGCTCGCTCAGGGATTGAGCAAAAGGTATTACTTAAGGAGGAGGTTGTGAGCACATGTATCTCATTTTGCAGCCAAGATCAAATGGCATCCTCTCCATTGTATTTAATCATCTTTCCAATAGAAAAATAATGTCATGTTAGCTCAAGGTATGTATGATGTGCATTAGAGGCCACTTTGAACAACCTACAATCCAATAAATTTGCCTCAAACACTTTGTTCATTCCCAATGCTTGTGTTGTAGTCATGTATGCATAATGGGTGGCAACCAACCTCCTGGTCATACATCCTAGACAAAGAGGCTTCAATATAATACTTCTTTGTTTTTACTCCCATAGGAGATGCCCCTGGGTGCCCTACCAAGTCCTTTCAGCTTGGTTGCCTCTAGTGTGACCAGAATGTCATTTTTCTCTTGCCAAAGCTTGACATATTTAGTTTCATCTTCCTCCTCCTCCTTCTCATTATAGACGTGTGAACCTAAAATGGTGTCCAAGTTTTAAAGAACCATCCTTATAGGTTTCTCCTCTTGCTCATGTTCATCATCATTAAGTAATAGCTTCCATTGAGATTGTCATTTTGGTTGTTCTCTTTGCATCACTGATGATGTAAAATGGATTCTTGCAGTAGGCTATAGTGGAGTCTGCAGAGAAGATGAGACATTTTCACCTTTGCCTCTACATGGACTAGTGATGACTTCTGGATCCAAGGAATTAGTCGTTGTAGTAATGTCCACTTTGTATGTTACTTTTTCTTCTTCATTGTAGGTACCATCTAAGTTTTGGTGGATAGAAGATGATGGGAGAGCGGATTGATTCCTAGATGTCATATGGGCATGGGAGTCAGAGATGAATTTGGATGGAGATGTAGTAGGATTGTGGGAAGGTAGGTGGATTTTGATGGAGGCATTTTTTAGCAGTAGTAGGAAAGGATGTTCTTAGATCCCTCCTTGAAATGCTTGCCAAACCCCTTCATTTTGGTGAAAGACTGAAGGTGGAGCCAGGATTTTTGTATTTTTAGAAGGTGGAGCGGAATGGGAACGGGGTGGAGATTTTAGGGTGAAAATGATGGGGAAATGTAAGCTAGAAGTAGGAGGAAGCTTTATGGAGTGGATTGGAGCTAGAATCAAGTTCAGGAAGGAGATCCAAAGCTTGAGAAGTGTTTAAGGGTCGCCTTTAGTCAGTAGAGATGTGCCATAGTCATATAGTTTGCTAGAACGCCTTGGAGTCATGGCATTCCCAAATATGAATGGATACTTAAGTGGTGGGTCAGAATCTTCCACAACCATGGTGGTTTCCACACCCTTGCTGGAAGGATGGAGCCACGCCCATGGTGTCTTCCACACCCATGGTGGTTGCCACGTCCATGGTGTTTCCTGGCTTTACTCATTAGAAAATTTTGAAATTCATGTGAATTTGACAAAATATACCACAAACGTTCCAATACACCACATCCTTGGTGGGTGTTGTTGTAGAAAAATTCATTGTAAAACTCCACATATCTTCACATTTTGAATCCAAATGATATTTCATCATATTTCTTCCACATAGAAGCTATTTCACCTTCATTTCCTCACTCTCTCATATGTTATCCTATCAAAACAAAAACTAAAACCAAAAGTATAAAATGACATATGTGGGTGCATTTCTTGGAAAAGTATTATATCAACTGGAAAGTATCAAAAATTGAAGGTTGTGTGAAAAAATCCCAAACCAAGATAGGTTGCCTCCTACTAGCACTAAGTTTTATGCCTTCATCCAGACTTCTTGATTCTTGAAACATCTATGATCTTGAAAAATTCAATGCATCACATTAGTAAATTTCCTTCTCATGTGCTTTTAAGAACATCTCTGCCTCAAAAGGGACTTCCTCAATCACCATAACAATGTCAAAACTTTGGTTGGCCTTTTTGGACCCAACTTCAACAAATTCATTCAATCTTAAGTCATTGACTAGAACTCTTGGGCATCTTCCTTATCTTTATTAACAATATCCCCATATGTATATACAAGCTTGACTTGGTATGGTCCTTCCCATCTTGACCTAAGCTATCTAGGAAATAAGTTCATGCTATAGTTGTATGAGCATACCCATTATACGGGCTCAAAAGACTTTTTATTGATGCAAGAACTTGACACTTTACTTGTAGATTTTGGACAGACCATAGGGTTCATGCCTCATTTCTTCTAGTTCATTGAGTTTTAGCTTTTTATCACTCTGATAGTTTCCACATCCATGTCCATAGATTTCATGGCCAAAAAAGACGTGTTATAATTCCACATGTATATGCCAGCTTTTCTATATGTTATATTGAATGGCGTGGTGCCAGTTGGGGCCTTGAATGTAGTTCTATAAGCCCATAAAGCTTCATTGAGACATAGAAACCAATCCTTGTGATCGGGTCTCACCGTCTTCATAAGAATGAGATTTATCTCCAGATTGGCCAACTCATGTTGACCACTAGTTTGGGGGTGGTAAGGAGTAGCCACATGAGTGTTTACACCATACCTCTTCAAAAAGCTTTCAGCGGTTGTATGGATAATATGACTTCCACCATCACTAATCGTTGCCCTTGCCACACCAAACTGACTAAAAATGTTTGACTTGACAAAATCACATATCACCATGTTTTCATTGATCCTTTAGAAATTGCTTCAACCCATTTTGAGACATATTCTACTACTGGAAAGATGTACACCAAAACACAAGAATGGGTGAAAGCACCCATGATGTCAATACCCCATACATCAAACAATTTTTCAACTAGAATGGGAGATAGAGGCATTATATTCCTCTTTGAGATTGTAACCACTTTTTGATATTTCAGCAACATTTGGAATAGCCCTGAGAATTGTTGAGCAAATTCAATGAATAGGAGCCATATTGTAGAACTTTTTTGGTCATCCTATTTCCCCCAAAATGTGATCCACATATGCTGGAGTGGCACATGAAGAGTATATCTTGCATATCATTCTCTGAAATGCATCTCCTTGTAAGTTGGTCATAGAAATACTTGAAACGATATGTGTCATCCCACACATGATTTCTTATGATATCCGATAATCCTCTACTTTCTTATGTAGTCTACATTCTTGGCACTCTCCCACTTGCCCAGAAGTTCCATTGAGTATAATCAAGTAAAAGTAGTTCTTCATGGGGCATTTTTTTCCTCGATATTGGTCATTTCATCATAAGGAGTTTCACTGTGAGAAGAACTCATATTCCAAATGAACAAATTCAAACTCAAAAAGGATATTTCTGAGTCTTAAGGAATGAGGGATTGACCAAGAAAATTGTTCTTATTCTAAGATCATGATTTCATTTTCATATCTTTAATAAAAAGAAGAATCTTCTACTTTCATCATAATCCAAAATGGAAAGTGTCAATTGGAACATGAAAATGTGACTAAATTGATCTTAGTTATTCTTTAGGGTAGAGTGGAAGAAGGGATGATATTCTTGAACAAAGAAAAGGATTCAATTACTTTGAATGAATTGAGAAAGGAGTTGTATGAGGTTCAAATATCAGGTACAGTTCGGTAGAATGAAATTTAGGGTCACATATCATAATTTTCAACTCCTTTCTTCTCAACAATTTCCAAGACAAATTGCTTATGCAAAAGGATCCAACGAATAAATCTATATATTGAATCTTTCTATGACATGAGGTGCTTGAGGGATGAATGGTTACTATAAATAATCACTTTGTTTTTTAGGATGTAAGAACATAATTTATCAAAAGGAAAAACCACGGTAAGCAATTTTCTCCGTGGTGGTGTAATTTCTTTGACATTTATCTAATGATTTACTTGCACAGTAGATGGCATGAAGTACCTGCCAGACCGTTGCCCAAGCAAAACCCCCCATTTCCATATATGATGTATTATTCATGATCTTGAATGGCATAGAGAAATCCTAGGGATACATGATAGGAGAAAAAATCAACCTGTAAAAATTGAAAGCTTCAAAGCACTTGTCATCAAAATTGAACTGGAGATCTCTTTTAAGAAAATGAAACAAGGGATTGGAAATCTTTCCAAAGTTTTTAATATAGGAGCATTTGAAACCTACATGTTCCAAGAAAGAACGAACATGTCTTATGGTGGACAAAATGGTCAATATGGAGATTAGGCCTACCTTGGCCTTATCAACTTCAATCCTAGCTTTAGAAATTTAATGATCAAGGACAATGTCCTAGGGCACCATAATGTGGCTTATCTCCCAGGGTAGAACCAAACTAACGTTAACACACCTTTCAAGGATGGCCATGAGGTGGTACAAACATTTATCAAAAGACTTGCCACACACTGAAAAATTGTCCATGAAGACTTCAAGAGAATAATAAAGCATATCAATAAAGATGAATGTAACACATCTATGGAAAATGGAAGGGGCATTATAAAAATCGCAAAAGGCATTATTTTATAAGAAAATGTACCACTTGGACATGTGAATGTAGTCTTCTCTTGATCTGCAAGGCACACTGCCACATGGAAATATCTAGAGTAGCCATCAAGAAACCAATAGAAGATATGTCTAACAAGTCTCTCTAGAATATGTTCAATGAATGGGAAAGTGAAGTGATCTTCCTTTATCTTAGTGTTTATATTTATATAGTATACACACATATGCCATTTAGATTGTTCTCTCACTATCATCATTTCTCCATCTTCATTTTATGCCATGGTGATCCCACCCTTTTTGGGCACAACTTGGATGTGACTTGTAACGACCTAGCACACTGTCCAAGGCTCTTATAGAGTTTTAGGAATGAGGATTGGCCTCACATACCACCACTAGATTTAGAAACGTGCTTTGTCCTCACCCACATGTAAGACAAGATATACTTCTCAACTGGTCACCCATCCTAGTACTACTCTGTGTTGAGCATGCTTAACCACAAAGTTCTTTTGTGATGGGCTCCCTAAAAAGGAGGTGCACCTTGGTGATATGAGTAATCTAATAATTCCTTTTAAGATGATTTTATCTTAGGCCCAATATCCTTGGATGTTACAATCTCCCACACTTAGACTCTTGACATCCTCCTCAAGGCTCAAGGATATGGCATCATATTATTTCGCCATTTCAGTACAGACCCTGAATGACCCACGGACACCCAGCTCCTGATCACATAATACCAATGCAAGGGTGGCTACATCACCATGGATAATCCTTTTCAACATGTCTGGACTGCACGGCTCAAGACCAGTGTGCCACATGCCCATGTGGGTTCCACCTATTGCAGTGGTTATGTCTTTGACACTATTTGTAATGATCGGGCCCACTGTCCAAGAATCTAGTAGAGTTTCAAGAATGAAGACTGACCCCACAGACCGCCACTAGCCTTAACTGTGCACCTTGTCATCACTTACGCACAAGTGAGGATATACTTCCTGACTGGTTACTCGTCCTAGTACTACTCTTGGATGAGCATGCTTAACCATGGAAAATTTTAGTGATGGGCTCCCTATAAAGGAGGTTCACCTTGGTAATATGGGTAGTCCAATCATTCCTTTTATGATCATTTTATTTGAGGCATCAAATCATGGTATGTTACAGGAATCACCCAAAGGCTTTCAGAAATGGGACAACTAATCATGGCATCAAACAACTTAATAATTTCCTAAGTCATAACTTCATTCAACTTTGGATTCAATCTCTTTTGCATTTCACAACTTGGTCTAGCATCATCTTCAAGTTAGATTCTATGACAACAAGTAAAGGGGTAAACACCTCTCAAATCAACAATGGACCACCCAATAGCCTCAATGCTCTTTTTCAAGATAGAAATGAGTGCATCCTCTTGGTCCAAAAAAGAATAGAAGAAATGATCATCAGTATATTATCATTTGGACCAAGGACTGACTACTTCAAACCCTTATGAAGAGATTTCAGCTCAAGCGTAGGAGGGTCTTTAACGGAGCTTTTTAGATATAGAAGGAAAATTTGCACTCGCATCAACCATCAAAAGATCATTTTCTTTAGTGGTATCCTCATTAGGTAGCTCAACAATGGTCTTTAGACCTCTACCCTTAGGGAAATCTCAATCCACGTAGGTATATGCTCATCAAAAAATTACGCAAGTCAATCAATGACATAGAAATCCTCTTTTGTGGCACATATCACCTAGGGCTTTGGCAGACGCTATGAAGATGTTCATTCTGATCTTCATGTTCATGAATGTCACATACATGGTGTTGGTTCTCACATGTATCAAAGGGTCTTCCCAATATAATGTGTACTTTCCTTGGGTCCTTCTTCTTGTCAAGCACAATAAAACAAGAAGGAAAAATGTGAATATGCCATCATCAAGACGTACTAACATATCATCAATTCACCTTTGGGGAGTCTTTGTTGAATGGTCGTCCGATTGAAATCTGTAGTTAGTCGGTTCCAAGTGTCTCAAATTCATCTCACCATAAACAAAATAAGGCATCAAGTTCACACTAAATGCAAGTAAAGAAGAAGTTGAGTTATGAGATGTGTGCCTATGTAACAAGGAATAATAGGATCACCAAGATATTTCCTCTTCTTTGGAGTAGTGTGTTGCAAAATGGATCTCACTTTCTGTGAAGTCCCCGGATTTCCTAAAACTTAATCTGATGTGAGACATCCAAATTGAAACCTCACCTCAGCGAGAATTCCAATTTAAACACCCCACACTAGGCTAAGAAGAAGAAAATCATAGGAAGTCATAAGGAAACAATCAGTAGCACATGTACATGAACAATAATAAAACCATACACACATGTTCACCATTCAATATATAATTACACCATGAATTGTTAAAACATTTGATATTACATATTGAACAGCAAACTTATACATATACATGTACTACATCTAAACTATAGGATCTTAAGACAACATATCCACCTGTACATCAACTCGCTACACAACTCTCAACTATCCTGGATCTTCAAGAGCATAACCACAACCTAAACAAAAGATTACATGTGGTACACGTCAGCACAATATTTCAAGAATATTGTACTGAATACGCCTACGTGTCTTTTATTTACCTCTCATCATATCTTGGCAATAAGATAAAACTAATACTTGGCAGTTATAAAGAAATATAACAAAGGCATATACTCGAACAAAGATGTTTATTAATAAAAGAGAACACATGTCTTTTAGTCACATTTTCCATTATATCATCCATGCATTTACTACCTGAGAGTTGAATGCATTAAGGCCTTTATGATCTACTACCAAAGAGTTGGATCATTTCACAATGTGATCTACTATCAAAGAGTTGGATCACTTCCAAGTACTTTACTACCAAAGAGTTGAAGTACTTATTTCCAACACTTTACTACCAAAGAGTTGAAGTGCTTAGATATAATGGAACAGATATATTATGTTTCATGTGTTCATAGTAATAAGTATGGAAAATCATGCAACATATCATACAAGAACAATCATTTCAATCAATACCATATGCCAAGTCTTTACTACCATATAACACAAGCATATTGTATAATAAGCCAAGTAAGAGGTAATGGCGTACCTTGATCAAGAGAGACAAACCTAATCACATATATCCAAGAGTCAACTACATCCTTGGTCAACCCTGATTAAGACAAGATCACATATCACTATCAGGTTCTCATCATCATAACCCTAGTTAAATCCCTTTTAGGGTTTGCCTTAACTCTTTAGTATATTTCCATATCACTTGCATTCTTGTCTTATATTTATCTTACTGATGTCAAATTCCATATTATAGTTCATCAACTAGATATACTCATGTGTCACATTATTATGTGAACATATTTAACATTATGTCACTTTCATTAACCATATTAGGGTTACATCACATGTATTAAGGGTTCTCTTCATATAACATGAATTTCATGTATATAACTGATCTCAGATTTACATATTAGCTTCTAGTTACAGATATAAGGTTGTTCCATGATTCTCATCACTTATTGAGCATGTATGCATTTATAACATTTTATTTAGGGTTATTAGCCCGAGATAGCCATTCTAAGCAAATTACATAATTTCGAGCATCAGCATGACCATATCTGACATCATATGCATTCCATACATAATTATGGACTTACTAATTTTTTTCCATGATTTTATGTCATCATTTAATATTTATTACTCAAGAACTAATCATTAAACATATTACATGATATCACTGAGATTAATGCTCCAAAAGCCTGATATTATAGTTCTAGTGTATTCTACTCATTGTTCTGAGAATTTTGGTACCTTATTTGTATTTTTATGACATTAGATCTAAATTCTATGAATTATGTAAGATATGCATATTTTCTGGGTTTTTACCTTTTCCAGCCACTTGGATGTCGCCACGTCTCCAGCAAGATTCCTGAGCTCAAGTTGAGCGAGCCGGTTCGCTGGTTCCTAGACAGGTCTGCATCTCTTTCTCTTCTGTCGCGTCACGCCACGGGCGTGGGTAGGCCGCCACGGTCGTGTTCGCTCGTAAACATGGCGCACGCCTCTCCTGTCCGCAGCGCATGCCGCTGTCATCTTCTTGCTCCCAAACTAGCACCTCTGCAGCTCTCCTAGCTTCTCTGGCTCAGCGCCGCTTACGTGTGTCTCTTGGATCAGCCGCCATCGTGGCTTGCTGCCCCGGCGTGAGATTGACCAGTTCAGGCTCCCTTTTCCTCACGATCACGAGCTCGTACGAGATCTGTATGAGTCCCCATCGGGACTATGTTCTCACGGCTACCGTAAGGGAAAATGTTGGTGATCAGCCAGCCATCATGCACTCCTCCTCAGGCTGCGGCAAGGCCATATTTACCTTCAAAAAGCTGACGTCGTTTCTGCAAGGCGCCGCCGTAAGGGAAGATCCCCGGCAAGGAACTGGTCGTCCTCCCAGATCTACTCAAGTCCAGCAGATCTGAGGTGGCTCTGGTCCACGTCTTGCACCTACGCCATCATCCTTGCTGCTGGAGGTTCCTCCTCCGTGTCCAAGTTCAGGCGTCGCCACCTACCATGTGTACACCCACAGTCCTTGCAAGTGGCTCCTCTCGAATCTGTGCGAGCACCGCCAGGACTCCATGCCATCGAAGATCCTCCTCATGGATTGAAGAGGTCACGGTTGTAGGTTGCAACCATGGTAGATCCCCTCCTCCTTTCTCTAGTTCCGTGGGAATGGAGTCCCCTACCTTGCACTCGTACCACCTGAAACCAGTGGAAAGGGCAAGCGGCGATGGGGGGTGAGATCTCGGTCTCCCTCGTATCTACAACAACTAACTCAGAGCATGGGTTTTCAACTCCCCTATTTTAGATGAAAACAACTGCTGCCACACACACTTCACCATCATCCCACGTCCATAGATCGTGGAGAAGTGGATCCTCACATGCCACATGGCTTAAAGGCTCCAATAGACCAGGAACTTGAAGATTATCGCACCAAAGGTTGACCAAGGCCCCTTACCAAGCCAATATAAAATTTTTGCCATAGCTTAACACGACACAAGCTACACTCTACTAAAACTAGGTGTCATAACTCAATTGTTTGATCAATCAACTTAAATACCTCAAAGGACATGAACCTAGGGACATAAATCTTCGTGTCAACACAACTAATCATCCATATTTTATCAAAGTACTTAGAGTTCTCAAGATAAGTCAACATATGAATTCTAATATGTCATTGGACATTCAAGAATTCCAAAATTCTACTCCATCACATCCTACACACCTTAGAACAAATTTCGTCCTCGAAATTAAGCACAAATCTAGTCTTTCACATCATATACATATTAAAAGAACTTTCGTGCTCGAAAGTCAACCATACTCGTACTACAAGGAAAACTACCATGTCTTCATCCACATGTAGGCACTATTCTAGGTGTAACATATCCACAAAAGTTACCCAGAACCATGTATCCAAAGAACTATTGGGGGGGTTTACAACCATCTTGGTGTACAAACCCTCCATTCAAGGTTAAACTCAAGATTTAGAAACTTAGTTTATGTCATTACATATCTCATATATCGGGGTTGCATCCTTATCTTAACCCATGCATTAGGGTTCCCACATCATATTACCATGTTCTAAAGGAGTTAACTAAAGATTAACTCATACATTATGGTGTCATCAATGTTTTATTGAGATAATTGTTAGAACGTGTTCAACATTAACATATGCCTTTTAGGAGGGAGTTAACTAAAGTTAACTCACTTTATCCATCTAGGTCATATCAAGGTATCATAATCATTATGTTGTGCTAATTGTCAAACTATACTTTTCATCTTTGTTAAGCACTAAGATTAACAACTCGTGTAACTTATTTCATTCATATGATCTCATTTCATTGTTCATAATAAACTATAACCTTTATTGGTGATTTCATCACAAGATCAACCAATAGTTTCGCATTATCATCATTATTCATGTATATGGTTAACCATCTATGCCATCATATCATAACCATATGTCAAATCTAAAGATTAGATCTCATCCCTACATGTATTATATCATGGCTATGCTAAAGAAACTAATGTGAGTGGCTTGTCAAACATATATCGAAACTTCTTCTATTCCAACTGAGGTTCTCCTAACCCTTATCATGAGGGTAGTGTCATGCTCAGTCTCTCTGAGCCAACTCAACTCTATGAGTATCTCATATGCATATACTTTATCCTCCCTCCTTGGTTTAGGGTTTTTGGGTCTACCTCATTGGTACTAGCGATCAACTTCACAAGCTCTATCCACATAAGCACAAAACAAAGCATGATATGACATACTATTCATAGGTTTTCTACCCATGAGACATGTTACCCGAAGCTCTCTTATATACACCACTAGATTCCTATGTGGGAATCCACCAACCCGAGCATGAGGCTTCATAAAAACTAACATAGCTACCTCCTCCAGGGTCTTGGGCTCTCTCCCTCACCCAGATGGCAGGAACTCGTATTGATATTCACATGCACATATATAACGAGCCTCTCTCTATCTCTAGGGTTTGGTCCTCCCAAGGACATCTAGGGTTCAAAAGGACTATAGGAATCATACATAAAGCAACTCAACTCAATCACTCAGGAGTAGTCTAGTTTAGGACATATCATATCACATATCTCATAATTCTCATATCTTGGAGTTTAGGTTCTCTGACCTTCTCCCTGTGGGTCTCACTCTCTCTGGTGTTAACCCCGAAACTGGTCCTAACACTAGAGGTCCTCCTTCGTAAAAGAGATTGACGCTCTTGCTGATTCACATCCTTGTCTCAGCTGAGCTTATCTTATCTCATAAAAGCCTAGTTACTTGCATCATCAGAACTCATCTTGCGTCCTTAAGAATGAGCTGAAGTCCTCAAAGACAAACATATACCATCATAGACTATCTTATCTCATCTATATAAGACTTACATCATATGATCAAGACTTATAACATCTACTCCATCTATCATATATTCCAACAAGGCTCTAGACATCTAATCTAAAACTACTCTCTCTTCTAGACTGATGTCATTCACTTTCACTTAGGTTGCATGACCACCTCCTACTCGTACATGTGTGGGGACACATTTTTATAATACATATATATAATAAAATATTATATAGTTTTTCTCTGATAAAACAAGCGTGAGAGAAAACTATCGAGGTTCGATTCGTTTGGAATCAAAAACTAAATCCAAAAATGAATGTCCCACACATAGTAGAGAGTCTAGTGTCATGAAAACTAGTGAAAAGGATGAGAACATGGTGTAGACTAGTGTAGCAACACTAGACAACGTGCGCAATATGTCTAGGGTTTCTCTTCCCTTGATGCACGTCATTTCCAAATAATGCAACGTCCCATACCGCTACACTATAAGGAAAGAATGACATCTAAGGACTTGCTATACAACAAGCACCAATTTAGACCTAGTTCTAGGACATCTAGGTGCTAACCTAGAGGCTAGGTCAGATCTAGTCTCTAAAAGATTATTAAGTTCAAGGTTTTCTTTAGTTTAAGTTGCATAATGAATAAATGCCAGGCTTTGTTATTGTTCATGCTCTGATACCACCTGTGACGTCCCCGGATTTTCTAAAACTTCATCTGATGTGAGACATCCAAACTGAAAACCTCACCTCAGTGAGAATTCCAATTTAGACACCCCACACTAGGCTAAGAAGAAGAAAATCAGAGGTAGTCATAAGGAAACAATCAGTAGCACATGTACATGAACAATAATAAAACAGTACACACATGTTCACCATTCAACATATAATTACAACATGAATTGTTACAACATTTGATATTACATATTGAACATCAAACTTATACATATACATGTACTACATCTAAACTACAGGATCTTAAGACAACAGGTCCACCTGTACATCAGCTGGCTACACAACTCTCAACTATCCTGGATCTTCAAGAGCATAACCACAACCAAAACAAAAGATTACATGCGGTACACGTCAACACAATATTTCAAGAATATTGTACTGAGTACGCCTATGTGTCTTTTATTTACCTCTCATCATATCTTGGCAATAAGATAAAACTAATACTTGACAGTTATAAAGAAATATAACAAAGGCATATACTCGAACAAAGATGTTTATTAATAAAAGAGAACACATGTCTTTTAGGCACATTTTCCATTACATCATCTATGCATTTACTACCTGAGAGTTGAATGCATTAAGGCCTTTATGATCTACTACCAAAGAGTTGGATCATTTCACAATGTGATCTACTACCAAAGAGTTGGATCACTTCCAAGTACTTTACTACCAAAGATTTGAAGTACTTATTTCCAGCACTTTACTACCAAAGATTTGAAGTACTTATTTCCAGCACTTTACTACCAAAGAGTTGAAGTGCTTAGATATAATGGAACAAATATATTATGTTTCATGTGTTCATAGAAATAAGTATGGAAAATCATGCAACATATCATACAAGAACAATCATTTCAATCAATACCATATGCCAAGTCTTTACTACCATATAACACAAGCATATTGTATAATAAGCCAAGTAAGAGGTAATGGCGTACCTTGATCAAGAGAGACAAACCTAATCACATATATCCAAGAGTCAACTACATCCTTAGTCAACCCTGATTAAGACAAGATCACATATCACTATTAGGTTCTCATCATCATAACCCTAGTTATATCCCTTTTAGGGTTTGCCTTATCTCTTTAGTATATTTCCATATCACTTGCATTCTTGTCTTATATTTATCTTACTGGTGTCAAATTCCAGATTATAGTCCATCAACTGGATATACTCATGTGTCACATTATTATGTGAACATATTTAACATTATGTCACTTTCATTAACCATATTAGGGTTACATCACATGTATTAAGGGTTCTCTTCATATAACATGAATTTCATGTATATAACTGATCTCAGATTTACATATTAGCTTCTAGTTACAGATATAAGGTTGTTCCATGATTCTCATCGCTTATTGAGCATGTATGCATTTATAACATTTTATTTAGGGTTATTAGCCCGAGATAGCCATTCTAAGCAAATTACATAATTTCGAGCATCAACATGACCATATCTGACATCATATGCATTCCATACATAATTATGGACTTACTAATATTTTCCATGATTTTATGTCATCATTTAATATTTATTAATCAAGAACTAAGCATTAAACATATTACATGATATCACTGATATTAATGCTCTAAAAGCCGGATATTATAGTTATAGTGTATTCTACTCATTTTTCTGAGAATTTTGGTACCTTATTTGTATTTTTCTGACATCGGAGCTAAATTCTATAAATTTTGTAAGATATGCATATTTTCTGGGTTTTTACCTTTTCCAGCCACTTGGATGTCGCCACGTGTCCAGCAAGATTCCTGAGCTCAAGTTGAGCCAACCGGTTTGCTGGTTCCTAGACCGATCTGCATCTCTTTCTCTTCTGTCTCGTCACGCCACGGGCGTGGGTAGGCCGCCACGGTCGTGTTCACTCGTAAACACGGCGCCTGCCTCTCCTGTCCGCAGCGCACGCCACCGTCGTCTGCTTGCTCCCAAACTAGCACCTCCACAGCTCTCCTAGCTTCTCTGGCTCGGTGTTGCTTATGTGTGTCTCTTAGATCAGCCGCCGTTGTGTCTTGCTGCCTCGGCGTGAGATCGACCAGTTCAGGCTCCCTTTTCCTCATGATCACGAGCTCGTATGATATCTGTATGAGTCCCCAGCGGGACTTTGGTCTCGCGGCTGCCGTAAGGGAAAACGCTGGTGATCAGCCAGCCGTCGTGCACTCCTCCTCAGACTGTGGCAAGGCCATATTTACCTTCAAAAAGTTGACGCCGTTTCTGCAAGGCGCCGCCATAAGGGAAGATCCCCGACAAGGAACTGGTCGTCCTCCCGGATCTACTCAAGTCCAGTAGATCTGAGGTGGCTCCGGTCAACGTCTTGTACCTGCGCCATCATCCTTGCTTCTGGAGGTTCCTCCTCTGTGTCCAAGTTCAGGCGTCGCCACCTACCATGTGTACACCCGCAGTCCTTGCAAGTGGCTCCTCTCGAATCTGTGCGAGCACCGTCGGGACTCCATTCCATCGCAGATCCTCCTCATGGATTGAAGACATCACGGTTGTAGGTTGCAACCATGGTAGATCCCCTCCTCCTTTCTCTGGTTCTGTGGGAACGGAGTCCCCTACCTTGCACTCGCACCACCTGAAAAAACTGAAAAGGCAAGCGGCGATGGGGGGTGAGATCTCGATCTCCCTCGTATCTAAAACAACTGACTCAGAGCATGGGTTTTCAACTCCCCTATTTGATATGAAAACAACTGCTGCCACACACACTTCACCATCATCCCACGTCCATAAATCGTGGTGATGTGGATCCTCACATGCCACCTGGCTTAAAGGCTCCAATAGACCAGGAATTTGAAGATTATCACACCAAAGGCTGACCAAGGCCCCGCACCAAGCCAATATAAAAAATTTTCCATAGCTTAACACGGCACAAGCTACACTCTACTAAAACTAGGTGTCATAACTCAATTGTTTGATCAATCAACTTAAATACCTCAAAGGACATGAACCTAGGGACATAAATCTTCATGTCAACACAACTAATCATCCATATTTTATCAAAGTACTTAGAGTTCTCAAGATAAGTCAACATATGAATTCTAATATGTCATTGGACATTCAAGGATTCCAAAATTCTACTCCATCACATCCTACACACCTTAGAACAAATTTCATCCTCGAAATTAAGAAAACATCTAGTCTTTCACATCACATACATCTTACAAGAACTTTTGTGCTCGAAAGTCAACCATACTCGTACTACAAGGAAAACTACCATGTCTTCATCCACATGTAGGCACTATTCTAGGTGTAACATATCCACAAAAGTTACCTAGAACCATGTATCCAAAGAACTATTGGGGCGGGTTACAACCATCTTGGTGCACAAACCCTCCATTCAAGGTTAAACTCAAGATTTAGAAACTTAGTTTATGTCATTACATATCTCATATATCAGGGTTGCATCCTTATCTTAACCCATGCATTAGGGTTCCCACATCATATTACCATGTTCTAAAGGAGTTAACTAAATATTAACTCATACATTAAGGTGTCATCAATGTTTTATTGAGATAATTGCTAGAACGTGTTCAACATTAACATATGCATTTTAGGAGGGAGTTAACTAAAGTTAACTCACTTTATCCATCTAGGTCATATCAAGGTATCATAATCATTATGTTGTGCTAATTGTCAAACTATACTTTTAATCTTTGTTAAGCACTAAGATTAACACCTCGTGTAACTTATTTCATTCATATGATCTCATTTCATTGTTCATAATAAACTGTAACCTTTATTGGTGATTTCATCACAAGATTAACCAACAGTTTCGCATTATCATCATTATTCATGTATATGGTTAACCATCTATGCCATCATATCATAACCATATGTCAAATCTAAAGATTAGATCTCATCCCTACATGTATTATATCATGGCTATGCTAAAGAAACTAATGTGAGTGGCTTGTCAAACATATATCGAAACTTCTTCTAGTCCAACTGAGGTTCTCCTAACCCTTATCATGAGGGTAGTGTCATGCTCAGTCTCTCTGAGCCAACTCAACTCTATGAGTATCTCATATGCATATACTTTATCCTCCCTCCTTGGTTTAGGGTTTTTGGGTCTACCTCATTGGTACTAGTGATCAACTTCACAAGCTCTATCCACATAAGCACAAAACAAAGCATGATATGACATACTATTCATAGGTTTTCTACCCATGAGACATGTTACCCGAAAGCTCTCTTATATACACCACTAGATTCCTATGTGGGAAACCACCAACCCGAGCATGAGGCTTCATAAAAACTAACATAGCTACCTCCTCTAGGGTCTTGGGCTCTCTCCCTCACCCAGATGGCAGGCACTCGTATTGATATTCACATGCACATATATAACGAGCCTCTCTCTGTCTCTAGGGTTTGGTCCTCCCAAGGACATCTAGGGTTCAAAAGGACTATAGGAATCATACATAAAGCAACTCAACTCAATCACTCAGGAGTAGTCTAGTTTAGGACATATCATATCACATATCTCATAATTCTCATATCTTGGAGTTTAGGTTCTCTGACCTTCTCCCTGTGGGTCTCACTCTCTCTGGAGTTAACCCTGAAACTGGTCCTAACACTAGAGGTCCTCCTTCGTAAAAGAGATTGAGGCTCTTGTTGATTCACATCCTTGTCTCAGCTTACCTTATCTTATCTCATAAAAGCCTAGTTACTTGCATCATCAGAACTCATCTTGTGTCCTTAAGACTGAACTTAAGTCCTCAAAGACAAACATATACCATCATAGACTATCTTATCTCATCTATATAAGACTTACATCATATGATCAAGACTTATATCATCTATTCCATCTATCATATATTCCAACAAGGCTCTAGACATCTAATCTGGAACTACTCTCTCTTCTAGAATGATGTCATTCACTTTCACTTAGGTTGCGTGACAACCTCCTACTCGTACATGTGTGGGGACACATTTTTATAATACATATATATAATAAAATATTATATAGTTTTTCTCCGATAAAACAAGCATCGAAGAAAACTATCGAGGTTTGATTCGTTTGGAATCAAAAACCAAATCCAGAAACGAGTGTCCCACACATAGTAGAGAGTCTAGTGTCATGAAAACTAGTGAAAAGGATGAGAACATGGTGTAGACTAGTGTAGCTACTCTAGACAACATGCACAATATGTCTAGGGTTTCTCTTTCCTTGATGCACGTCATTTCCAAATAATGCAACGTCCCATACCGCTGCACTATAAGAAAAGAATGACATCTAAGGACTTGCTATACAACAAGCACCAGTCTAGACCTAGTTCTTGGACATCTAGGTGCTAACCTAGAGGCTAGGTCAGATCTAATCTCTAAAAGATGACTACTCTAACCTTAAAAGATTATTAAGTTCAAGGTTTTCTTTTGTTTGAGTTGCATAGTGAGCAAATTCTAGGCTTTGTTATTGTTCATGCTCTGATACCACCTGTGACGTCCCCATATTTTCTAAAACATAATCTGATGTGAGACATTCAAATCGAAACCTCACCTCAGCGAGAATTCCAATTTAAACGCCCCACACTAGGCTAAGAAGAAGAAAATCAGAGGAAGTCATAAGGAAACAATCATTAGCACATGTACATGAACAATAATAAAACCATACACACACGTTCACCATTCAACATATAATTACAACATGAATTGTTACAACATTTGATATTACATATTGAACATCAAACTTATACATATACATGTACTACATCTAAACTATATGATCTTAAGACAACAGGTCCACCTGTACATCAGCTCGCTACACAACTCTCAACTATCCTGGATCTTCAAGAGCATAACCACAACCTAAACAAAAGATTACATGCGATACACATCAGCACAATATTTCAAGAATATTGTACTGAGTACGCCTAAGTCTTTTTTATTTACCTCTCATCATATCTTGGCAATAAGATAAAACTATTACTTGGCAGTTATAAAGAAATATCACAAAGTCATATACTCGAACAAAGATGTTTATTAATAAAAGAGAACACATGTCTTTTAGGCACATTTTCCATTATATCATCCATGCATTTACTACCTAAGAGTTGAATGCATTAAGGCCTTTATGATCTACTACCAAAGAGTTGGATCATTTCACAATGTGATCTACTACCAAAGAGTTGGATCACTTCCAAGTACCTTACTACCAAAGAGTTGAAGTACTTATTTCCAGCACTTTACTACCAAAGAGTTGAAGTGCTTAGATATAATGGAACATATATATTATGTTTCATGTGTTCATAGCAATAAGTATGGAAAATCATGCAACATATCATACAAGAACAATCATTTCAATCAATACCATATGCCAAGTATTTACTACCATATAACACAAGCATATTGTATAATAAGCCAAGTAAGAGGTAATGGCATACCTTGATCAAGAGAGACAAACCTAATCACATATATCCAAGAGTCAACTACATCCTTGGTCAACCCTGATTAAGACAAGATCACATATCACTATCAGGTTCTCATCATCATAACCCTAGTTATATCCCTTTTAGGGTTTGCCTTATCTCTTTAGTATATTTCCATATCACTTGCATTCTTGTCTTATATTTATCTTACTGATGTCAAATTCCAGATTATAGTTCATCAGCTGGATATACTCATGTGTCACATTATTATGTGAACATATTTAACATTATCTCACTTTCATTAACCATATTAGGGTTACATCACATGTATTAAGGGTTCTCTTCATATAACATGAATTTCATGTATATAACTGGTCTCAGATTTACATATTAGCTTCTAGTTATAGATATAAGGTTGTTCCATGATTCTCATCACTTATTGAGCATGTATACATTTATAACATTTTATTTAGGGTTATTAGCCCGAGATAGCCATTCTAAGAAAATTACATAATTTTGAGCATCAACATGACCATATCTGACATCATATGCATTCCATACATAATTATGGACTTACTAATATTTTTCCATGATTTTATGTCATCATTTAATATTTATTATTCAAGAACTAAGAATTAAACATATTACATGATGTCACAGAGATTAATGCTGCAAAATCCTGATATTATAGTTCTAGTGTATTCTACTCATTTTTCTGAGAATTTTGGTACCTTATTTGTATTTTTCTGACATCAGAGCTAAATTCTATGAATTATGTAAGATATGCATATTTTCTGGGTTTTTACCTTTTCCAGCCACTTGGATGTCGCCACGTGTCTAGCAAGATTCCTGATCTCAAGTTGAGCCAGCCGGTTCACTGGTTCCTGGACCGGTCTGCATCTCTTTCTCTTCTGTCGCGTCACGCCACGGGCGTGGGTAGGCCGCCACGGTCGTGTTCGCTCGTAAAAATGGTGCCCGCCTCTCCTGTCCGCATCGCACGCCGCTGTCATCTGCTTGCTCCCAAACTAGCTCCTCCGTAGCTCTCCTAGCTTCTCTGGCTCGGCGCCTCTTAAGTGTGTCTCTTGGATTAGCCGTCGTCGTGGCTTGCTGCCCTGGCGTGAGATCGACCAGTTCAGGCTCCCTTTTCCTCATGATCACGAGATCGTATGAGATCTGTATGAGTCCCCAGCGGGACTCTGTTCTCGCAGTTGCCGTAAGGGAAAACGCTGGTGATCAACCAGCCATCGTGCACTCCTCCTTAGGCTGCGGCAAGGCCAGATTTTCCTTCAAAAAGCAGATGTCATTTCTGCAAGGCACCACCGTAAGGGAAGATCCCCGGCAAGGAACTGGTCGTCCTCCCGGATCTACTCAACTCCAGCAGATCTGAGGTGGCTCCAGTCCACGTCTTGCACCTGCGCCATCATCCTTGCTGCTGGAGGTTCCTCCTCTGTGTCCAAGTTCAGGCGTCACTGCCTACCATGTGTACACCCGAAGTCCTTGCAAGTGGCTCCTCTCGAATCTGTGTGAGCACCGCTGGGACTCCATGCCATCGCAGATCCTCCTCATGGATTGAAGAGGTCGCGGTTGCAGGTTGCAACCATGGTAGATCCCCTCCTCCTTTCTCTGGTTCCGTGGGAACGGAGTCCCCTACCTTGCACTCGCACCACCTGAAACCAGTGGAAAGGCAAGCAGCGATGGGGGGTGAGATCTCGGTCTCCCTCGTATCTACAACAACTGACTCAGAGCATGGGTTTTCAACTCCCCTAGTTGAGATGAAAACAACTGCTGCAACACACACTTCACCATCATCCCATGTCCATAGATCGTGGTGATGTGGATCCTCACATGCCACATGGCTTAAAGGCTCCAATAGACTAGGAACTTGAAGATTATCGCACCAAAGGCTGACCAAGGCCCCGCACCAAGCCAATAAAAAAATTTTTGCCATAGCTTAACACAGCACAAGCTACACTCTACTAAAACTAGGTGTCATAACTCAATTGTTTGATCAATCAAATTCAATACCTCAAAGGACATGAACCTAGGGACATAAATTTTCGTGTCAACAAAACTAATCATCCATATTTTATCAAAGTACTTCGAGTTCTCAAGATAAGTCAACATATGAATTCTAATATGTCATTGGACATTCAAGGATTCCAAAATTCTACTCCATCGCACTTTCTTAGTGAGATTGACTTGCTTTGTCATCCTCCTACTTGACTTCCTTTTAAATGTGCACATGTGTTTCAAAAGTTTTGATTTGGTGGGAATTTTCTAGATCGCAATAGAGTAATATTGATCTACACTTGCTTGAAGGTTTTGATGATATCTATGTGTGCTTCTTCTTCATTTTAGAGGTGGAAGCCAATTCGAGTGCATCAGAAAAAGGAGGTAGTTGCTCGCTTGTGCTACCAATCTCAATAGAATTATCAAACGATGTCACTAGAATCACAATATCATCACTCAATATCATAGTATTATCACCTTGCATCATGGTATAATTATTATGTATCATGTTATTAACTCTATCTTCACTCACGAAACCATCAACTACTCGGTCCTTTGGATGCTCCAAAGTTTTTCCACCTCTTAGCACCATCACTTTCTCACGAAAAGAGGGAGAAGCATGTGGTGGCTTTTTTGCTCCTTTAGGTGGTGTCATTTGGTGTGGGGTTTACGGTTTTGGGTAATGTCTTGTGGTTGATGTAGAGGTTGTTGTGTCATTGTTGTGGGGGTGGATGATATTGTTGTGAAGGAATTTTTTATTGAGGATGTTGTGGCAGAGGAGCATATTGAATTTTATATGGAGGTTATAGTGGCGGAGGAGCATATGGGTTTGAAGGCCCTTGGTGTTGCTGCAATGTGGTCACTTTCCCTTTTTGAGGGACATAGGTGCTTTTAGGTGCACCCATGGATCCACTAACACTCGTGGGGTTTGCCAAGGTTTGAGAGGGAAACGTCCCCTATTCACATCAAGCATGAGTCAAAGAAATATGATCAATCTTGTGTTCCAATTGGATAATTTTGTTTGACAAATCCTTGTTGACCTCATCCAAGAATCTCAATCTCCCAAGAACTTCATTTTCAAATTTGGATCTATTTTTCTATCATTGGTGTTGTCTAAGTTGGTCTTGTCCTTCCACTCAGTGATGTTTCCATGCAAAATTTGGGTAGTTCCTCCATTCTAGAGTATAAGAATTGGACATGGGACCTTGGTTGTTGTGGTTTCCATAGATTGTAGTGCTTGCACCTTCTTAGAATGAGTCTCTGTAGAGAATGTAGATTGGCCTTACTAAGCCTCCCACCTAAGTCTTCATGAGATTCATCATCTTCCCCAAAATCTTCATAATTTACATATTGGATTTGTCTTTGTGGCAAGGGGGTGACACTTCCCAATTTCTATCCAATGAACATGAATATTAGAAGCTTGGTTCCTATAGGTTTTAGCCAAGTGTTCAAAAAAGAGTCCAAGATTCTCCAAGATGTTTGGCAATGAATTCTCCACCACAACATGAGTACACTATTGTTTGATCCATCTCAATAAGCCCAGACAAGAAGGATCAAAAAATTGCCATATGGGTACTTCATGATGGGGACAATCCCACAACAACTATTTAAACCTCTCCCAAGTTTTAAGAAACTTGTAACATACCAAAACCTATCATCTTGACTCTAGAAACTATAATTCCCTAGTTAGAAAGATAGTATTTTTGATTGCTTAGATTTTGACCCAAAAATGATATAGTTAAACTGTAACATACTAAAACTTGGACATATTCTATTTTTTTCCTTTTTCCAAGATTTTCCTTTCCTTTCTATCCTTTTTGGCCTTGATTTTTAATTAGAGGAAATTACAGTGGTTTGGTGAACATTTATTCACTATTTGTACCAATAAAAGGGTTTATGCACAAATACCTCAGTGAAAAACTAATTAAGGGCCTTATTTAGGTGTTCTAAACCTTAAACTAACTTTCTTATGAGATTTGAAATCTTAAAATGAGCCTAATTTTCAAATTTTGTTCAATTTGAATGTTGTTTGTGCAAGTTATGCAATTTTATGAACATTCTGGACTTTTATTCAATTTACCCAACTCGTAGATTTTCTTTGCAAATTATCAAATGCATTATAATCCTTAGATATTCCCTTACCATTATTGAGATTTTGAACCATGGGGCACCTATTTGCACCTTGGTTTGAAGGTGTTTCTCTCTGAGGGCATTTTAGAGATTACCCTCTTTATAAATGAGCTTATCTTTAAAAGCTATCAACCAATGGGATTATTTCTTTGATTGAAGGATGGTGGGAATGGCCTAGAAGTATCTATGGGATTTTAGGACCGAAATTTGATATACAAGAAGTCTCTATGAGATGTCCTCTTGCATGGCAATGAAGCCCTAGGCAAAGGACACATGGAAGGTCCCATATACACCTCATGCTTGCCCCCTTCTTTATAAAGCCATATCTACCCCTTACCACCTTCCAATCCAATAAGCAATCCTCTCCTTATCTTTCCTCTATCTTAGATCATCATTCCTACTATGTTTGGCCATGAAGGTGGTATCCCAAGGTAAAAGAGAGTGTTTACCTTGGTGAAGAAGGCTCCTAGGGTTCCAAATGTGCTCTAATTAGGGTTTCTAAAGCTCCTTCTTGGTGATTTTGAACAAAAATAGTACGTTGCCTCCTTTACTTCCCTATTTTCATTCTTTTAGTCTTCCTCCCACCTTCTTCCAGGTCAGAACCTTGGCCTTCCTTGGCAAAACCCCACGTAGAGCCTTAAACACCTCATCTCCATGTTATTTTGCTAAGATTTTTCACCTCTAAAGTGGAGAAGGTACCTCTTGCTCGAGATAGGAGCTTTGTTGGAGAAACCAGTCTCTCTAGATTGGTAACCTTTATTTTTGAACCGGTCCACCTTCCAAGAGGTGAGTTTTATAACCCCCTTCTCATATATTGCTTACTACATGCTTAATACTCATGCTTCTATGTTTAAAATTGATGATCTCCATCTCTATTTTACCATGTTCTTCTAGGGTTTTTGATTTGTTGGTGTTTTACCTTCTCTAGAAGATCTAGTTTTGTTACCTATGCAACTCCAATCCTGATCTTGGGTCAAATTCTATTTTCTTCCTCTTCCTCTCTCTTCAATTATCTCGATCAGTTTGATGATGTGGCAATTTCCTATTGATCAGTATTAAAAAATTCAAAACATTAATCTGCTTATCCAAATTTGATAAATAAATATGTTTTGGAATTAGAAAATTAATCTCTATCTAATAAAAATATTTTCAAGTTCTGATTTCGTGGTTTGACGAATGGTGATTTTTGTAAAATGAATTTAATGCATCAAATCCATAAAAATAATCTTAATCAACATAACTCCAAAATTAACATAAAAATATATTTCTTGATCAAGAGAACCTAATAAGTTAATTGGTGTGGTTTTCAGAGTCTAAACCCTAGTTTCATTGAAAAGCTCTAAAATTAGGGTTCTTATACATTAATGTGCATTATGTACTCTAATACATGTTAATACATTGAAAATAGGAAAAGTGGAACTTGGACTCAACTAAAGTGGTGAAAGTTAGTAATTGATATCAGTGGGATAGGTATGTGCATTCTTACACCCTAAGTTTGGATATTTACAAACCAAACCCTATATTTCCCTAATGAGGCTTTAATGTACCCTATTCCCTCTATTCATGATTCTTTTGTCAAATTGCCTCAAAATTGGTAATGATATTCTTTTTCTTGGGTCTTGTACCCCCACTTTCATGTTCTAATTGATATGATTCTTTTACTTGCTATGATTTCTTTTCTAGCATGTTGATTTATGGACTATTTAGTTATAGTAGTATTACTTATGTACAACCACCCATAAATAGGGCATGTGTTAATTTGCCCTGGGGAATGTCTTATACTCCCCCATAAAAATATGTGTAGGTGACTGGGAATGTATTAATTCTCCCATCACCTATAGGTTGAGGTCCGGTTGGTGTCTCAACCCTACTTAATTAATGTAGTCATAATTATCATGCATGCAACCCTTTTATTTTTTTTATGGAAAGCATCTATTTGATTATGCCTCATACTCTTGATCTATTCATCTTATGATGAAAACTAGACTTTATTTTACATGTTTTCTTTTCCTTGATATCCTATTCACATTTGTAGACACATACTTTGTTTTCCTTTCCTTTTTTTTTGGTGATTTTACAACCACCCAGGTTTAGATCGAGGTGTTGAACATGACCAAGGAGAACATAGCTTCCAACATTGACCTACCTCTTGGAGATGTTTCTTGGAGACAAATTTGAAGTAGTTTGGACTTCCCTCTACTTAGATCTTTATGTTGTATCATACTTGTAAACCCTTATGGGATATTATGATGTACTTTTGTAATTTTTTATGAAAATTGAATATAGTCATTTGTTTAGTTCCGCTGCTACACTTTGGTTGTTTTGAATATCAACTTTATTGAAATTTGAAAATTTACACCTATTACAACATACCTTTGAGTGTGTTTGGAATGGAAGTTTTACTCTTCTAATTCTTTAGTAGGGAGTGGATTTTACTCCTTATATATACCTTAGAATAGTTGTTTTTAAACATGTATAGGTTTGCAAAAATATAAATTCGGTTCTATAATGGACATCACATATCATAATGCACTCATATTAACATAATAAGTTAATTATGTGCTAACATGTAAGTGAATTCATTAAATTGTAATATATATTTCCTTTTCTAACTAATTTGCACATAATGCCTAAAACATGTTTAACGAGAAGTATAATTTTCTTAATACATGAGTTATAATAAAAATTGGTTTTTTCTAATCCATAATATGAATAATATCACAGTATCTAAATAAATATTTAATTAATGGAGTTAATGTGTCAAATAATAAAAATATGGAAATCCACGCATAAAAATTGAAGGAAACTCTTTTATTTATTAAGATTGTGAATATAATGTGACTCTAAAGAATAACTAAGGATGGTAAGGATGTCATGTTGCAAGAATATAATGGTGATTAGCCTAAAACCCTAACTGTATTATAACTTGTCAAATAAAATCTGAGAAGTAAAATGTAATTATAAATTGTGTTCATTGGGTCCCAATTATCTTAGGTCCAAAGTTTCACATTATTTGATAAATCCTAACTATTATATTTCCACTAAGGAAAGAAAAAATAAGCTTCACTCTAAAATATTAAATAATAAAAATGCATGACTCCAAAAGTTAAAATTGATGCCAAAGTTAGATTCTATAATATTAATTAATTTAGGTGTTAAGTTTCATGTTAATTGGACATTCCTAAATATCTTAATCTAATTATAGAAAGTAATTATCTTTATTTAATACTCTACAGTTGATTTCCTTCATAATTATAGAAAGTAATTATAGAAAGTTTACTTATGTAAAATGGCTTTTGTAGGATTCTCAGATCGCTTTTGTTTGTGGGTCATGTGATTCTGATATGACAATGTGTTTTTTTAGGAAATTTTTAACTAAGACAATATCATGATTTTCTCCCTTGCCCTTCCACCTTTCTCTCCAATTTATTCTCCTTTGCATTTTCGCATGATTCTGCACAAGAGTACCCTAATATATATAGGGTTTGTTACCTCTTCCTCTCAGTCACTTCACAATTTCCTTACTCCATTATTTCTCCTCTGCTCATCTTTGCTTATCTCCTCCTAACCACCCAAAACCTTCAGCCTCTATAAATCTCTCCTAAAGAAATCACCAAACCTTTTTTACATCTATTGCAGTCACCTTTCAGACACAACTCTCTCCTCGCATACCCTTTCCCAATTTCACCTATGTGTTAATAAGGAACACGCTCGTGGTTCCTCTTTGACCATTTTGACACTTTCTTAAGGTTCAAAGAGTTCACATGTGGTCTTGTGAGGCTTCAATCATTGTTGATTTGTCCCTTTCTCTTAGTAGGTAGTGGCACCCATTCTACTCAGTGTTGACCTTTGCAAACAATTAGCAAGTTCCATGTTACTCATATCTTGTTTTCTTTGCCAGTGTTTAGTTTTGATTGAGTAATTGATTCTTGTGCTTTATTCTTGTTCTCCATGATATCTTTATATCGTCCAACCTCACACCACTTTCCAGTAATGGTAGGAGGGTGAGATCACACCCTAGGGAATCATGGAAGGGTTTTAGCTCTTTAGGATCGGGTAGGGTCATAGAACTCCCATGTGAACTCACCTTCAACTAATTCCACTTTTGCCTCGATTCTGGACTCAATAATTCATATGCTCAAAAGCCATTCTTTCCCTGATCTTATTTGATCAATTCAGTCTGAGGTCTGTAGAGAATACCTTATGTCCATTTAGAATTTGTTTTTAAGTGAGAAGGAAAAAAAAATTCTTTCTCCCTAATGGTTTTTGTTTTATCACTCTAAATTTGCACTTCGATGGCTGGAGTCTAGGCTATATAGTGGATCTTTATTGTCCATGCATTTTGGTTTAAAAAATGGACAATAAGTTATATGTGTCTTGATGGAATTTTCTAATTGGCCAATACTTCATAAATTCATTGCAAATTATTTATAACTCAAAAGTGTAGAAAAATAGGTTCTAGAAAATGTGAATTATTCTCCAAATGAAGGTATTTCTTTATCACATGATTCTAATATAATAAATACATGATTTTTATGGATTTTCCTGATTGTTTACCATTTCTAAAATTCATATATAAAAATATACAAGTAAAAAAAATAAAGTATAATATGATATAATATGGCAAGGTTTTGATAACCTTATTTAAAAATAATAAAATGTTACTTTTAGTGATTATTCAATTAATGTGAAGTTAACCCTAATTCCCTATATGCATGTACTAGGTGCCTTGTGACTTGGATGTGGAACTACAAATGACCTTGTCTTGGACCTAGGGTTGATTCTGGACTTTTATAGAGTCAATCTAAGGTATTTTACATTCTAATATCCATATTGAGAAATTAACCCAATTTTACTCTCTCTTAATGTATGTTGCAACCCCTAAATCCTATATTGAGCAAGAACCTATATTTTCTCTTTCTCTTGGTCCTTTGGGACATGTTATTTTATACACTTCTCTCTTGTTTGATATGTTACTTTGTATGATTGATTATATACTTAAGTTGATCTTTTGATCTCATTATTTTTCTGGATATACTCATTGGATTTTGATTGTTATCTTGTTCATCTCATTACATGTGATCACCCTATTTTGAGGAATTGACTTAAATGGAATTTTATTTTCCAATGTGATAGCCTTGTGTTGTCTTATGATGTATTTTGATTGCGGCCATGATTAGATATTTGCTAATGGGTTGTCAAACCCCACATGATAGTTTTCAGATGTTTTCATCCCTTATTTTAAGATTGACTAAACCTATAGCTTGCCTCTACGCCGTGAATGGTTTAGACTAATTTTATTTCTAGTAGCAGTATATTTGTACAACAATACTTTTAGACATGTGTGTTCCATCCAGAGTGAGTGTATTCTACTTGTATATATATAAAAGGCATGTGTATTCTGTCCAGGGTGTGAATCTTCCACCCAATATACATTTTGACTTAGATTTTATGGTGTCCCAACCATACTTGAGTTAATCTTAGTCTAATATTGTTAACATGCACTGCTTATGAGTTGTGATTGTGATACTGTTTAAAAGGCAAGAAATCTCTTATTATTTATCATCCTATTTGAGATTCATATTCTTTTGATATCCACTTGGATGGTACTTTTCCTCTTGGATTGAAGCCTTGTTATATTTTATGTCCTTTTTTCTAACGTTTTTTAATACATATTATATATATATATATATATATATATATATATATATATATATATATATATATATATATATATATATATATATATATATGTATGTATGTGTACGTATATGTCTGTGTGTATATATATATGTATATATATATATAACATGTATGTATGTATGTATATATTAATATATATATGTATGTATATATATATGTATGTATGTATGTGTACATATATATATATATGTATATATATTTATATGTATATGTATATATATTTATATGTATATGTATATATATGCATACATACATATATATACATACATATTATATATATATATATATATATATATATATATATATATATTGAAAATAGATCAATAACATTAGAAGTAAGCCATACGACATCTACAATATATACATCACTCATCAAGTAATCAAGCATCAACTCCTTTTGCGGTAAGACATAGCACAAGGCTAAGATTGGGATGTGATAGGTACATTTCAGCACCATCCACCTCTTGTAGTGGTTGTCTAAAACAACTATCTAGGATGGAATTGATCAATCTACAAGAGCCTATGAGTACATCGGGAGAGGAGT